>JBAGKO010000008.1:18085863-18100332 GCA_037177275.1 Acacia concinna
CTCCGTTTCTATTTATAAGACTCAGTTAATTTTTTTAAGAATCTTAGAAAATTCTAAGAAAGATAATTACATTATTTAATCATATCATATATCATATTTTATTACATTATATATTAGTTCATCAGTCAAACAACATAATTTGAAGAAAAATGATAAATTTTAATGTTTTAAAGTGATGTATTTAGCTTTCTTAGGATTTACCTAGGATTCTCCAAAAAAGTCAACTGGGTCTTATAAATAGAAACGGAGGTAGTATTAAGTAATTTGATGTTTTGATCAACTAAAAGATCTTCACTTACAGAAAATTAAGGATTTTGTTGTGAAGTTAGGAATTTCAGGCAATTTGAGATTTTGGTGTAAGGTCAAGTTTTGAGACTATTGTGGTGTATGTGGTTAAGCTAAATTCCAAGTAGAGAATTAAGGAAGGAATTTACATAAAATTGCATAGGACATTAATTATAAGTTTCTTAATTAAATTAGGAATTTAGATTAAAATTGAAGGAGAAATTGGGAATTCCATTATACGTGTGTAATAGCTAATAATAACAGATTTTGATATTATAATTTGTCAAGGAAGGAATTTTTGCCTTCTTTGATACTACCACTTTATTACAAACTTCCACATCACAGAATATTAAAGTAAAATTAAATTAAATCATAAAAATATTAAAATATATTTTATTCTTATAATATTATAGGAGCGTCTCTTTCTTAATTAATTAAAATATTTTAAGATTATCAACGATCTCTAAATCGTATGGTATGATTAGTACCCTATGTGACACCCAATTCAAATTTGATCCCGGTCTCATGTAATAAAAAAATATTTTAAAAGTTTTTTGTTTAAAAATTTTTTACTTCTTTTAATAAATACACTTTCTGAAATTTAAACTTATATTCTTATTCTTATGAGTGATTTTTCTTTTCTTTTCTTTTCTTTGTTTTTTTTTCATACTAGGGTGCTTAGTTTTCCCAAACGCCAAAATAGCCTAATAAGGATGATTGTGTAATTGTGTCCACATTCTAGAGATGCTAATTTTTGGCGCAAAAACAATGGTTGAACAAAAAAATTGTGTGTCACGTGAAAGCAAGTAGATGGGACAAGGCTGGCAAAAAAAAAAAAAAAGTAGATGGGACAAAAACACCCAAGACAGGACACGTACGTATTTTCATTATAAAAATGTAAAAAGCAAGTACAAAGCTTGGAAGGAGAAAACATAGCAGTCACAAACACAAACATTTTATACTTTTATTAGAATTTAGAAGAAAGGGAATTAATGGTTCCCTCCCTCCCAGTGATAGAAGAGAATGCAAATATATTTGATTTACACTATTTTTTTTATGGTGAAAAAATTAAAGGAAAAAAAATTAGGAGAGAAAACTTTAAAAAATGATAAATTTTTTTATTATTTACGAAAATTTTAAAATTTAATATTTATTTTCTCTCCTTTCTCAACTGCAACATATTTAGTCCAAAAAGTATTTTCAAGTTTCTAATTAACAATAATCAATACAACTATTCAATCAGATATACGTATGGCTGTGGGTCTGTGATCCCTCTGTAGTTCGTATTTACTTCTTCCCTCTGCTACCTCTACTCAACCTTCACTTATATTGTAGTATTCTCTAACAACTAGTACCACTACCACGTTTAATATTAACACTCAACTGAAGACATGTGAATTTTAGAATTTGTACAAACATGTCATATCAAGCATTCATTAAGCTTGATTATAACTTGACAAGCCACCTCATATATTCTAATTACTGTTATTCTGTCTTTAATGATTAAGCCTCAATTTACGAGGAGTAAGAAACTTATCGATTTGTCCAGATTTGAAACTTATACAGTCATACTACTATTATTTTCTTTTCAATTGATTATGTGGAAGGTTCATTAATTATTCTTCACAAACAAGCCACAAAAGTAAGGATAAAGCTTCACATTTACGTTTAATCTATTTGACTTTTTGTAGTTATAATTTTAACTTACATGTAAGCTTTTTGTCTTGAAATTAGTAAATTACCTCATTCTTAGATGTACCGGTAAAAAAAAATTCTCCACCTTTATCCAAATATGAAGAAACTTCCTCAAAGATATTGTGCTAAAGATCACTGTGGTTGGAGTTTCTGGGAAGTTGGCTGATTCAAAACCTAAAAAAATTGAGTATTTGTTTTGAATAATTTATTTAAAAATAATAAAATTTTAGTTATGAAGTACAGAATAAATATATATATATATATATGAGAGACATCTTTTTATATTTTGTGCATACAATCGTATTTAATTAAAATAAATCAAAATAAACAATTCATTAGTCTTTCTCAGCCGTGCACTGTGCCTTTTTGGGAATCCGTAAGCGATGAAGGTGACCCCACAAAAGCAATCCCCAATGACGTTTCTGGTCCCATACTTTCTACATTTATTTAGAACTAGTCTCTCTGTGGTAGTGGGGGGTCATTTCATTTCACAGTCACACAAACACACTCTCTTTCACGCGCTTCCACAAGCTCTCATGTGTCACTCGCACAGACGCTGATATCGCTCCCTCTGGTCTCCCTCAACCCTTGCAGCTGCAGTTGCGGTTGCAGCACCGTCTTATGTTTCTTTGAGAGTTGTTCATTCATGGGGTTTCCCTATGTGGGCTAGTATAAGCTTTCTTTGCGATTTGCCTTGAAGTAATTTCTTCTCGTTCAAGTTCAAAACTCAACTATGCTCCGTGGGATTTCCTTTTCCTTGTTTGGGCTTTTGGCCATCTTGGCAGTGCAGCTTCCGGCAATAATGGCTGGTTAGTTCATTTAATATCTCTTTCCTTTCTTAGCTGTGCTTTATTATCCATCATCCTCTTGGCTTGCGCTTTTTCTTTGAGCGAGTTGAGAAGAGAAAGAAATCTTTTGGCTTCTTGTTTCCCATTGATTCTGGTTTTTTTTTTTTTTTTCTGGTTGTTTAACTTTTCGTTGGCTCATATTAGGTAAGAGATGGTGAAGCTGGGAACATGTAGCATTGCTTATGTGAGCCTTATTTTATCTGATATTAGTTCCGCATTTGCTCCTTCGCAATAATTGTGATAGTTTACCCCTTTGTGCTTATAACCTAATAAATGCCTGGAGTCAGAACTTTCAGTCATTTGCAAATTTTTGCTTTTCTTAATGACTTGTGACTTGTGACCATTATTAGAGTTGTTGCCACTAATATGGTAGGATAGAACTTAGTATTGCAATAGCTGAAACTTATGACCATGTTCTGAAGTGGAAATTAATTTATAAAATCACGGAAAGTCTGATCTCATATTGCTGCTGCTTTTGCAGATTGTCCTTTGGATTTGAGTACTTCAAACTTTACAATGGCATCCACTGTCTGCTCAGAACAAAGCGACAGAAATAGGTGTTGTCGCTACATTAATGCTAATATTGCCATTTCTGTTGCTCGATATGCAAATGAAACAGCCAACCTTGGAGTGCCTCCAGATGCTTCTGTCTTCTGCCTCCAGACAATAACTGAGACTTTGCAACTCTATGGAGTTTCACCAAATGCAGCTGTTTTCTGTGGTTTTGGGACGAAAGTCCCGGTTGATTATGAGTGTAAAGGTCGAACTACTGTCACACAGATGCTGCAATCTCCCAGATTTGGAGAGGTCAATGAAAATTGCAAACTGCCTCTTGTAAAAGAAAGTTACTGCAAGAAATGTTTGAATGCTGCCATTGGTTACCTACATAATGTAATAGGTGTACAAGATAATATCACATTAAGCACATGCCGTGATGCCACTTTTACTGCATTGGCAAGCCAAGTTGATGATATGGCTACTATTGAAATTGCAAGCTGTTTCTTTGGGGTTCAAGGACTTCTCGGGCCAACTGGTATGAATGGTAATAACAAGAAAATTGTTACGATGCCTTTTCTTTTTCACTTTCTGAGTCTCTGAGCAGGTCTATGTGTTTATGCAAAGGCCTAAACAAGTGCGTGCATGAGATTTTGATGTCTTCTTACTGATGTGAGATGTGAAGCCAATACAATGTGATGATTTGCCTACTTCAATTGTTATAGATTGTTCTCTATGCTATAGCCTCTATGAAATACTAGAATGGTTGTACGAGTTGTGCAAGTCCCTTTCTGTTGGTCTGTCTAGGATCTTGGTTTAGCAAGAAACAGAAAATACTGGAAAAGCTAAGTTCCATCCAATAATGCACAACATGACTGCTCTCCTATTTTTCATTTCCAATTGAGTAGTCTTATGCCATGCTTATTGGAGTCTTTGTACTGTGATCAACACAGTAAAACTTGACTAATCATATCATTGCATTTTTTGTGCTAGCTTCAGAGCCATCTACTTCACCAACTCCTGAGGCTTCTCCAAGTCCTCCGGCTGCTGATAGCCCAAATCCATTGCAGTTAGGTGTACCACGTAAAAGAAATCACCATAGATACCACTTGACATTAATTCCAGGTATTGGTATTGCCGTCACAGCTGTTGCGGTTATGATGCTCATAGTCTTGATAGTTTTAATTCGTCAAAAAAGCAGAGAGCTAGAGGGGCCTGATCATTTGAGTAAACCCTCCTCAAAATCCTTGCCCCCCAGTGCAACATGGAGATTTCAGGATGGTATGGTTTTGGCTCTCATTCTTCTGAATTTTATCCTTCCTCAGAGATAGCATATGCGTAGCAGATCATTAATTGTCTTTGTGTCACTTCCATAGGGCCTTCGTCTACATTTCGAAAATTCAACTATACCGAGATAAAGAAAGCCACAGATGATTTTAGCACTATAATTGGGCAAGGGGGATTTGGAACTGTGTATAAAGCTCATTTTAGTGATGGTCTAGTGGCAGCAGTAAAGCGGATGGATAAAGCATCAGAGCAAAAAGGGGATGAGTTCTGTAGAGAAATAGAGCTTGTTGCTCGGCTTCATCACCGCCATCTGGTTGCATTAAGAGGATTTTGCATTAAAAAACGTGAGAGGTACTTGTTTGTGTTTGCATGCATTGTTCCTTATGATCATGTGTACCTGTGAACCAAACCCTTCTGCTTGTCTCATGACAGGTTTCTGGTGTACGAGTACATGGAAAATGGAAGCTTGAAAGATCATCTTCATTGTACGTCTTACGAGACTTAACAATTGTGCACATTCTCAAGTGCTGTTGTGTGAAGATGTTATTACATTGGATTGTAAATGAAAATGAAACTAATAAACTTTTTTCAGCAAAATATTACTAATGAAGTACTCCGTATCACACAACATAGATAAATGAAATAGGCAGTTTCATCTGAAAACCTAAAATATATTTCATATATGTATGGAACTAAATCCACTCACATTTTTGTGTAGCCCCTGGGAAAACACCTCTAAGTTGGCGAACAAGAATCCAAATTGCCATTGATGTGGCTAATGCACTGGTAATTTGAGTATGATACTTTCTCAGTGTTGTCTACTTGGCATTTTTCCTTTTCTTCACTCTCTTTTGGTTGAATGTGCAGGAGTACCTTCATTTTTATTGTGATCCTCCTCTCTGCCACAGAGACGTTAAGTGTAGCAACATCTTGCTGGATGAGAAATTTGTTGCAAAGGTTCGGTAACTGTCAAAATCTTATCATATGAATGTTGCATATAGCTCTAAAGATAATGTGTTTACATGTGAATAATGCAAAATATAAACTGTTACATTGCTTATGCTTCACAGCTAGCTGATTTTGGACTGGCACACGCTTCAAAAGATGGTTCTATATGCTTTGAACCTGTAAATACTGATATTCGGGGAACTCCAGGTGTAAAATTTCTTCCATCTTAATCATATATCTGATATTTTTTTCCTATATCTTTTAAGGAACAGGCTAATCATCAAACAGGAATCTTTATTATGGATATTGAAGTCTAGATTTAAATTGTATTTCAGGTTATATGGATCCAGAATACGTTGTTACTCAAGAACTCACTGAGAAAAGCGATATTTACAGTTTTGGTGTGGTTTTATTAGAGATCATAACCGGAAGACGAGCAATTCAGGATAATAAGAATCTGGTAGAATGGGCACAACCATTCATGGAATCTGAATCAAGATTGATGGACTTAGTGGATCCCAATGTTAGGGAATCTTTTGATCTGGATCAGCTTCAAACAGTTGTCTCTATAGTAGGATGGTGCACCCAGAGAGAAGGCAGGGCAAGGCCTTCATTTAAACAGGTCCTTAGGCTTCTGTATGAGACCTCAGAACCAATGCACAGTGGATTTTTACAAGCTGTTGAGGATGAAGAATATATCGTAAATCAGCAATCTGGCAGAAGAAGCAAGGGAAAATTACACAGAAATGAACCAAATTATCACAGCGGGGATGGACGATATCTAGCTTCTTCTTCAAGTACATCCAGGTCATATTGCAGTAGGAGTTTCTTACTTGAGGCAGGATCTCCACAGTCCCTTTAAAATATTTTTTCAAGTTTAAATTCAACCATCTGCTTCAAATCTTCATCAGGCTAACATCGGAACCACTCTACTTCAAGATGGAGCTTAACTGTCTCACATCACTCGGATGAAACACCGATCAACTCTTGAAATTATTCTTCGACTCTACATACTTTTGTTTTAGTGCTCATATCAATCACATTGGATTTTATTTGTGTCAAATAGTAGACATGGCATGATGCTTTGGATTTCAATTAAATACTACAAAATTTTGTTGTATCTTAATGCCTGAATCATATTGTATCTTATATCTCAGATCAATTACTGAGCATCTTCTGCTTATTTTCGGGGAAGCTCCTACAAATTGACTTTAAATTCAGTGGATTTAATTCAAATGTTGCACCAGGTCCAGTAGTGAGGACAAGGTAGAGCATTACTGTTTATAGAATATATGTACAAGGATGGTGAGGATCTACAAAAGTGGAAGGAAAGTGCTGAAACATCAATGATTTTATTAAGATGATAAGTATATGACTATATATATAGAAATGCAAACTACAAAAGGTTAATTTATAGGCATACACCCAGCCTGACACGCATAAAATGGTTGATCCGCGACAAAGACTAAAAATTAAGCAAAACAAGGAAAATTTAAAATCAGATTCCAATCGATGCAGGGCCAGGCGACAGCAAAAAAGCACGAGTCCTGCACATCATCTTCGTAATACTTATAAATATAGAGAAAGAAATCCCTGACCGTCGCTAGGAAAATGAAGCTAAGCACAACAATCTAACCATGCACAGCAACCAAGAACTTCCTCTTGCCCACTGGTTCTTCACGCACTGCTACCACATCACGCACTTTCTCAAACAAGTCCTCTAACTTGTCCACGCCCAGTCTCTGGTATTCCAGTGGCTTCTTGTATCGTAGCTGGTAAATGTCATCCAAACAATCGATGAATATTGGACAAGAATAAATTACAAGAATCTCTTGCAGCTCATGCTTGAATTGCTCAAGAAATCGGTCATGAATTTCACTTCTGGCTGCTCTCCCTTGGTGAACCTTTTTCAAGCTGCTTCTCTTGTCATGTTCTTCTGTGACTATTCTTTCTTCATCTACAGAGCAACCAGCATGGACAATTCCTGCATTCTCTTCCTGAATCCCTTTCCCTTTCTTATCGTTGCTCACCTGAGACAAAGGACACTCTTTCCAGTTTTGGAGATTTACAAATACCCGAGGCCCTTTCCCTTCCACAGAAAATGGATCACCCATTTTCTTGAAAAGGCTCACTAATTTGCGTACCCCATATTTAGATGGAGAGAGAGACCTCCTGAAATATTTCTGATACTCCGGTAGAACTTGAGCAAGAAGCAAACAACCTCCAGAATATTCTAGCAACTTTACCAGCTGGCACTTTACATCATTCAAATCCCCAGGTTGTACCCGAGATGGGCATTCATTTTGGTCACTAGAAGAAGGCATAGATCCTCCTGAAACATTGTTCAGAGTGGATGGAAGGCTATGTGACCTCAAAGCTGTTGGAAAGCATGAAGCATTCAATGTATCACTTTTGCATTCAGGCAGAGATTGTGACACAAATGGGCAACACTTAGATTTATGGTAGTTCTGTGAGATCCCTCCTCCATAAAGTATAGCTTCTTCATTTTGTCCATCAAAGCAGCCATTAATATGGCACCCCATCATATCTGCAACAACGTCAGTTGGAACAACATGAGGTGGCGCTAGAGCCTTTGAGGGAGGCACCAAGCCTTCTCCATGAGCAATGCTAGGCCAGTCCCAGACAAATTTACCCGCATTGCCAAGGGCAGTTGACATGCCCACCTGATCAGGGACGACAAGAATGATAGTATATCCCCGTTGACCAAGAACATGAAGTGCAGGAGCAAAATCAACATCTCCTGATATCAGCATTATAGAAGAAGGTGGCTGGTTGTCAAGGGCAAACAAGAACATGTCAATCAAGATAGCTTTGTCAGCAGCATTTTTTCTTCCGCTGGGAACATCAGTGAGTTTAACACCAGTTCTTTGGCAACCTTCTCTCAATCGCTTGGGAAAATTATTGAAATCCCCATAAGCAGAAAACATTACAACAGCTCCTTTAATTATTGGATGCACCCGCAAAGCCATTGTTACATTCCCAGCAACATCTTCAGGGCGCACATCACTTGGAACAGGACAATTCTCAATATCCCAAAGTATAGCAACTGGGCCATCCAAGGATCTAGAAAGTTGCTGGTTTAAAGGACATGGAGGCAAGTTAGCATTTGCATTTAAATCAGATATATCTCTGTCCTTCTGTTCTGATGAGTCTGAAGACCCTGTTGACGTAGATCGATTTGGGATCTCCATCATTTCACCTCTCAAAAATTCCTGCAGTGTTTCAAAGGCATCGTCAAACACAAAATTTCACCATAAATATCTTTATATATCCTTGTGAATATGACAAGGTTACAATCAAGGATGCTCCAGAAACTGGTCATTGTTCAGGCAAGGAAAAAAGGAAGCAAGAACCAAAGAATAAGAAAAATGAAAACACGAAATAAATATTTGATGATCTTTCAGAAACTGGTCAAGGGTCACAGCGCTGCAGATACAAGGCTAACAAATAGTAATTGAAATTTTAAAATCACTACATCATGGGCCTAGAGAGCTGAAGCCGCATTGATCTGCATTATGGGTTGCATGATCCAAAAAATTTGGAAGCAAACTGTAAGAATGAGATTCTAGACCCAGAATGATGGTGAGAAACAGTAAAGTCAAGACAAAAAATACTTTAAACTACATATTCCCCTACACTACTAATCAGTCCAGTCCATCACAACATTCCACAATGAATCTCAACTCATCTTGCACCACAGTCAACATGGGTAATCAGGATTCTATTTCTACCGAAATAAGAGACCCAATAACCCAAAAAAAAAAATATATCATTCAAGCTTTAGAAGTTTTAACAACACTGCATTTCAACTTTACATTTTTCAAAAAGTAATTAGCGCAAATATATTGACCAATATCGGCATGATGAAGCAAAATTTAGCTCAGTTACACTAGGGAGGACATATAATTTTTAATAAATACCACGCTCCACCCAAATTTATTATCTTTAAAAATTAATGAGCACAGTCATCCGCTTTGGCTAATTGTTATTGCATTCCTGGTTATCTTGGGGGTAGATAACTGAGTCTTGCGAAGAAAAAGCAGAAAACTCAATGCACGCAAGCTCATACGAGAGAAGAGAGATTATTAACAACTAAGTCAAGTAAAACAAGTAGTCATGCTAATTGGGGTATTTCCCAAACAACTGAACAAGCCTCAACAAAATTGATAAACCCTAACAAGTGAAAAGGAACAGATTGATTGCCAAAACTTGAGTGAGCAAACAAGAGAAAAGGAACCTGTGGAAATCACGCCAAGGCACACATAAATCCTGCAGAGGAAGCTGACGATTCTGAAGCGGAAGAGGGACAACTGACCAACCTCCAAAATCTTTCTATAAAAAATGCATGATTTCGAATAATCAAAAAAGAAAACTGCTAAATTAGGTAGGGGATACTGGGAGAGAGAGAGAGAGAGAGAGAGAGAGAGAGAGAGAGAGAGGTAGGAAGGAAGAAACAGAAGGACCAAGATAGACGGCGAGGGATTTCTTCTTTTGTCAGTGAATGGAAACTATTAAAGCTACGGCCTTAGTTTGGTAACCATGATTCATGAACCCTCAACCCTCAAAATTCAATTTAAATTATAATGTAGTTCGTTTTCTTAGTCCATAAGTATAGAACATGACAGGCTAATTTCGCATTCTATCTCAAAAAACAGACAAGATAAACTTTGCACCTGAATGTAAATAAAAATAAAACTTTTAAATTTACTTAGATATATTTTTTATATTTTGTATTAAAAATATAACTAATATCTTTCCCATGTACCAAATAGCCAATAGGACAATATCTTTTTATACAACTAATATCCATATAAAAAAATATTAATTACGCCTTTGATACAAATATTAGATATTATGGTAAACAAATAAATATATGATTCTATGTGTATTGTTGATCATTTGACATAAACTAATATCTATATATATTAGAAAATAAAGCAGAATTTATAAATAAGAAATTAGTTAAAAAAATTTGAGAAGAGACAAAAAGCCATGGGACAAGGCTGTAGATTTTCTCATAATCTTTTCTCTCATTTTCTTTTCAAAATCTCATTTTTGACTTTAGATAAAAATAAATAAATGTTATAGATTTAATATTTTCTAAAACTATTATCACAATGTTTTATTAATTAATTTTTTTACTATTTTGTTTGTATTGCAACTATGAATGGGCATCATGTGTTAATAATTTAAATATATTTATTTGTATTTAAAATAATAATTTTATAAAATATTAAATCCGGACCATTTATTTTGTTAATATGATGGTTGAGATGGGATTCTAAAAAGAAAGGAGAAAATAGATTATGGGAGAACCCAAACTTGACAGGATGAAGTATATTTTACATCTCTTAATGGAAGTGAACACCATAAATATTGCCTATACTTTATTAGTAATTTACAACTCATTTTAGTAAGGAATCATTGATTTGATATTTTCAGTTTTTGAAGATATTTTTCTAAAATTATCCCTTTTAGTAGAAAAAGAAAAAAAATACTTATAGATTATTAGTAAGAAAAGAAAAAACAATTAAGCCTCCCAATTCTCCCAATTTTATTTAGGGAAAAAGACACATAAAGACGATTTAAAATGGTAAAGGATAAGGATGTGCTTCCAATTTCAACATCCCCATGAGAAGCCATTTAAAATGGTAAAGGACAAGGATGTGCTTCCAATTTAGAAAAATCCTAAAAAAAGATAAGGAAAATAGGAAAATCTCAATTTAGTGTAGTGAAATCGGAAAATTTTAAATAAGTCTTTTTGTACTTTTTTACGTAATTATGAAAATGCCACTGGATTTTTAACAACACGGGTATCTTAATTCACAATAAGAGTATCTCAATTAACAATATCATCACAAACAACTTACAGCGTAAATACATAGTACTTAGATGCTTCTAATGTTATTAATTTAGATACCTATATTATGAATTATGATACTCGTGTTGTTAAAAATTCAATGGCATTTTCGTAATTATGCAAAAAATATAAAAAGACTTATTTGAGATTTTCCGATTTCGCTGTACTGAATTGGGATTTTCCTATTTCCCTTATCTTTTTTTGAAATTTTCCCTTTCAATTTCAACATCCCAATGAGAAGCTGTCTTTTTTAAATTGAAAGCAAATGACAAAAGTGCCCTCACACTTCTTTTATCCTTCCACCTCATTCGTTTAGTTTTCGGGCATTTCATTGCCATCGGAATTCTGACATTTCGCCGTGAACAACATGAATGATGAAAGTGAAGTCTAGGATGAAATAATGAAATGAAGGAAGGAGAATTTAGGATGAAATTTGTTTGGTAGAAGAAGGAACCATGGTGAGAGAGAGAGAGAGGGTTGGAGGTGATTCGATAGAGGTGGTCAGAAATGTTAGTGAAGGACCGATGGTGGTAGAGGAAAGAGAATGAAACTGAAGTTGGAAATGGTGGAGTTAGAGGGCACAATCTCTTATGATAGTGGCTGGTATATATGAGAATGAAGAAGAAGGCGATGGTGGAGAATCTCAATGGTGTAGTCGACGGTGGTCTGATTTCCTCGTCCCCTATCCCTTTCGTCCCCAAATCGCTCCTCCAATATCCAGGTCCAAGCTAGGTTCAAAGGTTTGCTTCCTCTCTGGTGATGGAAGACGTCGGCAGTGAAGAAGGTAATTAAAGATGATGGTGGTAGTCACAGATGGTGAGGCTCGACGGTGAAGGTAATGATAATTTTTTGTAAACAAAAATTATTAAAATCTAATGTAAAGTGGTAAATTCCTAAACTAAACTTGTCAATGACATGACTATGTAAATTTTTACCTAGTAAACGAAAGTTGTTAATCCTAATGAAAAGTAGTGAATTCCTAAACTAAAATTGTCAATGGTATGATAGTGTAAATTGTTTATTTGGTAAACAAAAGCTATTAAAATCTAAAGAAAAGTGATGAGTTGATTGGGAAGAGAAAAATATACTAGGACTAGGAGATAACTTGATATAATGAAGTACTCTGTATGCTGCCTGCAGGTGAATATCACGTGGATGAGACAGAAACTGATTAAGCTGCTGAGTAACAAAGCTTAAGTCTGGTCTGGTGGTGGTCAAGTATTGTAAACGCCCAATAAGTCTTCGATAAGGATGAGGATCTGTTAGAAGTGTCCCTCTATCTTTAGAGAGCTTAAGATGAGGATCCATAGGACAATTAGCAGGCTTACAAGCCAAATAACCAGTATCTTCAAGAAGTTCAAGGGCAAATTTCCGTTGAGATAGGAAAATGCTAGTTTTAGAATGAGCAAGCTCTAAACCAAGAAAAAAATGAAGTTCTCCAAGATCTTTAATTGTAAAAGCAGTGTCTAATTGCTGTTTGACAGAGGTAATTTCAGATAAGTCATTTCCAGCAAGTACAACATCATCAACATACACCAATATGATAATAAAGGATGCAGAATTAGCCTTGAAGAATAAAGAATGATCAGAAGCTGACTGCCGGTAACCATAAGAAAGTAATGTTGTAGATAATTTGGAGTACTATTGCCTACTAGCTTGCTTCAAACCATAAAGGGATTATTGAAGTTTGCAAACCAAATTAGGTTGAGAAGGAGTAAAACCTTTGGGAAGATCCATGTAAACTTCCTCATTTAGATCACCATGCAAAAATGCATTATTCACATCAAGTTGATGTAAGTGCCAATTCTTAATAGCAGCAATGGAAAGTAATAAACGAAGGGTAGTCATTTTAGCTACAAGAGAAAAGGTGTCAAAATAGTCAATACCCTCTGTTTGTGTAAAACCTTTAGT
This sequence comes from Acacia concinna, assembly GCA_037177275.1. NCBI lineage: Eukaryota > Viridiplantae > Streptophyta > Magnoliopsida > Fabales > Fabaceae > Acacia > Acacia concinna. The sequence goes on from JBAGKO010000008.1 coordinate 18,099,214, forward strand.
AACAAGACGAGCCTTATGGCGCTCAATAGCACCATTTGCTGTAATTTAAGTTTTATATATCCATTTGCATCCAATGGTTCTCTTACCCAGAGGTAAAGGAGTGAGAACCCAAGTATGGTTTTGTTCAAGAGCTTAAATTTCTGCAAGCATAGCCTCTCTCCAAACAGAATGTTTAACAACTTGGGAATAGGTATAAGGATCAGAATGAGAAGAAACATCATGAATAAAAGATTTGTAAGAAGAAGAAATGTTAGAATAAGAAAGAACAGAGGATAATGGATATTTAGGAGAACATTTACTTGATGACTGGTCAGAAAGACTAGTAAAAGAGAGTGTACAATGAAAATCACGCAAATACGAAGGTGGATGTCTAACTCTAGTAGACCGACGTGTAGAAGACTCAGACAGAGAAGAATGAAAAACAATTGGATCAGGGGAAGGGGAAATGGGATCATCTAAAAATGAAGGAAAGGACTTAAGGGTCAGTGCAGGTAAAGTAAGGGATGTATCAGTGACTTTGAAAGGAAAAATATGCTCATGAAATACAACATCACGAGAAAGGAAAATTTGGTTAGTGGACAAATCTAAAAGTATGGAGGCTTTAGAATTAGAAGGAATGACTAAGAAGACACATTTGCAAGCACGGAGATCAAATTTTGAACGTGAATGGGAAAGGGTATATGCATAATATAGGGAACCAAACACTTTGAGAGAAGAATAAGAAGGGAGGGCAAAATATAGTTTCTCAAAGGGTTACAATGATGAAGGATAAGTGCAGGTAAACGGTTGATGAGGTAGACAGCATGCAAAACCATAAAAGACCAATAATGAAGAGGGAGATGAGATTGGAAATATAAGGCTCTTGCAATATTTAAGATGTGTTGATGCTTACGTTCAACAATGTCATTTTGTTGAGGAGTTTCAACACATGAAGTATGATGTAAAACACTGTAACGCCTCATATTTTCATAGCTAAATCCACACAATAGTAAATTTAATATAACCAGTAAGGATGTTAAACATCCTAGACATCAAAATACAAGCTTAATTCAAATATTTCCCACACAAGATTTCCAATGAAATCCTCAAAATAGTTTGATAAAATGCGGAAGCCTTAGG
>JBAGKO010000008.1:18115842-18133770 GCA_037177275.1 Acacia concinna
GAAGGAAACCCCATATGTACGCAGCCTTACCCTAGCATTATTGCCAAGAGGCTGTTTCCAGGGTTCGAACCTTGGTCTTGGGGGCGGAAAGCCAGCACACCCACCAGTTGCGCCAGGGCCCGCCTTCTTTTACTAATTGTTATAATTTACTAATTTTGTTTCTTTAAAAAATGTTGAAAAAAATTGTTTAAAGCGCTTACGACCCTGTAGAGCCGGCCCTGGTCTTGTCGCTCTCGGGCCGGGCTTTGAAAAACGGGTGTCTTTCTTAAGTCGAGCTTCAACGGGCTAGTCCTGTTAAGGCCCTGGCCCTTGAAGGGCCGGGCTAACCCTGATTCCCAGCTCTACCTACGTCTTAAAATTTGCTCACGGCAACACACACATCTAAATTGAAATGTGGAAAGTTCAAATTAGATTTTTTTTTTTTGGAAAAAAAATCAATATTTAGTTCGAAGTTTGCATCTAATTCTCAAATGATAACATCAATCTTGGAGCTTCAACTCAGGAGCATGTTATCCTGTAAACTTAATTTTATTTACTGAATGCCAACTTTTTTCATTTGAGCACGAGAAGACTTGCAGAGGCAGCATAGGCTCGAGGATAATGTGAAGGAGAAGAAAGATTGATAGAAATGATTTATTTAAAATGTATTTGACTGAGTCATATTTTTGGTTAGTTATACTGACTAATGCATACAGGTTGACAACTTGTTCTGGTATTGATTTCATCTAAAGCAATGACGACATTTTCACTTTTGCATATTTTCTCTTGTCAGCTCATACGTAGTCATTTGTATAACTTACTTTCATGACGGGTCAATATCTATTTGCTTGGTAGTGGATGTCTTTTGCATATTCGACTGGGTCATATTTTTGGTTAGTTATACTGACTAATGCATAAGATAGGAACGTTAATTCCATGTTAGGAGGGATTATTATCTGTAATTATGTAATGTTGTTGAACCTTTTCTCTTTTTGATGGTCAAGGAATTACTAAACTTCAAACTGGCAATTTTGTAGTTGGATGATTTGACAAGATGGACAGAGTGGCAACACAATTCATATCTCAATTCTTTAGAGGCCTCATTTGTGAATGAAATGCGCCATTCAATGCATTTACGTGGCAGTCAGAGCGTCCAAAACAACTTGAATGAAGTGGATAAATCTAGAACTTCAGAAAAGCCACGTAACACGTCTGGTCAGGTCAGAGATAAATTCCAAATAACATCTATATGATGTCTTGAAATTTTTTGTTTTTCCCTGCGAAATCTTTCCTAATTATTTTTTGCTACTTTCAGTTTTTGGTTCTGCAAGATGGCTTCTGGAAGAAAGTTAGCCATGAGATAAATGAACCTATGTTAGAGAGCACTGGTGATGTTCATGATCTTGCGGGAAGTCCTTTGAAATTCACATCTGTTGAAAGAGGCTGTGATATGAGAGACTTTTCTGTCCATGACGGTGGCTTGCCTTTTGATGAGGGTCACAGAAGAAGGAAATCTATATTCTCTGGCAGATCATCAAGAAGTTCAGTGGAACAACATGACCTATGCTATCCTGAATCAGCTGCCCCTACTGCAGGTAATTCCAAGTTACTCCAGCAAGATGTTGTTCTATTGCCTTGCTACTGGTACATTGCAGTCTGTTTTTCCTGGACCTTGGCGTATACATGGCTTTCACACACATGTTCATTTTAGCTCAGTTTCAAATACACTCAAATAGAGTGTCATGCATCTAACTGGTGCAGCAAGATCATTGGGCTAATATTAAGGTTACCAAAAATGGGTTGGTGTAGTTTTTGTGAGACTGAAAATGATATTTGATCTTGTGCCATGGGATAGATAAGGCTGCTTACCAGCATTAAGTGCTTACTAATAATGGTCTCATGGAAATTGCGGGTCTGCAATGAAAATATTTTTCCTAACATTTTATTTTGCTACCAATTTATTTGTGTTGTGTCATATTTTGTAACTTTAATAACTAAGCAAATATACATTTTTCTTTTGTTGATTGAAACCATTTAGAACTTTGGCTTTTTGTTAATAAGAATCACAAGGGTTTTTGTTTTTTAATGGGTTGAAGTCACAGTCTGTTTTCTCCTTAAGTAGTTTCTTACTTTATGAGTCTTTATTTTCCTTTATATTCTTTTTCTTATGATGATTGGTTGATCCTTTGGTTGCCTACATTCACCTATGAATTGCAATCAATGTAGTTGCAGTAAATAAAAAATTTCACATTAAACTGAATTTTGTCAAGTGGCATGATGGTAATTTAGATGAACTTATATGCTGGATGTGAAATTGAGCGAAAATAGTCACTTTGATCCATATATATGTATATCAATGTGGTTTCATAAACATACTATATGTTTCTTTTTATGCTTTGCCACTGATAAAATACCGACTAATTAGGGATAACGGGTGATTTGAGAAGATTGCAAAATATAAATCACCCGTTGTCCCAGATTAGGCGGTATCTTATCAGCCGCACTCAGGTTGTAAGATTTGTTCTTGGTGATTGCTGCTACTTAGTGCAAAGAAGCTTGAAGTGCCCAAGCTATTTTTCCAAATTCTTAATCCCTACAGATACATTAATTTTACATTTTATGAAATTAAAGTGCCCCAGTAGTTTAATCCTTTTGTTCTAATGAAGTTTTTGCCATTGCCGACCATGCCAAAGCAACTTTAATGATTACTATAATAACATTATTTTGCCGGTGTCCCGGGGTTGAGTGCGGTTTCATTTGAACACCGATGGACAGGACTATTGTCTTTACGTTATGATTTACCAGCTATGTGACTTTTCATGAGAAGTGATTAATTACCTCAACTAAAACAGGTGGCCATTAGATCACGTTTTGGTGGAATGAACAGTGTTTAGTCATGGAGTTCTTGTTAAATCAGTTGTTCATAGTACAACTTTGTAACATGTAGCTTATAATGGTTAAAAGAAGTTAAGAATCCTTAAAGTGAGTGATTAATAGTGCAATAGAGTTTTCTTCTCACTTCTGTTAGGTTCTTATGCCATCAACCAAGAAAAGGGTGTAATTATGCTTATGATTAAGATTGCCTTCTGCACGTCAATGAGGCTAATTTCTATATGCTATAGTTTTTGTAGAGGTTACCGATCAAAACTTCATGGATGAAAATCAAGGGGCTCCTTCAAGCTGTGTGCCCACACATGGATAGAAGGTTGAACGTAGCTCCAGCTGATGATGCTTCAAGACATGATCATGTAATGTTTAGCATTGTTTGTTTGAAATCATATCAAATAACTGCCCAATCAATAACTTAAATGTTCAAATTCCTTTCCGTTTCAGGTTGTGCCTATTAACAATTTTTCCTCAGCAGAACTTTCAAGTAGTAATCACTTGTCCACGGAATTGCTATCAGAACTCAGACAGTTTCCATCTACCAAAATCTGATCCGCAGTACTTTCTAAAAGGTAGCTAATTCGCTGTAAGTTGCAACTCAAAATTGAAGGCTTGTATGGTATCCGTAAGATATATTTCAAACTTAAATATAAGACTCCAAATTTAAATATAAGACTCAGTTGACTCTTTTTTGAAGAAGATTAAAAAGGATAAGTAAATTACTTTAAAGTATTTAAATTTATTATTTTTTTAAATTATTTTATCTAACTTATAAACTGACAAATAATATAATGATAAATTACATATGATATGATTAAATAACTTGTTTGCTTTTTTTATTTTCTTTAAAAAAAATCAACTGAATTTTATATTTAAGAATGGAGGTAGTGTATCTTATATTAAAGATTGAAGGTAGTATTTCATAGGGCTTATAAAACTAAAGAGACAGCCACATCTCACTCGGAGCTCTTAATCAAGAAATTTGTAGGGACACTTGCACAAGGCAACTCGCAAAGTCATTTGGTTCTTACATGCTATTCCTGCATTATTCTTTCATTTTTTTCCCCTTGAGCTTTTTGTAAGCGAATTGTGCTTTCAATTGATCCAGATAGAATGGTCTATTCTAAGTAGTTATACAGTCCTGTGGTTTTGAAATGTTGAGCAAATCTATTTGATTGTTATTGATGATTGATTATTGTTGAAGTGCATTAGTTCACCTAAAGATATAGCTAATCCCAGCTAAAGTAGTTGAAGTGCACTTTTGAAGACGGCCAAACTCAATTTCTCATGTGAAGCACCAACTCCAATCGATGCTAAACCACTCAACTCACTGCAATATACTTTTGCCCTCATCATCTTCTTATGTTTGCAGTCAGGTCTTTCACTTTCTCCATTTTCAATACTCATAATAATTAATTTACTAAAATGTTTTGAAAATGATCAATGATACCTGGTCATTGACGATGAAAAAAGATATCAAAACGGGGATTACCTAACATTCAAGTTTTTTTTTTAAAAAAAAAATGAACAAATGATTTTATTGTTAATTGGAGAAATTCCAGAAAAGAGCATTAAAATTTCATATTAGTTATTTCCTATTAATATGAATTGTGAGTTTTCTTATCAAGTGCAAGAAACAAATTTGATTTGTGATTGTGAAATTTTGAAGGTCTTTTTATGATATTTTCCTTTGTTAATATGATCTTGTAACCATGAACTATTTTTAGAATAAAAGTAATCATGAATTTTAGAAAAAAGTGTAAAACCGTTAAGTCATTGTGACAAACCGTTAACCACAATATAATAACACATAAAAAAATTAACAGCGTTATAGTAATTTAACGGTTTTACATTTTTTAAAGTGCATTGTTACTTTTACTCTAAAAAATAATTTATGGTTATTTTTGTATTTTTAATAAGAGTTTATGGTTATTTTTGGGGAGAAAGACAAATAAATATCCTATAAATATTAAAAACCTTAAAAAATGACTCAAATTTGATAAATGACAAATGATGAGCAAAAAATTGGTCAGTTTTAGTTATTCTCTATTGAATTTTAGTTATTTTATTTTATTCATTATTTACTAAGTTTTAGTTATTCTCTATTAAGCCATCTTTCAAAGTTTTTAATGTTTAGAAAAAATCTATTTGTCTTTTTCCTTTATTTTTGCACCTTAACTTAAAAATAAATAATAACTAAATTATAAATAAACAAGAGATTATTACCTTCAGTCATTAATATAAGACATATTTAATATAAGACATATTTATTAAATTTGATTAGATTAAGGGAGTTAAATTAATTAATAATATGACATATATTTTTTAAAATATCCTAGCCATATGTCTTAATTTCTTCATTCTCAATCCTTTTTTATTATTGTTGAGAATATCAATAAAGGTAAATTAAGAAAATATTGACAAAAATAAAAACTGTGTTTTATATTTAAAATCAAGATCTAATCTTTATTATTATTATTTATGACAAAAAAATAATAGGCCGGGAGGAGTATTATTTATGACAAATAAAAAGGGATAATGTTTCATATCCTGAAAATGAAGAAGTAGCACGATAACAATGAATGATTGTCATTTATAGTCATCTTTTTTTAATGTCAAGCTTCAAACCTAAGCGAAGACACCAGGAACCTCTCCAGAAGGTTCAGGCTACTTTCGTACGTTTTGAACTAATTCCTCTCCCTAATTTCAACTAATTAATATCAAGCTTGTGTATTTCTTATTAAAAATCAATTATTCTTTTTTTTCCCCTTCAAATTAAAAATCATTTATTCACAGGTAACAATTTATTTCTTTCTTTTTTCGCCAACAGTTTAACAATTGATTTCTTACCAAAAGGATACGCATTTTGCCACCCATTGTCAAAGTCTAATCAATTACAATTATTCAATGTAATTATCGTAGTTTATATTCTTTTCCAGAGATAAAAATTAATTTCCGAATTCTTATTTCCACCTCTTAATTTTATTTTACCTTAATTTTATTCCTTATATTTATCTCACACTTTCCTTTCATCTTTAAAGTTCATTCAGTTTTGTTAAGCCAAACTTTCACTTAAGAGGAGGTGAACTGGGTGACTCAAAATTAAATTTTTAATTACAAATACTCAGAGGATTTATACTGATTTGATCATAATTTCTGACCTACGTCCAATTTCTCAGTATACCACTAAGATACCACTAATTCCTAAGATTTGAGACGGGCTCTTGGTGCCTTCAATACTGACTCAATTCAACATATCAATAGACTCTCCTCTTTATAGTGTGTAATTCAAGTCCCGCTCAAGGTCCCACTACTTTGAGTTTCTCACTATTTACTTTTAAAGAAATATTATATCAACTCTCAAGAGTGTGAATGAATAATCATTGATGCTCAAAATAAATTCTCAACTCAAGACACTTAATGAAACAGTTAAAGTAATCGATGTAATCAGTTTCGTTTTTTTCTCTCCTCATAAATGTCATTGCCTTTTATAGCTTTGACTGATATTGATGACCGTTGAAGTGTTCGTTGAGTGTTAGGGAAATCTGTTGGAGTCACCTTCAATAATGTTCGTTGAGAGACAGGAAGAATTTCTCTGAGTGAAAAACTAGCCGTTGAGGATTGAGAGAACGTTGTTCGGTTTTTTGTAGGTAGTTGATAGCAATAAATGAAGCATTTATTATTATGACATATAAATTGCTTTTTGCAAATTTGAACCTTGATCTTCATATTGCCCATTGAAATATGATATTTATCATGTATAAAAACTTGTAAAAGGATTAGTAAATAATGGATAATAAACACACAAGCATATAGATAATTTCAAATTTACGCTACGGTGCTCTGTTTCTTGAAAATACTTTCATAGATTAAAGCTCGAGTTAGAAGCTTGAGCTATCGCAAGTTATATAAAGAAAAAAAATAACTCGACAAATGATGAAGAAGGCTTTAGCATAAAATTCTTAGACAACTTGAGCTTAATTGATTCATGAAAATTATATAGTTGAAGAATGCAGTTAGCTTGGGTTCATAGTTTTAAATAAGCTTGAGCTTCTAAAGCATTTGACAAGAGTTGGACTCAGTAAAAAAAAAAAAGGTAGAAAGCTTGAATCCGAAGAATGGCTTGAGCTAAGATCAAAGGAAGATTATTTTTAAGAGAGTAGCTTCAATTAAAACTTTAACTTGTTGAAATAAAATTTGAGAAGTGAATTTTCAAAAGTAAAGATTTTAATTTAAATATAACACTGAATATAAGAGTATAAAGCTTTGAAATATTAGAGAAATAATTATGATATGAAAAGAGTGTTAAATGAAGAGAATTAATAAATTTTCAAAGGAACACAAGTTGATGGCTTGAGCTATTGGGTGAGGAAAAAAATTAAGGAAAAAAAATACGAAAGAGACTTAAGCTAATTAATTAACTTGAGTTATCTTTTTTTTGAAATCCTTTAACAAAACAGATACAACAATGAGGGACTCACTATTGTAATGTGTGTTTTTTTTTAAAGTTGTAAATGAGCTCTTGCCTTACAATAGCGAGTGACTCATTGTTGTAATATTTTGTTTTAAAAAATTATTAATTTATTTTTTTAAATTTTTTTTAATTATTATTTTATGATTAACTTTTTTCCTTTTCTTTTTCTTCTCCCATTTCCTTCCATTATTATCATCAAAACATAAAATATATGATCTAACAAGCTTTAACTTGAATTATTAACTTCACTCTAAATATTGACTTTCGTCTCTTAATTTTATTCCTTCAAATGTGATTCATCTTTTACTATATTCTTAACAAACCATTTGGTATTCTTTTTTTTTTTTTTTATGTTACCATTTGGTATTCGATGCTATTAACTAATATGGTTTTGGCATTCAACACTCTTAATTAGTTAGATCACAATAGGCAATGCAATTCATTAATTTTTCCCTGCTATGAGATTCATTAGTTTTATCTTAGCTTTCACTCTTTTTTCTTAAATTGAATTTATATTAATTTGGCCATTAATTTTAAAATTACTCAAATATAGTGTTTTCTTTTTACTTTTTATTTCACAGTTTTCATTTATTATTATAATTTTGATAGTGTCAGAAAAAATGCGCAGCCTTGAAAAATTGAGATTATTACAAAACAAATTAATTACTTACAAGGCTTACAAATTTATAAGTAAATTCTGTATACAACTTTTAATTCTGGGTCAAAACTTTTTTTAGAATACAAGTGGCAAGCTAATGCTTGATGCTGTTAATCCCCAGCTAGCCTAAGCACCACACTGCCTCAGCACAGCCCGTCTTTCAAAAATCTGGACCTAATTCTGGGGTCAAAACTTTTTTTTTTTAAATAATGATCAATTAACATTTAAAGATATCAAATAAGTTACATTAGAGTTTTGCAATCTTTGTTGGACAAGATTGTAAAGAGTCTACTGAACTATTTTCTACAGTAGAATAAAATTGAACATCATTTAATGAGAAAAGTTACAAAAGATTTGTAATATCATGTTTTGATGTTCAAGAACCATTTCTTCTTAAAGCATAATATAGAGAGTTGTTCTTTTGCTTCACTATCAAAAAAGTGGACACCGAATAGTCCAAAAGATAGAAGATTGCAGTCCTAATAAAGGACCTTGAAATATATGTTCGTGAATGCTTGAATGGATTGTCTTTTTCTTTTTTCTTTTAATAATGTTTTTTTTTGAAATTAAGTACCATAGAACTTGGGTGAGATTAATTATAAATGTGAAAATATTATTTTACGTATTTTATTTAAAATGAAAAAAAAAAGAACCAGACAAGCCAGGTGTTCCTAACTGTAAAAGAGGGAAATATGGTATTTTCACATTTACAATTATTGTCACCTAAATCTTATGGATTTCACTGTAATTTGATGATTGAGGTAGTTAATAACTTAATATGTAGGTCTTTATAAATTCAACCATTTTTAATCACAGCCCTATATCTTTTTCTTCTGTTTATTAGGTCTTTAAACCTTTAGTTGTTCTTACCCGATCCTTGTAATTTTTTTTATTAGGTCTTTTACTTATCTAATAGATTCTAATAATATTCTTCTATAATTATATAATAAAATGTTACTATGTATAATATTATTCCATATATATATATTTAATAAATAACAACTGATTATAACAATTTTATTTTAACACTCTTTTTTATGGATTATTTTAATATTGTAATTACAATATGTAATTATAATAATATTTTTTTTAAAATTGAATATAATTATAATTATTTAATTAAAAATAAATAATTAATTATATTAATTATATAATAATTAATTTAAATTTATTATTAGTAACTTATATTTAAATATTTTTTACTTAATTTTCAACTAAATTAATAAATTAAAATTTAAAAAGCTACCAGGACCTGGTTAAAAATCAGATGGAACAATAAAGACTAAATAAAAAAGAAAAACTGTGAGCGTCATCAATAAAAAGTAATAATAGGGAACTAGTTAAAAACGAGTAAAAGTAGTAGACAAAAAAAAAAGGACTTGATAAAAAAATTATAGAGGCCAAATTAAAAATTGGTTAAAACTATAAAGATTTATAGGTTAAATAATGTAACCCAAGTTCTATAGATTTTACTTTAATTTAATGATTTTGAGGGATTTAATTATAATTAGTTTTATTATTGGGACTTAGTTGTCATTTCACTTCTTAAAAATAATAATATTTTTTTTAACTTAAAAAAATTTAACAGAAAAAATAATTATAAGTAAATTATATAAGAATACTTTTTTTAAAATTTTTTTGAATACCCTTTACAAACAATTTTGCGAGTGTGGTTGATGGATGATAAATTCATAAAAGACTCAAATAAGTTAAAATTACATAACTTAATACTTATACTTTCTTTTTAAAAAATTAAGAAACACATTATTAGGAGGGATGTAACCTTAACGGAGCCCAATACCAAAGCCTAGGTCATTGGGGTTAGTGGGTTACTTTGGCTTCGCGCACACACAAGCAGGAGTATATTATTAGTATTTTGGCAATACACAGGCATATATAATTTCCAACATGACCTTTTTTTTTTGTTTTGAGAATTTAAAAAATAAATTAAAAATTAATTATATTATTTTAAAACATTAAAATTTATTATTTTTTTTAAATTATGTTGTTTGATTTATAAACTACTATCTAATATAATAAAACACAACATATGATATTATTAAGTATTATAAATAATTTTTTAAAATTTTTTTTTTAGAAAAAGTCATCTTATAAAAAGACCAGTATTATTGATTGATTATATAAGTGAATGTTAGTTGATCCAAAACTTCAAAAGGAAAACAAACACACATTACTGCCTTGCACGGGGAGACTTTGGATTGAACGTGGAAAATTTGGTGTTTCTTCCTTCCTGAAAGTCCAAGTCTCCCCTTTCTTTTCTGAGACCCAGTCTCAGCAATGAACCCTGCTTTCTCCCAAACCTCCCCCTTTCGCTTGTGGGAAAAAAGAAAAAACCAGTCGAAGCTATAACAGAACTTAGCTCTTTTACAGATCGCAGTTATTTCTTCAAAGCTTCTTTTTTAAAGTCTCAGAATTCTTGGGTTGTCGGGACCATTTAATTTAGCTTAATGGGTCTTTTGTCAAATTATAGAGGCTCCAGAACAGAGACAAACCAGGGAATTTTACCAGTTTCCGCAGCTGGTTTATCTGTGCTTCCCAAGAAGAGATGGTCCAATCTATTGATTCTATTCATCGCCCTTGTGGTCATAGCAGAGATCGCCTTCTTGGGTAAGTTGGATATGGCGAAGAACACATTGACGGTCGATACTTGGGCTGACTTAATTTACTGGTCTCGCGAAGTCGTAGCAAAAGATGATTTGGAGATAGCTCATGAAGTCGTTGCAAAAGATGATCAAGGGGTAGATATGTTTGGTGGGGGTCGGAGTTCAGAATCTGAGAGCTGTGAGGAGTGGTTGGAAAAGGAGGATGCTGTGACTTATTCAAGGAACTTCACCAAGGAACCTATTTTGGTTAATGGAGCTGATCAGGTTTATTGAATTTTAACTCTTTCGATTATACTTTCTTGTTTTTTTTTTGCGCTCGTATTTTATAAGATCAGCTAGTTGTTGATGAATAAGTATACATATAACCACTCTGATCCCTGTTTTATAAGATTAATAGTGATTTCCTCATCTTAAAGTGTCGAACCGGAATTATTGGTGAGCTAGTTTTGACTTCAATCACATTTGGTCGCTTGAACCTGATACGTATATGTTTTCCGCATGCTTATGGATACAAATCCCTTCACTTTGTTTAAGTTGGTAATGCTGAAGAGTTAATGCACTGTATTATTCTGGGAATGCATATATGGTCTAGTGTTGATAGGCTAAACAAGTAATCCAATGTTAGAGTGAACCTCCCTATATTTGTTCATATAATTTCCCCATTTACTTCATTAGTGAAAATCACTCTGGGAAAAACTTCAAGGACTCGAATCATGTGCATGCGGTCGCTCTATTGACAATTTCATCAGTAAAATATAACTGACACGATTTTCTTCATTTTTTTCATATTTTTGGGATTACGTGAATTATGGTTTCAAGGGTGCTTTTATACAATCACGTTTTTCATTACTAGGCACTATATATATTCTCATGTGACACAATGTTCAAATATTTAATTAGAAAAGGTACTCTACAGTTTATGATGTTGGTCTATTGCTGAGTGAAAGTTTTTCAGTTGATCCAATCTGAGCCTTTATTTATTTATTTCTCTTAACTTCCTAATGTATTTTTTTTAATAATTTTTTTCCAATTTTTTTTTATTCTTGCTAACTCTATGCACAGGAGTGGAACTCGTGTGCTGTTGGATGCCAGTTTGGGTACAATACCGGTAAGAAGCCCGATGCAGGATTTGGCATACCTCAACAAGCTGGGTCGGCTAGTGTTCTACGATCTATGGAATCTTCACAATACTATGCAGAGAACAATATTGCAATGGCAAGACGGTGGGTAAGCACTATGTTAAAGCATTAAATCCTTAGGTTGGGCCATTTGTAGTTTTTATAGTTCCATGGAACAGTATTGTAGTAGAGAGAATTTACCTATTTGAATGCCATGGGATTGTGGATTCTGTGAGTGTAAAAATAACCTAGAGGACAAGACTAATGTAGAATAAAGACTATTATAGGTTTTACCTTCACTTGATTGAATCTAATTTCTTTTTTTTTTCTCCTGTACTAGTATAGAGAACATTTCGCTTCCAAAAATAAAATGTGTAAGTATATAACTAATATTTTTATTTCTTGTGTACTAGGAGGGGATATACCATTGTAATGACAACCAGTCTATCGTCTGATGTTCCTGTTGGATACTTCTCTTGGGCTGAGTATGACATTATGGCACCTGTACAACCCAAAACTGAAGCTGCTCTTGCAGCTGCTTTCATTTCCAATTGCGGTGCTCGAAATTTCCGGTTGCAAGCTCTTGAAGCTCTTGAAAAAGCAAACATCAAGATTGATTCTTATGGTGGTTGCCATAGAAACCGTGATGGAAGAGGTACATTCTAATAATTTGATGCCTGTTCAAATTATTTGTGCTTCTTTTAATGAAGTTATTGTCAGAGTTACAAGTACTTTGTGCTAACGACCCCATCAAGTCCGTCTCAAGTTGAAATCAATGGCTCCTCTCCCTTGGGATGACTCAGATTATATTATGTTTGATCATCGATTCCCCTTTTCTAATTGTTGCTCTTGTCAATATGTTATTTATGAAATTCTTGGACCATTCATTAGGTGATCGGCCACTGGGTCTCAAATTTAGACGTTGTAAGACCAACTCAGCTCTGATATTCTCACAGATGCACATGATTCCCTACAAAATATTTTTAATCTATGAAATGCACTTTGACTTCTTACCTTAATTTTAATAAAAGTACTCACTTTTGTTGGTAAATTAAAAAAGGAAAAAATTTACCCAGTTTTATTCTCAAGCTCTTTCATCTACGTAGAACCTTAACTGGATTTTGGGAGGCCAGAGACTCTCCCTTACCACACTTGATCTCAAACTAAGTCCTAAAACATCCCAGCAAACCATAATGACAATATGTCCCAAAAAGTTACTTTCACACCTCCCAACATAGCCCCAATCCCCTAAACTAAGCTAAGAGCAGACTAGCTCATCTTTCCTTGTTCCTTATATTCTGGAGCCTTGCAATAACTCCTTGGACTGGCAGGTTTTTCTCTTTCTACCATTTGTGATTTCCTCAATCTCCTCTCACATGTTTTCTTAACAGCAGCATTCATATCATTTTCTTGTTCATAACAATGCCCTTCATTTTCATTTGTGGCTATACGGCTTTGTTGATATTAATTTTCATTATTGCAGTGGACAAAGTGGAAACTCTGAAGCGCTACAAATTTAGCTTGGCATTTGAGAATTCAAATGAGGAGGATTATGTAACTGAAAAATTCTTCCAATCTCTTGTTGCTGGTATTGGAAATGACATCTGCTTTTATACCCTAATTCGTATTTAATAGACATGCAACTTGACTATGTAATACAGCTTTCTTTTTATTAGCCTTAGAAATACTTCCATGAAGCCCTTGCATTTAATCTGTTCATTTTGCTGTTCTTTGGCCCTACTATTTCTGTATTTATTGAATAACATAGTTTTTTTTTTATTGGGGTATATTCTTGATAAAAAGTTAATTGAGTTCAATTCTAATAAATTAGTTGGAACTAGCAGCATGAAGACCCTCTGTGAGTTAAGGAGCTTTGAAAGAGCCATAGAACCTAAATTATTAGAAATTATATTGGGTTTACAGAACAGTAGGATATGCTCAACATCTTGATGAGCAGAAAATGCAAGGAACATTTGTTAATTGGTTCTAGATCCTTGAAAGTTGTCATGCATCAGAAATCATCTGCATCACCCACTCATGCACACGCTTCTCATTTGGAAACTAATCTCTCTTTTATTATAGGTTCTATTCCTGTTGTTGTTGGCGCTCCAAATATTCAGGATTTCGCCCCAGCCCCTGGTTCAATTTTACATATTAGAGAGATAGAAGGCGCTGAATCAGTTGCCAAAGCCATGAAACACCTGGCAGAGAACCCCGAGGCATATAACCAATCACTGAGGTGAAAAAGTGAAACTTGATCCCAAAAAAAAAAAAACCATAAAACATCTAGTAAACTGTCTGCTTTTCCCCTTTTCTTTACTCCTCTCTCTTGCAACTGTGTACATCCTTGTTAAAAGCATATTCTGGCCAGTGACCTAATACCAAAACTGGACCGTGTAACTGTATAAAATCTGGGCAGTGTAATGTTTTGCTTTGTCTCCCAAAGACTTCACTAATAAAGTTGAGCTTTATAATGTCATAGCGGTTTGATATTATTTGGTTCTGAATGAACCATCTTGATTTCATCAGGTTTTAATAAATGTTTACCCGGATGTTGGCATTGTGTTCTTTCTCTACTTAATAATGAATATAAACACCTATGTCATCTGTTGATTAGGTGGAAGTATGAGGGTCCATCTGATTCTTTCAAGGCCCTTGTGGACATGGCAGCAGTACATTCATCTTGCCGCCTTTGCATCCACTTGGCTACAACAATCAGAGAGAAGGAAGAAAGGAGCCCAGGCTTCAAGAAGCGCCCCTGCAAGTGCACTAGAGGTTCAGAAACTGTATATCACATATACGTGAGAGAAAGGGGCAGGTTTGAGATGGAGTCCGTTTACTTGAGGTTAGCTTCTTCAACCATAATTTTTTTCTCTCCAAGTTATAATCTTTACAAGTTACCATTACTTATGTTAGGCTCAGGAACTTTAGTGTTGCCCCGTTGTAGAGACTTTACACCATTTCAGGTGTTTGTGATTTTCAAGAATGTCATAATGTTAACATGCAGAGAACTCATTATTCTAACATGGACTATGCAGGTCAAGCAACTTGACTCTGGAAGCTTTGAAATCTGCTGTGTTGAAGAAGTTCACATCCCAGAATCACGTACCCATATGGAAGACAGAAAGGCCAGAAAGCATAAGAGGAGGCAATGAGTTAAAAATTTACAGAATATATCCTGTAGGTTTGACGCAGAGGCAGGCTCTGTATACCTTCAGCTTCAAAGGAAATGCTGATTTTAGAAACCACTTGGAAACCAATTCTTGTTCCAAGTTTGAGGTCATATTTGTGTAACATGTTCTTATATGCTCTCTTCCCCTCCTATGAATACCTAACACCACATTCAGCTTCAGCTTCTCGTTTACAGGCATTGATATCTCAGAATCACTGAAGGAGGGGTTTAGCTTGAGGTACTCAGAAGAAAATGGAAGGAGAAAAGATGTGACTGATTTGAATCAGGCATGATTTTTTTCCTTCCTCTCTCCCAATTATCTTAATGGGAAGTAGATTTAGAAATGAACCAAGAGGCGTGTCTTTAGCCTCTTAATTAGGTGATAGAGGGATTTTTCCACTTGCAGAGCTCCAGGCTTCATTTTTAAACTCATTCCATTCATGATGAGAAGCTATTTAGTTTCTTTGTTTTGATTTGTGTGAATTATAATTATAATCTGGACATGACAGACAGGTCCTGTATATTGTACCAAGGAATCGTTTGCTGTTCCTTGCACCTTTTAAATGTTCTTAGTATCACCTGTATATTGTACCAAGGAAACTTTTGCTATTCTATGCACCTTTTAAATGTTATTAGTATCATTATTATATGTTTTTTCCCAGGAATTAATAGTAAGGTGATTCGTTTTTGTTTCAGTACACATTTTCAGTTCTGGTCTTTCATCCTTGTCTCTAAGTTGCTTTGTTCGTAAAATTTTGGAAGAGAAGTTTATTATTACTTCTTCTTCTTCTTTTTTGGCAATTTTTTGAATCTATTTTGCCAACTAATTAAGTTATGATTGACTAAGAAAAGATTTATTAACATGATGAGCTGGTTGATTTATTTACAAGGAGTATGGCAGTAACTAATGAGGGTTTTTTTAAAAAAAATTGGCATGGTCGCAAACAATTATTTGTCAGATTGAATTAGAATGAAAATTATAAAATCTGGGACTTTCAAGTTAAATTTAGATACAAATGAAGGCTATGAATTCATTTAAAGATAAAAAAGAGAAATTTTATTAAGATGTAACTAATCTCATTGGTGATTTTCTGAACTTTCAACTTTATAAGCTGAAATATCCAACCTGATGGCAATGGAAGAGAATTTGGGTCACCTGTCAACTCAATATTGTCCCAAGTTGGTCATATATACTTGCGTCATTCCATAACTTTTTAGATTATGACTTGAATTAATTATATTATGACTAATTGTGGAGAGTTATAAATCCAACAAGCTACAAGGCTAAAACCTAACCTGAACCCAATATAATTTATTTTTCTAATGAAAAATTTAAGAAACATTTTAAATCGAAAAGAGACAAGAATATAGTTTTTTTTTTAAAAAAAAACTTCATATAAAAGAAGAAGAAGAAATTTAAGATGAGACCCCAAAATATAAGGGTTTTTTTTTTTTTTTTAAGTGTAAGATAGCAAGTCCGATGATGATGATGAAGGTCAATGTGGACAAAAGTGAAAGGTATAAAATAATTAGGGAAATTTATAATGAGGTCTCAAATAAAAAACTTTATGTTAAAGAAGTATCGTGAAATCGTATATTTACAGTCAGGTCTCAAGGTTATTAAGGACGTTGTTGGGGTTGTAATTAACATCTTTAGGAGGTTGTCAATTACAACATTAGCAGTGCCATTAACAACTCCGGGGTTGTAAATTGGGACTTGGCAGTAATATATTCCTGAAATTTAGGACCGACTGCAAATAAGCGATTTCATATGACATTTTTGACATAAAATCCCTTATTTAAGACCTCATTATAAATTTTTCAAATAATTATATTATTGTGTTTGATTTCGTTTATAATTTATAGACTGGAGAAGTCAAGTGGTTCACGTCCTTGCCGGGGCCACTTCCACTTGGCCGCCTAACCACCAAAAGTCAATAAATAAATAAATGAAATAAAACTTTTTGCCGCATACGGATTTGGTGGCTCAGCGTGAGCAATTTAGCTATCTAGAATTGAGATGATTTTATTAGCACATAACTTAACTGGGGCAGCTCATAACCAATTAAATGAAAATGAAATAAAAACTTTCGCCGCGACCGTATTTTGTGAAGTTGTCGTTTAGATCATTCCAAGTTTTATTATCAAATCAAATCAAATCAAATCAATTGCCCTTAAAATTGTTATCCACTGCTCATCACTATATTTGTCTTCATTTTTCATGCCGATGATTCAAAACTTGTTTTATTATTTTAATCATATTAGTGCTTATTTATTTTAGAGAATAATTAAATACTACCACTACATCATATTTTCATCTCAAAAGGTTTTGTCTCTCTCATATCAAGAATAGGTTCACATAAAGTAAACCAACATGGCAACCCCCCTCTCACAACGCCTATTTAAGTTATTTGATTAGATTAACAAAAAGTTGAGTTTTTCTTAAAATGGAGTACCTTATTGATATGATTTATTTGTGTAAGGTAAGCACGCTTATATTATTTATATGGTGTATTAATTAATACTATAAAACCATGATTATTTAATAATACAACATTAGTCTGTGATGCCTCTTATTTTTTATCATTCTATTCTCGTTCTGTATCCCTAACCTTAACCCTTAATTTAATCCATGCCTGCAAATCAATTCTCACGCCCACCTATTTCCTAAAATCGTGGACACTTGCTAAAATAATGGATAGTTTTTTTTATTTTTAAATAACTATCATTTCAACTAAATTATAATAAAAGATCATATGATTAGATTTATCTAAAAAATCAAAACTAGATTATGAAAGCCTAAATAAAATAAAAGATTATTTGCTAAAGTCATGGAGACTTCGTAAAATAAATCACATTTTTTATATCAAAATATAATAAAAACAATAAAACCAATCCGAACACACTTATGAAAAAAGATTATGGGATCCGAAATAAAATAAAAGATCAAAATCAGGATACTTTATAAAATAAATGTAATTTTTTATATCAAAATATAATAAAGATAATAAAAATGA
>JBAGKO010000008.1:18140450-18155152 GCA_037177275.1 Acacia concinna
TTTTTGAGAGGATTTTGTTCTTCTCCTTCTTGGACCAATTTCAATACCGCTCTTTACTCGTTTACTTATCTTTTTGCCACATCTCTTTTTAAACCCAACAACTTTGACACAACTATTGCCACCTTTATGATTCCCAACACCATTCTCAGCACCATTACTATCATCTGATGGGCATTTTCTATGAAGCTCAGTTACTTTCTTACTAAGTTCGAAAATAGAGTCATGGATAAAAGAAAATGCCTCTGGACTTTCTGATGCATCACTCACTAATTTGACAAGCAAAGGACATAATTGTCTATATCGATTCGATCTTTGTAGTTTTGGCTCAACTTCAATTTCTTTTCCCTTTATATCATACATCACACCACATCGTGCTTCTCTTGTCCACCTCTTTAAAATATATTTTTGAGGAAGTAATTTGACATCACGATCATTCAAAACTCTCAATGCATGACAACATAATATGCCCACTCTTTCAAATTTTTTGCAACTACAAGTAATTGTCTCCATTGAAGGATCAAATGTCAAACGATACTCCCTTTTCTTATCATCCATGGTGATGACATAATCAAGCACGGTTGCACTATTCTCTTCCCCTTCATTTTTCTTTCTCTCTTTTCTCTCTTTTATACATGTAGCATCACGCAAATCATACTCATGTTGGAACAAATAAAAAATAGGTGGAGTATAGATATCAAAAAGTTGATGAAGCATACATGAACTTTGCAATAACAACCTTGGCAACTTGTCACATGGCTCAAAATCTCTTGTCAAATTTATAGCCATAATATAAGCTTCCTGCAAATTTGAAACGTATATACCCAATGTAAATCATTGATAAATGAATAAATCAATTGCAAACTGGGTATATATTCACACACACTTTTACATACACACGTACTTCCATATCAGCAAAAAAAGAGCGCGCACTCACGCACATATCACCAAAACAGAGGACACACGCATATATAACCAAAACGTGAGTTGTCATTCAAGATAATTATTACTCAAATGTCCAATATTTTTCTGGTCCTTTTTAATCAAATACTCTCTCATACACACTCATCAACGAAACATGTAATAGATAGAAGTTATTGCACTGATTCACTTGTGGGGAAAAAATTAAACATGACCTAAAGAATGAGAATATAAAAGATAATTAATTTACTCACCAATATTCAATATTCAGTACCCAAAGATAGTTCTTGATTACAATTCTTCCCAATCTTCATTAGCCACAACCATCTCTCATTATAATTCTTCCTCAAAAGCTTGCACAATAACACTTTCAACTTTCCCGTGCCGTGAGAGGAAGAAGAATGGAACACTCCTGTTAAAACCTAAAACAACAAAACGCGCCAATGAAAAGTGCCGCTGGAGGGAAAAGGGCGACCCAAAATATTTGAAATGGCGTCGTCTGATTTAAAAGCTGCATATCCCATTTGGAGAGGAAACGGCATCGTTCTAGGCAGAAAAAGGGAAGAGAATATTAAAGGCAGAGGACCGTAGCCGGACCCCATATTTTAACTCTAGTTTTGTCTTTTTATCTGTTCATGGTTGTTATTATAGAGTACTATAATGCTATTTCTGTTGACCAATGAAAAATGTTTAGTAATTTGAGTTTGCTGGTCAAGTTGATCTCATTATTTGGTTTTCTATTCTATATTTTTATATCGTTAGATATATAGTTTTCTTACTGACATTGGCTTTAAAGGAAGCTGCTGATGAGTATTAATGTGCTCATCCAGGTTACCAAAGCTCATAGTTGGAGGTGTATGGATCTTTATCTCTTTGCCACACCATATCGTGTAAGATGGGATTCTTATTTCCTGTCTCGAGAGCATACACTAGATTTCAAAGAATGAGAAGGGAGAGCAGAGTTTGAGTATGTAAGTGGCCTTAATTATTAGACATTTAGAACATACTTTAGTAAGTGGCCTTATGCACTTTCAGGATTTTTTTTTTCCCCAACTCTGAAATTAGGTGAAAAATGTCTCAATTTTCCTCATGAAAGCTGGAATGTTTGGGACCATTAGAGCACTTTGGGATGTCTTCCCCTTATTTACAAATATCGGATGGGGACAGAAGGCAAATCTTAGATTTTTGAATAAGCACATCGGAGCTTCTTTTGTTGCACGCCCAGAGCCAAGGGTTACAAATGTCAGTGTTGATGACGTTCACCCTGGAGATTTCCTTGCCGTTTCAAAAATCAGAGGCTGGTGGGCGCATTTGAGACTCTGGAGAAATGGATCACTGGAGCATATGCTGGTCACACTGCTGTTTGCATATAGGAGGAAAAATAAAAATTTTAGGAATTGAATTTCAAAAAATTAAAGAAGTGGGGTTGTAAAATTTTAATAAAGAGAAAATGTAATATAAAATGTATGAAACATAATTTAAAACTTTTAACCTTACTTCTTTAATTTTTTAAAGTTTAATTTATAAAATTTTTTTTCTACCTCCCTCCCCTCTCCAAATCTCTCGTACCAAACAAGCCATAAGAGATGTTGGAAAGCTATAGGTTGGGGAGTCACGACATGAAAGTGAAAAGGTAAATACTTTTTATATCTTTAGGTAAGCAATCTGTAAAAGAACTTGTGTCGAAAGGGACTGCCACATACTGTTGCACTTATTTTGTATTTGAGGGCTGATTTATTGTATTTCATAGACATAGAAATCCTTGATAAGTTCATAAAAGTGGTCGTTCACCTTCTTTCGTTAATGTCTCATATCGCTTGTTTGATCATTTGAAAGTTCATAAGCCAGTCATGCTCTTTGGTTGATACATTTGCAAGTAGTTGATTCCATGGTGGGAATTTGAAGTGAATAAAGATGATTCCAATCGTCATATTGCCCTTCTTCCTTTGCACCCTGACATGCGCGCCATATGGTTACCATAACATGATTTTCAGCTGGATCGATACCATAAGCGGGAACTATCCTCCTCCCTTGGATGCTCATTTGGTATCAGTCTTAAGCGGGAACTATTCTAAGGTTACTTTAACATTCAACGTAACAATCTTGAGATATTGGCCTTTAAGCCAAGATTTATCAACCAGACTTGTATTATTTTAAAACCAAAATCTGATGGGAGTAATTTTCTTACATGACTAATTTTGATAAAGCTTATGATTATTCACATGTGTTTTGACCACTGGCTGTGATACTCTGAAGGTTGCTTCCGTTATGACGGTATGGAATCAGATCCAAACTGAATATGCTGCCAACATGTGGAATGAAGCCTTGAACAAAAGACTTGGAACTAAAGTATGCCGCAATCTCTACTTATATCATTTTTATGCTGATTGCTGAAACCTTTTGGCATGAGGATACTGTACTTGTACTCATTGCCCTCTAGTGTATAGAATGAGATGCTTCTTATATATTGCATAGCAAGTAACACAGATTGGTAATCGGTACCTTTGACATAATTGGGATCTTTATCTCTATTTAGTGGCTGCTTTTTGATTATTTGGAATCTCATAATTCATTAGAAATCTGTCAGACTTTTCTGTGGCTGCATAGGAACTTTCCCTCCCTGAAAAATTAGTAGAAGTTGAAAAGCGAGGATCATCGTTTGCTGAACTGATGACTATTCCAGAACAGGATGACTGGATATACAGTTGTGTTGTTAGATGACTACTGTCCTATTTTTGTACCAACACCATACTGGCTTAGCTACCTTCCAGAAGTGTCATAATTAGATTCTTTGAGTTATGGTTTGTAGAGGACTATAGTCAAAAGAGTTAAGTGAAGGATAGGGTCTCTAGACATACTCTGAGATATGCGTGCAGAGATATGGTGATGAAATAGATTTCTCATTTCATAGTGTTTCAATTATTGATGCTCCATATTGTGCAACAGGGTGAAGGATATTGCATGACGCATATGTAATGATACTGTGCAATTCATCTCACCAACCTCATTTAGTGAGATATGGCTGCTTGTTACTGTCAGGGGTGTCCTTAGGCTTTGCTTGAGACTTCTATTTTTCTGCTTCTCACTGGAACCGAGTGTTAATTGATGATAACTGTTTTGGAGTAATAATAAATGAATATCAGAAATAACAGAATGGGTAGTTATAAAAATGAGAGATAGTTAGTAGTATTATTGCTTATAAATAGATATTAAGTACCCTATTTGTAAGGCAAATTATAAGATGATGTGAATTAGTGCATTGCTCTTCCTCTTTCTCTTGCCTCTCCCCTGTCTATCTTCTCTCTGTTTCTGTTTCTCTTTCTGTCTCCCTTTCTCCCTTTCTCTCTTTCTCTGTTTCTCTTATTATAAGATGATGTGAATTTTACATTATAATTCTCAAAGAACACCAATGTAAAATTCAAGTTACATTACATGTGCCTTATGACTTGGTTGAAGAACTTGTTTGTTGTAGCAATAGTTGCTGCAATGAAAGCTTATTTGTGTGTGCTATAATTGCAGATAAAAGAAGCTTACATACTCAGTTTTTTTTTTTTTTTTTTTGAGAATAACTCGAGTCGCTTGCCAAAATGGTGCCACAGCGAAGACACATTGAAGATGCCATATTGTCAGATTAGAGGCACGTATAGAATGGAGCTGCCTGGATACAACAGCATGCAAGCATATTCTCATATGAATGAAAGGTGCCCTTCTCTGCCTCCAAAGTACTTTAGACCAGAGATTTGTTAGCTGCTCCCAAACTCTCTCCTCCCACCCCTGGGGTTGATTGATTGCCACGCCAGATCATTGTTCCACCAAAATTTTTGGACGAGATCATCGACATCCTCATCATCTTCTGTTTGTTTCTGTCTTGTGGATGTTAAAGAGAGATAGACACAAAAGAAGACATTGAACTCACTCAAATGGTGGGGTCTATTTGATTGTGTGGAACTCACTTGTGTGAGAGGTTGTACAATACTTGTGTCTATTTCATTTTGTAATTGAGACTGTAGATGATAGTAGTAGTCGTGGTAGTGGAGAGGATCTAGGCCTCTAGGGTCTAGTGCTTATTTTTACATGCATGCCTATGGAAAATGTATATCTAGATGAACAATACTCTATATATTATTGTGTCACGTCATGCATGTCATTTGAGTTATCTTTGTAGCTAGATTTAACTTGTACATAGATGGGATTGAAAACTGTCTTAATATGAAAATTTTACTTCACGTCTTACCTCTTCAATTTTCCGTTCAAGTGTTTCAGCTTTGGGTTGAGCAAAACCCCGAAATATTTCTCGCTATAATAACATGTGAACAAAGATTTACTAATAATTTTTTGGCCTGCAAAAGTTAATCATAACATAACAAGTTCTTTTTTTTCTTTTAAAGAAAAAAACAAAATGTCACTGTTGGGATCTTCCACAATTGGCATCAACTTGTTGAATATTGGAATTTATATTCTATACGTGGAAGATATACTTTATAATCATCAGAGAATCAAAGTCAGCCCGTCAGATTACCACAGAATTTTACAACAGTATTGAGCAATGAAATTGCAATCAATATCAATAGACATATTCAAAGGGTATCATCTATTGACTATGTAGATGAGAATCTGCTCAAAGGGTATCAGCTCTCGTGTAGAAAATCATTAAGGAAAATAATTGACATACAGAACCATATCAGATCTATTTTCATAGGAATCACTTCTAGAATTGCTTGTCTTTTCATAATAGGACCTACTTATGAATCTAACTCAAGTGATGGTCCATCCAAGTGGCTGAACAACAATCATGAGTTATTTTATACGTGTAAGGACAAGTAAGCAAACAGCAATCTCAAATTCCACACTGATACCAACAAGAATGTATGTTAATACTGTTGCATAGATAACAGAAAGAAGAGCTAGTTATTCAGCCTTGGCAGGGAGGTGGTTGCCGCCAGTTGCTAGTTTGAACAGATAAAACACAGTCATGAGAGCACTGCAATAGGAAATAACAAATCGTCTTAGCTTGGAAATGACGTTGAGTTGTAAACAAGTCTGTGTCATTTTCTATTAAAAAAACACTACATTGATCACAAATATCTAAAGTACTTCACTTAAATTTCGTTCAACAACACAACATAGAATTTCAACTATCAACCAGTAATGCAAATTGTCACTCGCCTCAACACCTAAGGTTGAGTTGTTTGTGCTCATTAATCATGACTACCTGTGAGCTGACTATTCCTAGAAGCTTAGCACCAAAAGCAGCATAAGCTTTTGCCTAGAGTTGTTTAATTTTTACATATGAGAAACCAACAAGTCTGAGCGCAAGAATGCTAGCTTATAAATATCACCTAGAGAAACTGATTAGTTGATCAACAAGAAGAAAGTTCTGACATCGCAATAATACTTCAACTCAGCAAGGTTTTACAGATGCTTAGTATTGATATCAACACTATAGCCCAACCATTTAAAAAAAAAAAAAAAATACCCATTTCTATTCTCTCCTTTTCTCCTGGTGCAAATCCACATATAAAAATAGAATTTCTCATAATGTTGTAACACTTTGACAAACACTAACTCTCTGGCGTGAAACTGAAAAATAATCTAATGCTCTCAATTAACATGGTATTGGCTGTGCAGAAGTTAAGTTCTAGGATAGGCATTGCCTTAGTATACAGACATGAAGATTAAAGAAGTAAGGGGATAGACAGTAAACCATAATCAGCTTACCTTATCCCTGCAACAAGACCAGCAGGCATGAACTTTGAAGTTTGCAGGTAACGCTGTCCCATGACCCAAGTAAGTACAGCAGCACAAACTGTTATTCATAACAAAAATTAATTAGAAAGAGTATGAAAATGGAAACCACAATTATACAGAAATATCAATACAGTGGGTCGAAAGTTATGTATGATAGATTTATCCATCTCACTCCATTTTCACTTTCCTCTCTGTTTCTCACTTTCCCTACCAAGCATACCTAAATTTTCATCCATCATGAATATCTTTGATCACAAATGACATGATCTAAGAATCACAAAACTGACACCTTTACGATACACTATATGGCACAGAACAGGACAGAATGTAATTTGAAGTGCAGCGTCGGATCAGATACAAGTGTCAGACACATATGACTCATGAGCGATTTTCAGGTATACAATTTCAACGGCAGATGAAGCTGCCAGCTCCTACCGTTAACAAAGATCCATCAGAAAACATTTAAAAAAAGAAAAACATTGAAGCATGAGTTAAAGTATCTTAAGAGAGTAACAAAATAAGCAAATAAATAAAAATTTGCATAGAACTCCATCGCTATCTTTGACCAACGGCCCTATCTCTCTGTTATTTATTCAAGCATTTGACAAGTCTCTTTACTAATTCATATACCACCAGATTAATTTAGAATCCTTCACGAGGATAAAAGCTTTTGAATCTTCATGACATTTAGCAAAAACACAAAACAGGGTAAAATTGACCCTAACAGCATGGATGAATAGAACTTCATTCAGAGACAGAATTAAGAACCAGAAACAAGTCAATCACTGAACTGGAATCAAAGTAAGCATTTCTTAAAGAAACAACCCTACCTGTCTCAAGAACCAAAGCGAGGTACGAATTCTTTCCCTTTTCAAAGGCTTTGAGACTGAGATAGCCCGCAATGATGAGCAACAAACCAGAGCCTACGCCTCCACCAAGAGAAGCAATGCTTCCCTTTCTGGAATATCCGAAGAGTCCTCCACCCATCAATAGCAACCCATACGGAATCGTGAAGCAGAAATCGTGCATTTTCTTCGCTAGTGGTTTTCCAGGAAAATCAAGATTCTCGAAATCGGACAGAATGAGACTCGCGGGTTGCGCAGATCAAATCACAAAAATCTGTAACTTCGTCAACTTCGAATCAAGTAGGATGTGGCGTGTGGCTTACCACGGTCAAATTTTATTCCACTTTTACCCCTAGATTATTGTATAATCTCCATATTGTCCACGACGTGAATAAGTTCAAATAAAACAGAAGGGTGAGTCTCCATTCTCCACAACACATACCACCATGCATCCTACAATTTCTGATTAGACTTCAAATTTCCAAATCTCCATATCATCCCCAAATTAAAACTCTTCTAGTATCAGTTGAGAGTGGTTACATGGGAAGAAAAAAGAGAGTGATTTGCAGTTCTATATCTAAAAATAACACAACACAACACAACAGACAAAATAATTTCAAACACAATAAAGAATTTATCAAACACAACGGAGATAAAGGAACAAAATAATTTATAGAGGAGAATAGTTTTTTCATAGTGTTTGGATGGTATAAAAAAAAAAACTGGTTTGTTCCCAAACCTTAGTTTGAAAGAAAAATAACTAAACACTCCATATTTTTGTATAAGTTGGTTTGATCCCAAACCTTAATTTTAGATAAGCCACTTTTTTCATCTTTTTCTCTCTCATCTCTCCACTTTTTTCTAACTTTTTTTCTCTCCTTCTCCTCCTTTTTTTCCTCTATGCTATGAGATTATCACAAAAGCTAATGTCTTCTTTAATCATTTGACCATAAAAATACTATTCTGACAACATTTATTTAAATCTAAGTTTTAAAAAATTGAGTGTTTAGATAAATGTTAGAGAAAATTCTAAAAAAAGACAAGTGAAATAGGGAAAAGACAATTCAGTACAGTGAAATCTGAAAATCTCAAATCAGTCTGTTTTATACTTTTTTTGGGTAATTACGAAAATGCCATTAAATTTTTCATAACACCAATTTTGTAATTCACAACACGGGTATTCAAATTAACAACACTAGGTACTACGTATTTACACTGTGAGTTGTAAATACGTAGTATTTGGTGTTGTGAATTTTAAAACTCATTGTAAATTATAAAACTGGTGTTGTAAAAGATTCAGTGACATTTTTATAATTATCCAAAAAAATACAAAACGGACTGATTTGAAATTTTCAAATTTTGCTGTATTGAATTATCTTTTCTCTATTTCTAATATCTTTTTTTAAAATTCTCCCTAAATGTTATTAGAATAACTTTTTTTTTTATGATCAAATGATAAAAAAGGATATTAACTTTTAAAATAACTACATGCAAATATTTAAATTGTCATATAAATTATTTTAACACTAAAAGTTCATAATAAATATCAAAATTTAAATATATTATATTACAAAATTAAAATTATAACATTAATCCATAGTATAAGATGATAAAAAATAATTCAACATATACTTATTAAAAAAATTTAGTGTAAGATATTTTACAAATAAATATATAATTTATCCGTTAGTTAAATATTTGATAGCTAAAAATGGATGCTACAAGAGTGATGCTTTAAGAAACACATTTGTGGATTGAAATTTTTTTTTGTAATAAAAATTTCTATCTAATGTATCATCTAACAATAAAATAGTATATTACAAAACATCGACGACAATTACACTTAACTAATTGTAGATAATAGAGCACATCAAAATATGAAAAAAAAAATGGAAATAATACATGATTATGCATATTATACATAATGAATGATTCAATCTCAATCTCTTATGGTATCACGAAGAGAAGCCATGTCAGATGAAGATGATATTGACAAAGGTATTGATGAAGGTTTTAGATCGTCATCGCTGTCATCATCAAAAGTACCCCTTCGTTGTATTGGAAGTCAAGATCAGAAATAGTTGATCTTCTAATGAAATTGTGGATAGCCATTGTAGCACATACAATTTTAACCTGTGTTGGAAAACTGTAGTTGAAGGACCACAAAATATAGTAAAATACTGAAAACATATCTATCCATTTAGGTCTAGGAATGATTACGAATGAAAACAATAAAACTCAACCTTATTATTATCCTTACATGAGTCGTGACGATGTCTTTGGACAACTTTGAGGAATGACAGTTAAAAAAAGTACAGAGATAACTCTCAAACTGAAAATATCACATTATAAATTTTAATTTTAACTTCTAAAAGAAAAATTACACAATTATATAGAAGCAAAAACATAACACAATCAATTCTTGATCAATAGAGATTCCAAAACGTTATACAGTAGATATCTAGAAATCAAGATGTTACCTGTGGTGGATATATGTTTAGAAGGGAGATGGATGATGTGCTTACTGTAGGAATTTAGGGCTGTCTTTTAAGTTGTCTTGTAATTTTCCTTGTGCCGAATAGAAAGGAAAATGAACAAAGGACTCAGTAAGATGTATTCGGTTAAACAAACGAAAAGAAACATAATAATATCAGAGACTAGCAAAATTTGCGTTTCCAAGTTAAATTTAAATCAGCAAGGGACTTACAGTGGAATTCACTTTAATGATTCGACTTGGAGAACTCTTTAATAAGGGACGGCAAAAGAAGAATAGAAAGCATATATAGAGCTAGATGATTCCCTTTCAAGTGATAAATAAGATTTATATTAGGCCGAAAGAATGAAAATAAAGATAATAATATCAGACAGTACATAAATATGTAGAATATGCTCTAGTTTAGCAGAATAGAGAATTTGGGGCATGTACCAAATGTCAGAACAAGTTTAGCAGAATATGCTCTCGTTTAACATGCTTTCTTTCCCAAAATGATCTGACTTTTAGTGTCTATAGTCTATACTGAATGAGACTCGCACTTCACCATGCTAAGCTTTAGTGTCTATAGTCTATACTGAATGAAGCTCAGGACATATTCAGCCCAAAAAAGGGAAGAGAAAATGATAAACATGAGAGGATAATTAGTGAATTGATATGGTTGAGGGGTTTTAGCTGTCACCTGATACAGTTCATCTGATATAAGACCCATCCCATGTGCGAATGGAACAAGAGCATTGTCAGCCATTTCCTACCAAATACCCCTGCAAATAATGACTTCAGTTTGCAGCTACAAGCTTGAAAACAAAAGATTAACATGAAGATAAAAAGACCTTGAAATTCAAATTTGGTTTTGCACCAGCTTCAATTCCAGTGACAGATTTGGGGAAAGAACTACAAAAAAGGAACCTTGGTTGTGATTTTAACTCATCAAAACAGGACATTCATGAGCAAATTTGTTACCTTATCCTACTTCATAAGCTAGTGTAGGTACATAAATTCCTGCATACAACTCTATAGCGATGAAGGACGGGTTAGAAAGGAACTCAGGATAAAGCTAAGCTCAAACCACTGGTTTGTTCAAGTTCAAGGTAGAAATGTAAGCAACCTGGGAAGCCAAGAACTACATCCGCCAGAAACACAGGAAACTAAGAATCGAGCCACCGCTTCAGAAAATCAGAAACTACCAACAAACCATTGCAAGCCAAAAAATTCAAACCTGAAAAAAAAAACTTCACTTACAGCTCAATCACAAATTACAAACAAGAAATCGAACCAGATTTCATTTTTTTAAGAAAAGAAATTAAAGAACTTACAGTGGCTACACTAGATCGGACTTGGAACTCGACGGAGGTTCGGCCATCGTAGCACACACAATTTTTACCTGGGTGTCTTCACAAAGTAAAGTTACAACTTGCGGAACATGTGCGGTAAAGTGAATAATATCACTCGCGACTCAGATCTGCTCTGCTCTCCTATCACCTTCACCGCACAGCCTATCGATCGCTCGAAATGAAAAGAGGAAGGAGACAAAGCACGGGAAAGAGAAAGAGAAGCTGAGAGTTGCAACGGGAAAGAGAAAGCGTGAGTTGCAATGGGAAAGAGAAGGAGAAAAGGGGAAAAATGGAAAAATGGAAGAAAGAGAAAATAATTGCAGAAAGAGAAACCTGTAAAAGCTATTCACCATCAGCTTATGAAAAACGCTGGTTTAGGGGATTCAAAAATTGGTTTTGGTTCAGAATGACTTTTACAAAAATTGAGTGTGTTTGGCAATTTTTTCCTAAACCAGCTTGTGTCCCCAAACCAGCCTTTTTTTACTCTAACCAAACAAACACGTATAAATATGCCTCAAAAAGTTGAGTTCAGAAAGGAAATTTCCTTTCACACATCTAATTGATTCATCATCCTTGCTTTCTGATTTCCTCAATTCTCAATGAACTAAAGGAAAAAAGAATCTAGAACAACCAGTGAAATCAGTCTTCAAATATAACAGCTAAAATGATTTTTTTAAAAAATAAAGACCTAAGGAACTGATCTGAACTCATCTAATTGATTCATCATTCTTGCTTTCTTTTAGTATGAATTGTTTCCCACCTGCCATTGAGACGCAGGACAAAAAAAAAAAAAACAAACAAACCTAAGGAACTGATCTGAATTCCCACCAGTTGAATCTCAAGTAGGCCCCAGATATCAACGAAATGGGATCCAAATTACTGAACCAAAGGTAAAAAAAATATGCCTCAAGATCATGTAAAACAGGTGGGACAGAGGAGTACCCTCTAGGAAAACCCTAAAGAGTAGACTCCATTGTTGGAAAGATTTATGTTGCGCAGCTATGACTCAAAACGCTTTCATGGTTAAAAAAGAAAGGCGATCTTAAGGGCTGCGCTTATTGGAATAAGGCCACAGGATCATTATCAGAAGTTTTAATTACAAAATCAAACAAAATCACAAGAAGAAAGGAACACCAAAGAAACAATGAATGTTGCTGAATGTAAACATCCCTCAGAGTCCAATTCTCTTCAATAAGATTCAGTTCACTACTTTTAATATTTAAAACAATAATCATCACAGGGATTCAGCAGTGGAAAAACAATTTGCCCAAAGAATAGAAACACACAGAGGAAAACGTTCTTTAGGAGTCTAAATAGATTTTAAAACCAAAACAAACGAGGTAAATTATTAAATATATCTCACAATCAAAGCAGCCTAAGACCTTGCAAAGAATACATCAAATGAATAGAACACGTAGAGGTGAAGCTTTCCAGATTCAAGGTCTAAGCATCATAATGTAAAGCATCACCCAAATAGAACAGAAAAATGAATAGAAACAAAAAAGACAAATACAAAATTGCACAGACCCAAATTTTGTTTTGGGGGAAAAGTCAGCAAGTAGTGTATCAGTTACATGATGCATTCACTTGCTAATTATAGCTCCCTGGGCTTAATCGTTCTTGGTAAATTAAGAAAAAAAGAATTAAATTAATGAGAGGAACTTCAAAACCATGTACTGACACAAGGTAGAAACATCTAGTTAGTACAAAATCTGCCCTTAAAAGAGGACCCCAAGTAATGTAACAACGAAGCAACTACTAATGCATCATCCAAGGCACACAACTGACAGAAAAAACAAAACATTGGCAAATCGAAATAAAACACAGAAGCACTAGATTCAGCTAGCTCATAATGTTAAGCATATTTAACTTTAAGAAAAGGGTAAATCGGACAAACTAAACACTGGCAGATCGAAATAAAAAACAAAAAAAAACATTGAGTGAGCAAATCGAACACTAGCAGCAAAAAATTAAAAAAAAAAACACACGAACCGAACCAGAATAAATTCGCAAGAACATATCACAAAAGCAAACGAAAATGAGTAAAACAATCACACAAAAAGAACACCAACGAAGAGAGGAGACGTCCAGCTGATAAAGGACGGAGAGAGAGCTGCGACAAGCCCGACGTCCGACGGAGAAAGGGCAACTGGACCATCCGACGACGAACACAGTGAAGAGAGGGCGGACAGCGAGTTAGAGTCGGGGAGGAGAGCTTCAAGTCGCGACAGCCAACGAAGAGAGCAGATGGCCAGCGGAGAAAGGACGGAGAGGGAGCTGCGACGAGTCCGACGTCCGACAGAGAGAGGGCAACTGGACAACCCGACTACGAACACAGTGAAGAGAGGGAGAAGAGAAGATGCGGCCGAACTAGGGTTAAGTTTAATGGAGATCGGAGATGTGGAAAAAGAGCAAGTCTTGGGGCTTTTTTAATCATATAGGATAATTAAAAAAAAGTATTTAATAAAATATGACAGAAAAAAAAAGTATTTAAGGTAATAGGGCACTATAAATTGTTTTTAGGTGGAACGATTTGCGTAAATCGTTTCACCTAAGCATGATTTGTGTTGAAAAAATCACTCTCGGGTCTCAGATTAAGCAAATCGTTCTACAGTGGACAGTTAGCTCAGCTTTTCCACGTCTCTGCAGAAGTTACCAACCCCCCAGTTTGGTGCAAAAACCCACCCTAGATGATTTAGCCTTTTGTATGCATGCCTGTGTCTTTGCGTTTGCTTTAAATTTTCAACGCTTGTGTCATTTCAAATTTCAAATAATACACGTTTCTTTCCTTTATAAGATCATACAAATTCACCTACTCAACCACTCAACCATTCACTCCTTCCTTTCTTTTACTCAAACCTCCATTACTCTATTCGTTCGTTGCTCTCTTCCTTCAAGCATGGTCTGTTCCTTCAAGCCTTTCCCTTACTCTTCCTACCTCTCTTCCTTCAAGCCATTCTCTCCTACCTTCCTTCCTTTATTTGCATTGGTACCTCCATTCAACAACACTTTGTTCTTCGTTCTTCACTTTTATTTAGGATCCATATAATTATAGTAAGTAATGTTGTGTATAATTTCTTTAAGATTTATAGGTTGTAATATTTTTAATGATCTTATAATTATGACGTGGTTATTTTTTTTATTTGTAGGCGTTCTATATTCGTGTGGAACTTGAAGGATTAAAGAGGAGACTCATTTTGAACTATACGTTTATTGTGTTATATTATTACTATGAAGTGTAAGATATGTAAATTTTTAGGTTAATTGTATTATTGTGTGTTGAATATGGGATTGTTTTATTTTATTTTTCTAACAGTTATAAGTATGTTATTCTTTTCAATTACTTTGTTTATATTTTATGTTATA
>JBAGKO010000008.1:18155252-18169778 GCA_037177275.1 Acacia concinna
GCCCAGAATCCGATATCGCCGCCGACAACAACCACTTCTTCCCACTCCGCAATGACATCTTCCCCTGCACCGCCTGCAGCGAGGTTTTCCAGAAACCGCAAGTTCTCGAACAGCATCAATCGCTAAAACACGCCGTGTCGGAGCTGGTGGAGACCGTTGCTGGTCACAACATAGTGAGGATAATATTCAAGTCGGGTTGGACCAACACACAGAAATGCCCTAGAATAAGTCGGATCGTGAAGATCCATAACCACCCGTAAGATCCTCTCCAAGTTCGAAGAATACAGAGAGACGGTGAAGGCAAAGGCCGCAAGAAACGGAGCCGAAAAGAAGCGAGACGAAAGATATATAGCAGATGGGAACCAGCTCATGAGATTCCACTGTCCCACATTCCTCTGTGACTTAGAACTCAACGGGAATTCCGGCATTTGTGGGCAGTAATATTGTAATATCTGCGGGATCATGAAATCGGGGTTCTCACCCAAGTTGGACGGAATCTCCACGCTGTCGACGAGCTGGAGTGGAGGGCGCACGTGGCCATCCCGGAGGAAGTGGAGGAGGAGTTCAAGTTCATGAAGGTGAAACGGGCCATGCTGGTATGCCGGGTCATAGCGGGTCGGGTCGGCACTGACTCGGACGAAGCCGACAAAGAGGACGGGGGTTTTGATTCGGTGATGGCGCTATGAGAAGTAGACTCACGGAAAAGGCAAAGAATGGAACGATGAAGACGCTATGAGAAGAAAGGGCAAACAAAATACCAAGTGCCAGGGAAGATGGAAAGATGAAAATGAAGGAGGCAGAAGAGAAAAGCAGATCGACTTGACTTCGCTTTCCTCAAGTTAGCTTCAACACAATGGTGATTTCGAAATCACAGTGATGGAATATGGAACCTGCATAGAGAGAAAAAAACTATTCAGAGCTCGCAACGAAAATGATTTCTTGCATCTTGAAATAAAAAAAAAATCAAAGAGAAATGGAAAAGCATGAAGAAGGCAAGAAGCCTATTAGAGAATAAGAGGTATGAACTTAAAGATGAAGATGAAGAAAATGCAGAGAAGAAGCGGGTGAAGAAGCATGAGAGAAATGCCCAGTAGCAGAAGAAAGAGAGAGACGAAAATAAAGCATAATTCTAACTAATGGGAAAAAAACCAACTGAGCAAGGCAGGGTATGCAGAAGTTCGTTTTTGTGCGTGTTGCGTGGTGGGGTGCGGGGTTTGATCCCCTGCATTACCCTTTCAGTATATCAGAAATGACTGACCAGTTAGCAACTACCACGTGTTGGTAAGAACACGTGTCATTTTATGGGTGGAAGTGATAACTGGGGACTTGCCGGGACTTAGGAGACCGCAAGGTAGAGGTGAATATCAGGTTTGGTGCGGTGACAACTAGAGAGGGAAAAGGAAAAGAAAAAGAAGGTGCGTTTGTGCCTATTCAATTTCACAGTACTCTCCTTGTGTGCCAATATTTAAAGTCATTTTTTATTCAACTATGCCCTTAAAACATTTTTTTTTTATAATAACAAGTACACCCAATTTACAATCTGAGTGATGTTTAAGAAAATATCATAGACAATGTTGGAGGTGCTAAAAATTATTTCAGAAGGTTAGGTGCTAACTAGAAAAATATTTTAAGATACTAGTTAAAAGATGTACTAAAATTTAATTTTGTATACTGACTGCTACTGAAAATAAAAGATACTTCAAAATGCTCAATGATATTTAACCCAATGTTTTATTATTTAATTTTTAGTTTAATTTTTTCCCTAATTTATAGAGTGAGAACTGAGAAGAATGAATTTCATATCCATTGTCATGCTGCCATGCAAAAGTTCAATTTTGTTGTATATCTCACGTGGACATCTTATGGGCCATTCCATTAAGCTTTGTACAGAACTTTTTTTTAGTAGTTACTACCGTATATTATTCTTTTACAAACAGAATAATGATATGAAGGAAGTGCACCTATTCAGATTACAAATAGAACTTTGGGGTATGAAATTTTAAGATGTTACCTGGTAAAATAATTTTGATATACTAATAGTAAATTTATTTGTATATTGGCCTGAATGGAATTTTCAGTTGTGATATAGTTAAAAAAAATTCATCCAAAAAAAAAAAAGAACATGGGTTCCATTAAGGGGGGGGGAATTATAAGTGTCAAAATCCCTTTTTGTGCGTTAAGAATTCTTTTAATTAAATTTTGTTTCTAATTTTTCGATTTTATATGGTGAGTAATATCCTTATGCATTTCTACGTTAATTTTGTTGGCGATGAGAAAGTAGCTGTTAGAGTATTACTCAATACCCTAATAATTGTTACTATTAATTTATTAGTATGCGTTAATTATGCTGTAGTAACTTTTTTGTGTGCAATAATTATGGAATAAATATTAGACAAATAGGTTTTTCATAAATGTTGCACGTGTCAGAGCAAGGAACACATTGCTCCGTAGAACTTGCTATTCACTACTTCCGAATTTCCTAATACAGTAACATGAGCGTTAATGGCCATTACTTTTCTGACACAGACCCCAATTCAGCCCCTAATTCTTCCGCCGTTGGTAGTCGGTTGTGGTCACCATCTCCGGCATTGTCACCGCCATCACCATTGTCAGTCATAGTTATTTTCTACTAGCTGGTATTATCTTCAGGTATAAATGGCTTCCACCTTTGAAAGAAATTGGTGAGTTAGATCTCAAGGACTTTGGTGTGTCTCACGTGGACATCTTATGGGCCATTCATTCCATTGAGCTTTGTACACAACATTTTTTGGTAGTTACCGTATATCATTATTCTTTTACAAATAGAATAATGATACGAAGGAAGTACACCCATTCAGATTACAAATAGAGCTTTAGAGTATGGAATTTGAAGATGTTACCTGGTATAGAATAACTTTGGTATACTAATACCAAAGTATTTTTGTTTTCCAAAACAAAACAATGGCATGCTGACCACGTACAACCCTAGTCCCATATGTCTTTCTATTCTTGTGCTTCTTTCTTGGGTCACAGTTCCACATATTATCAGACAGCTACGATGCCATATAGAGGAAAGAAGACAGTTTAAAATATAAGGTATTTGACTCTCATTAAATGACTTCTGAAGGACTCTATATATTTTTATTAATTAAAAGATTGAAAGAAAGAATATGAAATGAGCTCTCCCTAGGCCTAGCAGACTATTGGATACAGCAAGCCAAATTAAGCGAACAGAATCAAAAGTTAGAGAGAGCTTCAATTCCAAATATTTCTAATACAAGCATAGCAGAAAACTTGAAGATGGCTTCTTTCTCTCTCTCCTTGTCATATGAGAAGGGAGAGAGAGAGAAAGATGGCTAATAAATTAGTACACAATACACACATTTTGATTTACGAGCGCATGCAAAAATTTTGTTGAAAAGATTTACTAATAAATTTAATTAATTATGCATTTATCATAATTATTTATGTGAACTGGTATATTTATTTAAGCATTTAGCTTCGAATTGATTTATTAAATTTTCCTTGAGCTTTAATTAATTTCAATGATGCCAGTGGCGGCTTCAAATTCACTATGGCTTCTAATATAATAGCAATATAGATTTAATATATGTATATATATATCTATCAATATTCTTAATCTATATATATATATATATATATATATGTTTATCTATCAATACTCTCCTAATGTCATGTCACATAATAAGCTTTTAGATGCAAAATGCTTTAACTAATTTTTTTGTAATATTTATCAACATTTATATCTATCTTAAACATTTTAATGTAATTAAACTATAAATATTATTTAATTTTTTAAAAATCATTTAATGTATAAAAATTGCTAAAATAAAAGTAATTTAATTTCTAAAATAAACGGTAGCCACATACTTCTTATTTAGGATTTCATTTGCATACTATGCATTTATTTAATCAAATATTTACTAAATATTCCAATTAATAAATACATTTGTTATAATAATCCATAATATGACTGAATCAGCATTCAAGTTTCTAGAAGGCATAATGTACAATAGAATAATACGTACAAGATCAGCAGAAATCAGTAAAAAAAATAAGAAAAACAACAACAATAACTGCAATTCGAAACTTCTAATTTTGGGATGTGAGACAATAATGGTGGGGACCAAGTTAACAAGAGGAAAAAGACACAATTAAGAAGAGAGAAAGTTCATAGTGTACATACCTTTTTAGTGGGACCAAAATATGTAAAAAGGTGAAAGGCGACAATCACACCGTTGTAGAGTGGAAGCAACTGGGCCCAAAAGCAAGAAATTCCAACAGTTGTAGGTCAATCTTTACAGGAAATAAGGCTCTGGAAGAAGAAAATTGAAGATGAAGCTAAAAATGAGAGAGTTGTAGAGAAGAGTGCAAAAACGAAGGAGAGGAGAAAATATTCGCGGGAAGGTGAAAAGTAAAAGAGAGGGAAGTGTAAAAAGTGTGTGCGTGGAGTGAGAGAAAAGAGGAAAGGTGAATAAAATGTTTTTTTTAAATTTTATTCATCTATCGTGAGCGCCACAATATGTATGTTTTTTAAATTTTTTTTACCTATTATGGCACTCACTCAATAGGTATACTTTTTTTAAAAAAATTAACCTATTGCTGCGCTCACGTGCCCTGCTGGGGGCTACAGTAGCCCCCAGCTGGGTCCTTTACTGTGGCGCTCAGCTGTGTTGGCCCCTGTGAGCTTAGGGAATATGTCCCTCAGCTCATGTCTCAGAGAGGGGGGCTCATCAGTTCTCCTCTCAGCTCACGGGTGAGATACCTCGTGAGCTGAGAGAACTGATGAGTTGATTTTTTTAAAAAATATTTTAAAATTAAAAAAATTATTGTGTTAACTAATAATTCAACTAATATTTTTTTACCTTGTAAAAGAAATATTAATTTTATAAAAAAAATTAAAGGAGAATCTTCTTAAAAGACAACTAAATTACCTAAATTATAATTTGGCACAATAAATTTAACAAATTATAAATAAGGTTATGCCAGAAAATTAGAAATTTTAAAATATGACAAAATGTCCACAATGACCTTGTGTAAAAGGGAAGAAAATAGAATTAATTAATTTGACCTTTAAAATTTATCTGCATTTAAACTTTAAAGTAACTAATGCCTCTGTTAACAATTCTGCCATGGGACAAACATAATTGATATTTTCACCAATTCCATAATTGATTAGGGTTATCTGGTTATGATTTTAGTGCAGTTCTTTGTTTTCTTTTTTTTTTAGTTTAGAGGAAACAGGGTTCTAAGCTAAGTCCTAACCCCCTAATGAGATCTAACATTATTTGATATGCACTATTGTTTTTTTTAAATACTCTATTGTTTTTAAAAAAAAGAAAAAAATCTTATTTGTTATTTGGACCTAATGGAACTAAATAACTTGACCTAAGTTTATTCTATTTTTAATTAATTTAATACTTTTTTAATTTTTAATTATTTAAAAAAAATAAAAAAAGATTTCCTGTGGCGCTCTTTTAGTTTTTTTTTCTTTTAGGTTTTTTAATTAAAATAATAATTTTTTTACTTTTTAAATAATTTTAAAAAAGTTTCTTGTGG
This sequence comes from Acacia concinna, assembly GCA_037177275.1. Taxonomy (NCBI): domain Eukaryota; kingdom Viridiplantae; phylum Streptophyta; class Magnoliopsida; order Fabales; family Fabaceae; genus Acacia; species Acacia concinna. The sequence goes on from JBAGKO010000008.1 coordinate 18,160,812, forward strand.
CGCTCTTTTAATAGGGTATTTTTTTAAAAAAATAATAGGATATTTTTGATTTCTTGTGGCGCTTTTTTAAAAGAATGCCACTATAGGATCACCCACATTTGTAGCACTCTTTCAAAAAAGTGCCACAATAGCTTTATTAAAAATAAAATTAAACTTCCTATGACATTTTTCTTAGGAAGTGCCACAATAAGTGCATCACTTTTGACTATTTTTATAGTAGTGAAAGATTTCAGATGTTCATCACTCTCTCCGAAAGCCAAGCCAAATATGCATGAGATATTAACTATCTTGATAGAAACTATTTTGTTTGGTGGTTTTTAGTTCTGCTAAACTATTATTTATTTGGACTTATACACACATTATATTACTATAAATTTATGTAAATATGACGCTCCATATATGAAGAGCGGGAATTGAATCGACCCTTATTCTTGATATATATAACGGTTTTTAGAAAATAACACCATATATAGGTGAAACATATATGGTGGTTTTTAAAAAACTATCATATATAAATAGAAGAAATTTGAATCGACATTCTGCTTTGACATATATAACGATTTATTAAAAGAACGCCATGTATATAAAATAAATATATAGTTTTTTTTTAAGAACGGTCATATATACAAAGTATATATGATAGTTTTTCATTAATAATTATCATATATATGTGTTTATAAACTGGATATGAATCCTATTTGCAAAATCTCAACTTACAACTTCTTCGTTGCGCTCTCGTTGAACGTCCCTTTGATATAGGGTGTTTTTAATATAGGGTTTATAGTCATTATTTGATTAACTATTGACTGTCGCTCAATACTTGTTTTTATGAGATCTGTCGAAATTATATTATTGATTAATATATATAATAATACTCACTTAGCATTAGCTTGTTGTTTTTTATTATCTTTCAGAGAATTAAAAAAGAATGAATGGATCTTTTAACTAAGATTTCTAAAAAATTCTTCAATTTCTTCCAGCCTTAAACTAGTGTTGCTTGCCTAAGCAAAATTAGGTAATTAAATAAAATAATATATATGCCCTTAATTATCTCTGGTTTCTTCATTAATCTTTCTCACAATTATTAACTTTATTTGACATTTAGAATTATATATATATATATATAATGTCCCCTGTTTTATTGAATGGTCATAGTTTAATTATCGTGGGGAAGATCAATAGGGAAACTAGCAGAGAAATTAATTAACTTAAATTAATTTCTTCATATTATTATATTTTTAACTGCTTTAATTAGTTACATTCTTTAAATTAATATATATTCATGCTTATTTATAGATTATTATATATATATATATTGATGTGTGCTCTGATATGATATGATCTGGCTCATGGGTTATCTAGCTAGTTTTAATATATTTATAATAATCTATCTTAGGGTGTGCATATGCATGCACACATACCTGTTTTAGACACAATATCTGCCAGAGCTCCTCTCTACAAATAATTCATAATCCTCCAGCGGTCAAACAAATTCTTTCACGTCTTCTTCTACATCATCCATAATTATGATTTATTTTTCTCAATCTTCAGCTATCATGCATTGGTATATATACTACTTCTCACCATATATACAGCTTCTAGCTTGCATATGGTAAGAAGAAGAATTAATATCACTACATGATCAAGAGAATTTAAAGTATATCGTCATAAATGGATGTAAGAAAGGATCTGAATAAGCTTGTTTGCTGGATGAGTATAAATTATCATCAAAGAGGAATTTTGGCAGTTGTTGTATTTGAAACACAGGGAATACTTGACGGTTGTTTGTAAATAATTGTCATATATATATATATATTCTAGTTTTTAAAAATAAATCGTCGTTTATAAGTGAGATATACATAACGGTTTGAAAACTGCTATTTATAGGAATAATAAATGATAGTTGTTGAATCGTCATATATAAATATATGGCGAGATAATATATGATGGTTAAAAATCACTGTATATAACAAAAAACAATCATTATATATAAAAAAATTTGTAGTAGTGACAATTATTATCTATTAGATGCAATCACGTTTGATAGCACCTTATGACACCGCGGTTTGAATTGCATACATAGTTATCTTCTATTGTGAGAGACTGACTATTTATTAGACAAAATTGTGGTAGGCCTACCATAGTTTTTTCTTTTTTGTGGGTTCAGTTGCTGTCTTTTTATCAAAAACGTACTGAATTTGTCATGGTCCTCAGCGAGCACATTTTATGTTTATCACTTTAACGAGTAAAAATTTGCCCACCATTCATTATCACCATTAAATTAGTTCTAGAAGATTCAGATGGAGTCTAATTAAATTATTATATTTTAAATAATTTTTTATTTTATTATATGTATAATTAAAAACAATAAAAAGGGAAAATCCTAAAAAAAAATAAGGAAAATAGGGAAATTTCAATTCAAAGTAGCAAAATTAGAAAATACCAAGTCAGTCTTTTTGTACTTTATTTTTAATTTACGTAATTATAAAAATGTCACTGAATTTTTAACAACAAGAGTATCGTAATTCACAACAAGAGTATCTTAATTAACAATATCATCACAAATAACTTACAGCATGAATACGTAAAACCTAAATGCTTTTGGTGTTGTTAATTTAGATATTTATGTTCTAAATTATGATACTCGTGTTGTTAAAAATACAATGGCATTTTCGTAATTATGCAAAAAATATAAAAAGAATGATTAGGGATTTTCCAATTTAGTTGTTCTGAATTATGATTTTTCTATTTCTCTTGTATTTTTTTGGGATGTTCCCTAAAAAAATCTTATAATTATCACTTCTCATAAAAATAAATTTATCATTTAAAAAATGACAAATTAAAAAATTTAAGTTTAGACCGTTCAGATTAAATTTGAAAGGTTGAGATCTCATCATAATGAAAAGAAATTGGTTGTTTATCACTGTGATGAGCATAGCATGTGGACCTGGTTGGTTTCTGACTCTATTCAACTATTTATTTTCAATAAAATAATTTATGTCCAATAGAAAAAAAAGAAAGAAAAAGAAAAAGACCTTTTGCATAACGGAAGCTACCTGTCCAGAAAACTTCTATATAAACCACTGCTCATTACCTCAGCTCAACGTCTCAACTAAAAACATCATCATAGCCACACACACACACAACGCCCATAATCTTCCCCTCGCTGCATCACATACATCTCAATTCCACATATCCACAAACACAGACAGACTGAGAGAGAAACAGAAAGAGAAAGATAGAGAGAGAGAAGAAGGTGGTGCATGTGTATGGAGATTTCTTCCCTATTTCTGATATACACCATCATCTTCCTCTCCTCATGCTTCGTCTTCCTCTCTTATCCTCCCTTCATGAAGAAACGGCGCATCAAACCTCAGGAACAATGCGCTAAACTCCCTCCTGGTTCAATGGGTTGGCCTTACGTCGGAGAAACTCCTCAACTCTACTCTCAAGATCCCAATCGCTTCTTCGCTTCTAAACAGAGAAGGTCCTCCTTCATCACAAACATATAAATACATCTCTCTCTCTCTCTGTCATGAAACTTACATAACTGGACGCTTTGTTTTCTTTTTTTCCTTGCAGATATGGAGAAATCTTCAAGACACACATACTAGGTTGTCCTTGTGTGATGCTGGCGAGTCCTGAGGCTGCGAGGTTTGTGTTGGTGACTCATGCGAGCCTGTTCAAACCGACGTATCCAAGAAGCAAAGAGAGACTGATTGGTCCTTCTGCATTATTCTTTCACCAAGGAGAATACCATTATCGTCTCAGGAAACTCGTCCAAGCTTCTCTTTCCCCAGAAACTATCAGAAAACTCGTACCAGATATCGAATCCACCGCCATTTCCGCTCTCCACTCCTGGGCTTCTCCTCCTCATAATGATCAAGTCATCAACGTATTCCACGAAATGAAAAAGGTTTATCACTTATATTCTGTTGTTGGTGTATGTGATTTATTGTTTATCACTTAGGAAGCTACTTAACGTTGGTGGTGTTTTGAGATCTGACAATTTGAATTTGAGGTATGGTGGAAGTGTGGCATTATTGGGTTGTTGTTTTTGGCTTATTCGTTGTAATTTAATATAGACGCATATACATATATATATATATATATCTCTCTATGGCGTTGGATTTTGTTTTCATTATGTGGGGCTATCTTCTAATAATTTCGATGCATTATTGCTGCTTTTATTTATTGTTATGACCTTTTGACAGTTCTCTTTCAACATCGGTATCCTGGCTGTGTTTGGTCACTTGGATAGCAAATATAGGGATCAACTAAAGGAGAACTACACCATTGTGGACAAAGGTTACAATTCCTTCCCAACTAGCATCCCTGGGACTGCTTACTCTAAGGCTCTCCAGGTAATTAAAAATATTATATTATATATCATTTTATTTCATGCACATATGTTTTCCATTGGTTCACGTTCAATATTCATAATAATCATTCGGTTATTTATATTAATCACTGTATAATTCTTGTCTTTTTAACTCGTAAGGTAACAAAATTAATTTTAATTCTTGGTTTAATTTATGGGGGATTTTGATGCATGGACGAAATTAATGTGTGAAGGCAAGGAAGAGAATAAATGATATAATTAGCGAGTTAATCAGCAAGTGGAAAGAGCAAAGGCTGATAGAGAATGATCTATTGGGGCACATGTTGAATCACAAGGACGAAAAGGGGCAACCTTTAAGTGATGACCAGATAGCTGACAACATAATAGGAGTGCTATTTGCAGCTCAGGACACAACAGCAAGTGTCCTCACATGGATCCTCAAGTATCTTCACGATGACCAGAAGCTTCTTGAAGCTGTAAAGGTAATATAGTACCCCATTTATATATATACTCATTTTTTTTGTAAAAAAAAGAGATTTGCCATATCCAAGTAGGCCATATATATATAACTGTGTATGAATATAATTAATACCATCTCTGTGCAATGTATTTATTTAATGGATCCCTAACTAGTCAATAAATAATAATGGTGCTGGATGCAGACAGAGCAAATGGCAATTTATGAAGCCAACGAACTAGGCAAAAAGCCCTTAACTTGGACTCAGACAAGAAACATGCCTATCACATACAGGGTATGTGGTCCTACATATATATACTACTCCTTTCAGTTTTAATTATAAGAGCTATTTGACTTTATTTTAAAGAATCTTAAGAAAACTAATTACATTATTACTTTATGACGTTAAAATTTATTGTTTTTTATTCCAACTATATTGTTTGATTTTTGAACTAATATATAATAGAATAAAATACAACATATGATATAATTAAGTAATATAATAAACTTTCTTAAGAAGATTCTCTAAAAAAAGTTAATTGCGTCTTATAGTTAGGACCGGAGGGAGGACTATACCTATAGTTACTAGTTAGCTAGTTTTTTCTTTTTTTTCTTTTTGTTTCTTTCGTGAGTTGTATGTTTTTTTTTCTGATGAAGATAATGATATGTCACAGGTGATACAAGAGAGCCTGAGGATGGCTAGCATTATTTCCTTTACCTTCAGGGAAGCTGTAGAAGATGTAGTGTACAAAGGTTAGACGATTATGAAGTACATTTTTTATTTTTTGGGACAACTTTGAATTCCAGTCTTTTCTATTCAGCATTACTGTTGTTAGTTTGACTAAATTGTATTGTACTATATTTGGTGCATGAATTGAGAATAATATGTTTTTTTTTAATTTACTGTTCAGGATATTTGATACCAAAGGGATGGAAAGTGATGCCACTGTTCAGGAATATTCATCATAATCCTAAACTCTTCTCAGCTCCTCACAGTTTTGACCCATCAAGATTTGAGGTAGGATAAATATGTGGATAACAAATAAAATTGCTTTGAATATTGCATACCAAATATAATTTGAGTTTTTTTTAATAATCTGATTAAATATCATTTTGATCTGTGTGTGCATCATGCAGGTTCCTCCAAAGCCCAATACTTTTATGCCATATGGAAATGGAGTACATTCTTGTCCGGGAAATGAGCTAGCCAAGTTGAATATGCTCATCTTTATTCACCATTTGGTCACCAAATTTAGGTAATTAATTAACTGCTCCTCTTTTATACTTTTCATTACTCTCAATCATTTTTCTCAAAAAAAAATAATCATACACATAATGTTCAATTATTATTATGTTTAACTTATTTATTGAATGAAATAACATATATATATCTACATATACACATATATACACATATATATGTGTATATGTAGATATATATATGACATGATGCCTACTACTTTTTGGAAAATAAACAGTGTAAACAGCTTATAGAAATAAAATCCAGAAAAGAATGAATCAATTTGATGGTTGGTTGGCAGGTGGGAACTGGTGGGAAATGAGAAGGGAATTCAATACAGCCCATTCCCAGTGCCTCTGCATGGTCTTCCTTCAAGATTTTGGAGTAACTAATTATATTTTATTTTATTATTTGCCTTCTTTTTCACTTATTAATTATTAATGTATTTCCATATCATTGCATTATATTCCAGTACCTAAATTAAATTAAAGTCCCTTCCATTTTAATCCATCCTCCTTATAATTAACCCATAGCCAAAGCCTCTTGTTTTTTCAAGTGAGGTTCATTTATATGTAGTCATATTTGTACGTGCCTATTGTAATGGTAAGTGCTGAGATATTATAAATATATGCACAATTTATGGGGCATGCATTTAATCTCAGTGTATTCAGCTGTACGCATTAATCAAAATGATTTGTATTCTTATTATTGTTATATATATACATATATATATATATATATATATAGTATTTCCTTTTTTCCCCTAGTGGTATTGGCAATACCTCTCTACCTTTAATTTGTTTCTCATCGATCGCATATGATAGGCCGGCCAGTTGGCTAGGGCTTCATCAAGTTTTTTTAATCAAAATAAATTGTCTCACCAAAAAAAAAGAAGTTTATTAATGTGGATTTAGTGCATATTATTATCTCCAATCCTAAATATAATATCTAAATCATCTTAAGAAAACTAAGTAAAGTACTTTATTAAAACATTAGAATTTATCATTTTTGTTTAAATTATAAATTGATATATAATATTATGATATACTGTATATGATATGATTATGTAGCATGTTTTTCTTCCTTAATATTTAAAAAAAAAAAGCTAATTGGGTCTTATAATTAAAAATTAAGGTATTTAATAAGTTTGAATGTAGCTAGAATTTATTAATAGGTAATTTTTAAGTTTGAAAATCAACGTACACATCTATAATTTTGTCACAAAAAAATGTAGAGTTCAAGTTTTAAATTGGTACAATATATAAATATTTGGGAACCCATGCGATACGTAACATTTGATTATCTTAAAAGTTAGATTTACATCAAAGGTAAATATAACTGATGATCACTGAAGATGTTGCTATAGTGTGTGTGTGTGTTTTTTTTTTTAAAAGAAAATCACTCAAAATTTTAAATTAGAAAATTAGTTTCGATAATAATTTTGGAAGCACAAGAGATAAGTTTGTTTTTCACTAGATTCTTAAATTCTTAAAATATTTAAATATGGTCAATACTCTATATTTTTAACTCTCTAAATGTTTTCTTTCCTTTTTTAACCCTGACCTGACCTCAAGTATCTGTTCCCTTTATTTCATCACGTTCACATAATCTTAAAAGCCACTATGAAAACGATCGATAAACTTTTTTTATTTGTTTATAATTATACGTTTGACACATATGTATTGATTGTAACAAAATTTAACAAACCACACTATTTGTAAATTATAAATAAAAAATAAAATTATTGTTACGATGTGGTAATAACTTGTATTAAAAACTACACAAATAGTAGAATCATCAACAACAGTAGAGTTTATAACAATGTCTTGTGTCTCCAAAGGAAAGTTGCGTTAACATATAGTATAACGATGAACCGAAAGAAGTAGAAGCAATGTGGCTACGTTTTCGTGGTGGGAAGTTAGTAGTGCATATGAATCATTGTTCTGGAATTCAGACTGGAACACACCAGAAACTGCCGTTAACCACCGCTCCAAGGGTCAACTAGGGTTCAACTCTTTTGATTTATTTTTTAAGTTTTTTTCCACTTTTTATTTAAAAATTTATATTGATAGATTAAAATCTTTCTTCCCTCACTAGTTTATTTTTAGTTCAGCTTTGGTTTAACGCTGATTTGACTTACTAACTCTTAACTCAATATCTTAGCTGATTCAATGACCGGTCGAGTTTCATAATCTTGACATGGATTGATGTTGAGATTCACGATCCGTGGCTCAGACAGAGCCACGTGTTCCGATCTAATTAGACAGCGCAAAAAGAATACACACCCTTAGCTAGACGGTTCTGTGGGTGGCGTGGTTTTTAGATAAAAGTACAACCATTTAAACCAAAGAAATGAAAGTATGAATTTTTTTCTTAATGTGTGGCCACTACATTGGGGTGAAGTCCAGATAACACCACTTTCTTTAGTACTCCTCAATTTCTATATAGGAGTCACTTTCAATATTTTTGGCAAGTAAGTAACACTTTAAACTTTTTTTAATTATTTCATAAGATTAAAAACCTTTTCAACTTTATCTTTATTTAATATAACATTGTATTACATTAGAACAAAGTCATGGAAACAATAAATGAAGGTTAAATTTGTATATTCACATAAAATTTTTCTCTCTCTATCTATCTTATAATCTTATAAAAAGGGCCAAATTCCCCCCTCTCTGCACTATATAGAACCAGGGGAGTGGTTATTATAAACTTTTCTAACCACTTTATGAAATGTTAAGTCATTAAAATTAACTTTGTGGGAAGTGAAATAATTTTTCAATTGTACCCGTATTTAAACAGAAAATTTCATACCAATAATGAGTGTTAGTCTTTGTGGAAGGAGTCTTGATATTGAATTTTCAAATGATAAGCTGTTGTGGAGTGATTTGCTTTAATCTTGCATATATATGGCAAATGCTACATGGT
>JBAGKO010000008.1:18179525-18200795 GCA_037177275.1 Acacia concinna
ATATTGCATAATTATAATTGTTTGTTGTGATAAAAATAGAGATTTGAAAATGATGATTTGATTTGAAATTGTGTTATATGAAGTTCATGATATACGTAAATATATGTATAATCAGTTCCTTTTTTTAAGTCATATATAGTTTAATTGTGTGTGGTAGAAACTTTCAGTAGTTACTGAGACCGTGACACCTCATCCCTTCATATTAATATTTTTCAGGGGATTGATCTAGTAGAAAGCAAGGGAAAGCACCTATAAAGTTAGCCATGATGACTCTTTTGTACTTTTAGTATATATGTTATGCTTTATTTGCCATGATCCTAAGACTTCTACATTTTATTTTTTTTCCACTAAACTATTTTGAGGATTTCATTTGAAACCTTGTGTGAGATACATTTGAACTAAATATGTATTTTGATAATTTGGATGTTTAACATCTTTATTGGTTATATTTAAGATACTTTTGTTGAGATTTGGTCTATTGAAATTAAAGTGTTACACTTATTGTGAATTAAGATACTCGTATTGTTAAAATTCAGTGGCATTTTTTTAATTTCACATAAAAAAATACAAAATGCTTGATCTGGAATTTCCGCATTTCGCAGCTTTGATCCGTCTTTTACCTATTTCCCTAGTCTTTTACTAGGATTTTTCCTTTTTCTTTCTTTATTTTTTTAAACCAAAAATACATCCTTTTTCGAAAATTAATACATTCTTCAATTTCATAAAGAAAGTTCTTCTTCACTTCAATTCACAGAACTCTTTTTTCATCAAATCAAATTATATTTTTGTGCCCATTAAACATTATCTCTCACAATACAGTTAATTTCCTAGTACCACACACACACACACACACACACAAACTGCAATGTTAGTTAACGTAACGAGAAGCCATAGGAAATTTGAAGTTTCAGTATCACAAGGTTAAAGTGTGATGAGCACCACTCTGAACCATATAATTAATTTCAGATAGTTTATACTTTATATTTAAATTTAATTTTTATATTTTAAATTTCCTTTTTTTTAGATGTAGATACAAATAATTTTAGAACTTACACTCCAACAATCTAATCATTATAAATCATCTAAATTAGATTTGAATAATTAAGATCTCATCACAATTAAGTGCATTCATCAATGCTCATAAGTGAGATGTGATAATTGCATATTTTATAATAAATAGATATAAATTTTGTAATGAAATATATTAAATTTATAAATATCTTATATCTATTTGGTTTATTTAGATATATTTTCTCCTAAATCTAATCATAAGATAAAAATAATCTTGTTATGCAGAATTTACTCATATTCTATTTTGCAAGAAAAAGAAAAAGAAAAAAAATTAAGAACATAATAAGTGAGGATCAGAAAAAAAAGATATATGCATATAATTGTTGCGGTCCTACATATTATATGGCATCTGGAGAATTAAAGGGGGCGAAATCAGTTGATGCATATTTAAAGGGATATAGTTATTAAATCAAGGAGTATCAAAAGGGCTACAACAATAAAAAAAAAAAGGGGCTGTTCACACAAATGAGATACATGCTGAAGCAAAAGGTATATTGATGCTGCAGGACCTGTTCACGCAATACATATTCACAAGTCATACGTAGAAGTAAGATGGAATTTTTACAACTTCAAGAAGTACAAGAGTTTCAGAGTACAAATGCTAATTCTACTCTTCTTAATTCTTAGGTTTTTTGTTATTCTTATTGATCTGATGAGGGATTTTAAAACGATGTTCTTATTTATTCTTTCATCTATGAGTTTCTAAATTCCTTAGTTGGGGTAGGGATGTAGTCCAATGAGGAAACGAATTTTCTATTATTATGTTTTGACTCTTTTTATGATATTTTCATGATTATATTTTGATTTTTGATGATTATATCTATTTCTCTCGTTCTTCACATGATTTATTTGGCTGGCCACCATAGAATCTTATATATGGGTAATTTTGATGGATTGTGAGGTGAAAAGAGAATACAGATCTAGAGAAATAGACACAAATTATTTAAGTTAGGGATAATTCTAAATATTTGTGGTGATAAAAACTATAACTTCATGGTTTAATTATTTGTGTGGGTGTCGTGGGAACGAGCTTAACATTAATTAAAAAGGGACTACTCATTCGAGAGAATCTTATAATACTTTTGGAATAATTATCACTATAATTAATTAATAAAAGAGTCAACTTAAATAATAGGAATTAGTAACTCTTGGGTGAAATCCTCAACCCCAATATTTTAAATTGATTTTTAACGTGTTAGAATACTCTATTTTTTTATTTAAATCTCATTTGAATTAGGGCCTATTTGGGTTAACTTTTGAAACCATGGTTTGCGGTATTTTGTGGTTACAAACCCTAGTTTCACAAAATCATCCAAACACCCCAAGATTTTATAAACCATGGTTTCAGTAAAATTGGGGTTTGTAACCATGGTTTCAAAGAAGCAAAAATTTGTCACTTTTCACACAGATTTCAAGGACCATGTGAACCTATGTGCATTTGTCCGTTGCAAGATTCTGTTTTTTCTCTTTCTTTCCCGTCAAACTCTCGGCAACAGCTCCTCTTCTTCCACAGGTCCCCTGTTTCATGTCTTTCGTTCTCTTCTGTTTCTTTTCCTGTGAAGGTCTCGGCTGGCATTTGAAGGCGTGAGAACTCCCCATTTGACTCGCACATCTTCACGGCGTGGGAGAGTTTCATTGCAGATCTGCAGGCGGACAAAGCTCGCGTGCTTGCCATGACCAAAAGAAGCCGCCAGTGGTCCGCTCGTGTTGTGGTAGGAAGGGTATTTTGGTTCTGTTTCGGCGAAGGATAGCAGGAAGCCGCCGGTTGATTCGCCGAAGGTTAGCTTCTGATTTTGTGATTCTGTGATCTGTGATTCTGTGATTTGTGTGTGTGTTACGCCAAATCGACGAGAATATGAAAGGGATGAATGAAAGCCAATACGTATATTCCATCATCCAACTTAATAGATTGTAGTCTGTTGGGTGCCTTCCTTTTACTTGTTTTATTTATTTATTTATTTATGTATTTTGGATGAGGGAAATGCCAGAACGAATCATTGTTCGTTCAGCTGCTGCATTCCCTCACTTGTTTGCTTAGGATCCTTTCTTGTGAAGTAGATGCTTTCATGTTTGCTTTGAAAAAAAATTGCCTTTGCAATGTTATAATTGAAGTTGTTACTTGTTTGAATGTGCTGAAATGGTATGGACCGCTGCTTGAGATTTTCTTCTCCCTCCATCCATCCCTTTTTAGCGATGTGAATTTAAATTTACACGTCAATAATGACACAGTCTGCTGTATGCTTAATTTCTACATACTAGTGTCCCTTTGGGGATGTCCGATAAAATTTGATTTCCTCATTGTACATGGTGGTTTATAACCAACCTACTTTGTTTTAATGCACGAATCAATTTGTCTCTTTTAATGCCCGAAGAAAAATTTTGGGTCAGTATCATGTGTATATTAGGAAGATGTTGATTCTAATTTACTGATATGGTGCTGCGTTAATAACGGGGGAAAAAGCAAGGAGAAAACTATAAAAAGAAAAATTCAGTCTTTGGAGTCATCATTGCAAATGGAGCACCATAATTGTTTGGGCCAACATTAAGCAATAAAACTTGAGGCATTGGACTGAGACATTTGATTCCTGTTCCTCAATGTTTTTGTTAAGAAATGATACCTGGTACCAAGAGAGAGAAAATAAAAGAAGCGAAACCCTTGTACATTTGGGTTATATCATCTGGGACTGTTGTGTCGAATCTGTTTAAGCAAGTACCAATAATGTCCAGCTTCTTGGTAGTTGACCTGTTTCCTAAAATATATGCATTTTTTAATAACTTGTAAAGGTTTATGAATTCTTTTATTGAGAATGCAATTTTTCCTACCAATTGGAATGCTTGGTTGCGTCATATACATATATCACAAATTGACAACAATATAAAAAGGCCTCTTTTTGCAGTTTCGCATTTTGACAAAAAGGGGATCCCTTTTGGATGAACTAGAAAATAAGTTATGATGCTGAAAATTTGGGTGGAAATGATGGCTCTGTGAACACCATTTAGTTCCATTTTGTTTTCACCATGTTCTAAAAAAAAATGGATCGAACTGGTGTTAATCGAATTGCTTCACATTATATTTTGGTGTGCTTGTTTGCGTACACACACTAGGAATGTAGGTAGGAAGTTATAATGGTTGAAGGCATCTAGCATGTTTTCTTCATTGGCAGTTGTAGTTGAACTCATTGAACTAACCTTGTAAGTCTATATATTAAACTACCATTACTTTACTTTAATCAAGAGTAAAAAACTAAGGAGTGTTAGTCTTTGTGGAAGGAGTCTTGTTATTGAATTTTCAAATGATAAGCTGTTGTGGAGTGATTTGCTTTAATCTTGCATATATATGGCAAATGCTACATGGTGCAAACCACAAATAATTTTGAATTGAATTGAATATTAACTACTGAGATTATAATATATATATATATATAGTGTCCCTTGAAGTGAACAAGAATGAGGGGGAGGAAGCTAAGCTAATTAAAGACGACATGAAAGCTAGTCTTTTAGGGCTGTAATTAATATCATGTTGGAATATATATATATATATATAATACTATACGTGCCCCTCAGGATTTCTCTAAAACACGAGCTAGCTAGGGATCGGAGTGTGTGTGTGTGTATATATATAGGTAGCAGCAATATAATCAAGAAAAGAGAACAAGCTAGCTAAGGATGAAAGACAATGTGAAAGAGGCCGGTGATGTGTTTGTGCCATATATATTTGGCAACCTTTCAACTTCGATCACCCACAACCAAAACCTAATGGCTAATACTACTACTGTCCCCTCGATCACATGGATCCATCAACATCACTAAGCAAATTCAATGGTGCATGTGAGATCATCATAACATATATAACCTTTTTGCATTCTCTGTCGCAATCCTTTAAACCACAAAACTCCTCAAATTTTCCAACCCTTAAGCACACTCGATCTCTAGAATTTTCTACTCTTAAATATGTGTTATGAGTAGCATACATTCAAGAATTTGTTTGACAAGAGGAGTAAATTTTATAAGTTCGACAAGATCTCTTACCTAATAAGTTAGCATTTGATTATAAGCACTTGATGACTTTAGAACGGTTCTAACTGAGTTAATTGAAATACCTAGTACTATATATGAGACAGACTTTCATTTTATTTTTGTGCCCGTGGTACTATGATAATCACAAATAATCAATGCCAAATATTGGACTTTGTAGAAAGAATATACATACACATACAAGTGAGTTTGCAATCACATTTCATATATTTATACATGCCATATATTATAGATAATATAATATATAATATACACTGGATATTTATATATATATATATATATATATATTGCAAGCAAATGTATATTATACTCACAAAAGGACATGGAATTTATTTATTTGGGAACATTCTTGTTTTTTTTATACAAAATTTTTAGAAAATAGGAAAAGGCTCACCGACAATCCAAAGACTTTTCCGAGATTGAACCATCTTCCATTAATAAGAGTGTCTTACCCCTTCGCTAACTGAATTGAGGTGTTGTTTGAAAACACTCCGCACTTCATTTCGCAACCCTATTCATCAACTTTAATCTCCCATCCATATACCCAAAGAAAAGTGCAGGGCCTTGGCCCAGTTTCAGCTGGACTAATCTATGAAGGAAAGTGGATTACAAAACTGAAAATGCCTTGGCCCAGTTTGGACTGGACTAATCTATAATCTATTACCCCGGAAAAAAAAAAATAGAAGAGGTTTGTTTGAGACCTCTCATGGCAGAGGAGGGGCAAATTAATGTTGTTGAATGGGTTTCATATTGGAACATTGGATTTAACTCTCATGAATGACTCGATTCCCTAATGAAATTATTCAAAGGCTTATTCAATGTTAGCACCTACAAAAGAAGCTGGATTTGATTTCATGATTTGGTCCATTAATACTTAACACTGCCTCCGGTAATCCGGTATATAATACAAGATATTGTCCGTAGTACAAATCTTATATTAACAAGTGAAGGTAGCACTAATGGGATATTTACCATGATAACTTATGGAGATATTTTAAAAAAATAAGAAATAATTTGAATAGTACACCAGGAAATCATGGGATTGTGCTTTGGTCAAAACTTAATGTTTGTTTGGAAGTTTTAAAAGTCAAAGAAATGCAGATAAATGGAAATGAGGAACTTTCCAACTCTAATGTTGAATAATGTTTTTAGTAAAGAAAAAATAAACTAAAGAAAGAATATAAATGTAGCACTCCTACTGTCCCAAATTATAAGAAACAACTGTCACATTTACTCTGTCATAGAATATAATAAACATTTAAAGAATGTCTTATATTTTAATTCTATTTTTTTAATTTTGTCATTATTTATTACCAATATATTAATGTTTATATTTATCACAAAAATTATCATTCCCAAGGAAAGAAAATATGGGGTAGGAGAGAAGGAGTGGGGGACTTTAATAAGAATATTCTCTTTTTGATTCTATATCTCTTAATTAATAATGGTATTTTAATAAAAATGAGTAGCAATTTTAGCATATTTATTATTTTTAATCATCACTTCGAATCACGAGATTCAATTAAATGTCTTTCATAGTTTAAAATTGAGGGAGTATATTTTAATCCATTCCCATTGAGTGAGACTTTTGAAATATCACCAACAAAAGTATATATTACCCCTCCTACCTTCAATGCATGATCTAATTTATAGGTCCATTTTAGACTTCAGTTATAAATATGAAGCCAAATGTGTGCAATTAGTAGGGGTAACTTTCTTAATTAATGTGAATTGGTTCACTGGTTTTTATATATATTTAGCACTATACTATCAAATAAGCATATTAATTTTTGCTTGTTGAGAGGATAAAAATAAATGCCATGGGTAGAAATAAATGTTCCAACTTTAATGTTGAGTTGAGTCTTGGCTCCTGGCCATAAATGAAGTATATATACTAAGAGGAGGGCCCTTTCTGTGTGCCCTACAAGTTTAATACAAGTGTTTGGTAAAGGAGATTTAGTAGTTACTGTGTCCCCTATCATTTTGCCTCAATTAATATGTAGGGCAAAACACACAGAATGACTCTACATGGTACGTTACTGATTACACAACTACTATATACGTACACACACATATATTTTCTTACTTGAATATATATATATGTATATGAAAAAATACTTTAAAACTAAAATCCTATTTAAAGGGTGTCAGTGTTCAATGGAGCAAAACATTGAAAGATTTATTTAGCACAATATGAATTTTTTTTATGTCAAATGGAATATTGAATTTTTGATGAATTTGTAATTTCAAATATGGAAAAAATTATATATTTGTATTGGATTCATTTTTTTTTGGCCGTCGGATTGGATTAATTTAGTACAGTATGATATTGAACTAATTAAATAATTATATTTGACTAACATAAACATAGAAATTACGCCCAATTCATGTCAAAATTGAGTAAAATTCAAAATAAGGAAACTTTCTTTTTAAAAAAAAATATAGAAGGGGACTTTTAGAAATTCTTAATCCTGATCGGGATTGGAATTAATTTTCCTTCCCAAGTCATTTTAGGACTAAGATTGAGAATGATATTTCACGAACCATCTCAAAAACATTCTATATGTAGTGAATGAGATACATAAAATAACGATAATAATGAGCTATGCATGGAACTCGTGTCCTAATTCTGCGCTCAAATTCATTATACATACACATTCATTTTTGTCAACTTATGCTTATATTATAATCGGAAGATGCAAGGTCTAGCTTTTCCGGTTATATGGGTTATTGTCCTCGCATAAGATTATTTAGAAAAAGGATATTATATTGTATGCCCCTGATTGGAAATTAAGCTTACAAATAAAGCATTATATAATTATTCACTATCAAATTATTTAAGAATATAATGTTTTCATCAACAAACATTATTCCTTAGATTTTATAGGGAATTTAAACAAAGTAATGCAGCATATATCAAACCAAGCAAATATGTTGGCTAGAAAAAAAAATATACAGGAAAAATATGTAATAATCATATTAATTCGACGAAAAATCCCATTATAACTTTTATTGATAAGAAAGACATAAATTTCCCAATTTTTCTCTAACAACACGTTCTGCTCCTATTAAGTAAAACGAAAAATTTAATGAACCTGGACTCCAAGCATGATTAGCTATAATGTCGTTCCCACTAACACTTGCACGCCACTCTACACTTCACATGCCTTTTGCTTCCTATGTCCTCTGATCTTTACGTAACCTATTTAATTAAGACTACACAACTCACCACAATCATTATTAGCATGTAATATATAATAATTTACGTATATATGCATGTATCAATCAATACATATATATATATATATATGTGCGTCAAGTTATGCATAAATCCCTTGAACTTTATGTTGTGTATAGGATTTTCTTAAATTTTAGAACTTTATTATAATGAGTTAATTTCCTGAACTCGATCTTACGTACATTATATGTGGATAATATAACTTTCCTATTATATTGGTAATTTTGTTCATTACTTGTCTGTACATATATATTATAGTTTAGAGAATTTATGTGCATATAAATTAAAGCTTATCTTGAGGGGCTACATATATAAACACAAAATTATAATTAATTAAAGGAGTAAATAATTGATATAGTTGGGTTTATCCATTTACGTGGTGGGTTTGTTATTAGGCTTTAAAAGTTGATAGAGTTATTTGTATATAGCAAAATTCATAGCTCAGCATTTACAAGAAAATGCACTTATTTAAGAACCTATAGTAGCCATTGATTAATAATTACATTAGACCTTATTCCTATTTTCTTTTTTAATAAAATTATAAGATTAACAACTAAAATCTACATACACCATAGATGTTATAAGTGAGGTTATATATTACTTATTTGTAAGGAGTGACTAATATAATTGAGATAAGCCATTCATTTTGAGAGAAGATCTCTAATTGGTTGTTCAGCTTGGGAAATACTCTTATGAAGTTACAAGAAATCACTACCCAACTTTTGATTCGGAGATGATTGGAAATGAAAGAGGCTTAGTTTATTTTAATCTTTTGGATGTATTCTGCCAGTTTATTAATGGTGTTCATTTTCGAAAAAAGAAAAAGAAAAATAATCGTCCATGCTCTTTCATTAAAACGGCAATGTCATCTCTTAATCAATTTTTAGCCTCTATTATTGAAAGGGAAGTAGGTATATTAACCCCGTGTTTAAATAGAGAGGAGATCAGAGGAGAAAGAAAATCAATTTAATCCCACTTCATAAGTGTCTCTCACGGTTTTAATTCATGAATGAGATTGACATACTCTTTTTCTGTCTTAATTATAAAACCTCGTTAGTTTTTTTATAAAATTATAAAAAAACTAGTTATATTACTTTAAAGTATTACAATTTATCGTTTTTGTTTAAATAATTTTATTTAATTTATGAATTAATATATAATATAATAAAATGTAAATATGATATGGTTAAATAATTTATTTTGTGTCCTTAATTTCTTAAAAAAAATGTCATATAGGCTTTATAATTAAGATCATTGGGAGGAATAGTTTTTCCAAAAATTACCATATTAAAAGGGAAAGAAAAAAATTTAAATATACGAACCCCGCGTAGAAATAATATTTTGAAAAACGAAGGATTGTTTCTTTTGGTTATAATTAAGTGGGAGGAGGTCACATGTTCGATCCCGTCGTTATAACTTCATGCCGTTAATACCTGCCCGAGCCTATAAACTCCTCATATTAGTTAGAATTCTCATGTTACTTAGAATTGTTCAATCTCAGAATATTAGTGTTACCGATTAAACAGCCAGATGTCTGATCACAATTGGTTGATATAAACTATATAAAAAGGAAATTTATGTGAGAAAAAAAAAAAGCAGGAGTCCAAACTACGATGCTAAGACCACCGGCAAGTAATCGCCACGTGTAATAAGAAAAGGTGGGACCCACACATCGGCCGCTCGAAGTGAGTTTGAGATTCAAAGATACTCGGAGCAATAAATAAAGGCAGAGAAGTTCATGAACCCCAGCCCTCCCACCATTTCCGTTTCAACCTCTTTCACTCGCACCTTCTCTTTTCTCTCTTTTCCCTCCTTCCTTTCTCTCTCTCTCTCTCTATTTTTTCTCTCCCCCCGCATTCTGTTACCTGCGTCACAAAATTCTTCTCTCTCCTCCCTCCCTCCTCTCTGTGAATTAGGGCAAATTAGATCTCTCAAAACTCGACTCCATGAGATTCCTTTGTTTCAATGGCTGATCTTTGCCTCTAGTTCAATCCCCAATTGAAGTCGTCTTCCTCTTGCTGCGGTTCCAGCTCTATCCTAGCATGGATTTCTTTTCGTCTGATAATGGTCCACCAAACGCCTGGCATTTCCACATCGCGATCTATTTTGCCATTGGCTTCGTTGTCGCGAGAGTCATTCTTGACAAATACATCTTCAGAGTAAGATTCTTTCTTTTCCCATGTCCCCTAGCTTCTATTGGATTCTTGCAACTAGGTTCTTCCATTACCTGAACGGCTTTGTTCTTGCTTGCTTCTCGCTGTTTTTTACCATGCATTTTTCAACATTTTGAATTCCGCATTGCTATTTTCTTTTTAAATATATTAATGTGGTGGATCATATTTTGCTTCTTGCTCTTTCCCTCGAGAGTTTCTTACTTTTGTTTTTTAAATTCCTTTCATTTTCTATATTCAATTGCTTCAAGGAAGAGTGGTAATTTCTTAGATTTTAATCGAATTAAGTTGGCTTCTTCTTCTTAATTCCTTTCATTTTTCTATAATCAATTGCTGCAAGAAAGAGTCGTAGTTTCTTGGATTTTAATCGAATTGAGCTGGCGGTTTAAGGATCTTTAAATGGACCTGTCAACTAGACGTGTCTAAATAATGGGCCATTCTTCTCATGTTTCGGTGTTCTGTTATTGCTCTACTTTTTTCCCCCAAAAGCTTCATTACTGTTAGCCGGTGAGAGCTTGGCGTGAGCCATATAAAGGCCTCAGAGCTGTAAATTACTGTTACATTTGGAAAGTTTGGGTGACACTTTGCTGTGCAACTTTATTTTGTACCTTGAAAGAAGATTGAATTTTTACAGTTATATAGAGGACATATTTTTTCATTAAAATATGGTGGACTCTAGGAATTATCATTTTATCCAGATTGGCACAGTAATGCCAGATGTTTTTGTTAGATGGAGGGATATCAACTCTTTATGTAGATTCCAAAGGCAGAGCAGCATGCTAGTATCTTGAAAGACAACAAAGAAGATAAACTTTACAGATAGGAGACGTATTGGAAGCTGATCATAATTCTTCCAGGATAATATAGTTGTACCATCAGCCTATTATAACCAAACATTGTCGACTTTGGAAAGAAATATATTCTGAATGCAGTTGTTAGCAGTATACTTGCTCTGTTTTTTCCATTGCCTATGAATACTTAATGGTTTTATTGTTCCTCTCTCTTTTGAATTGTCAGTTTCCATTAACGAGGTTGATGAGTTAGTGGATCTCTTATTTTGTTCCCCCCACTGTCTCTAATATTTCCTGTTTGGACCCTCTTCTATTCAGGAATGACTATGGTTTGGTTGTTTAACGTTTTTATCTTCTTTTAGCTTGAGTGACACATGGAATTTGTTTGATTGGTAGGCTTTATTTTCTTATCTTTGTAATAAGCCTAAGGAAGTAATAAGAAAAGATGAACAGTTGTTGGTAAAAGGACTAAAAAAGAATATTTCCAACCCACAGTATATGGAGGAAGGTGGTCATCTAAGTTGAAAATATTCCAGTGTCAAAAAAGTACCTAACTTTGTCTTTTTAGTGTCAGGGCTTAAACAAATGGCTTTCTTTTCCAACACTTGTTTTCTTGTCAAGCCAATACTATATTTTAGCTAAATCTTCAGTGACTTGTGAGGTTGCATGTTCTCTGTTATCTAGCTATGCACGTAAGCAATGATGATGAAACAATATTTATAGCAACTTGAAAAATTTTCTGAATACTTCCTTCTTTCATTTTGTGTGGATGGATTGTCTTGGCCTGTGGCACAAACATTCGTGAGAGCAATTTCCATTTTTCTTCCATTGTCTTATATTATAATATGCTTTATTCAAACTCCTTTTAATTCCTTTGTTTGTTGTTTTGTTGCTATCAGTGGTTGGCCATCAAGCTGCTGACCAAGGGTAGTGGTCGTTTAAGGATGAATAAGGAAACACAATCGAAGATTGTGAAATGCTCTGAATCAATGTGGAAGCTTACCTACTATGCTACAGTGGAATATTTTGTTCTTAATATCATTTACCATGAGCCATGGTTCAGAGATATAAAATTATATTTCGATGGCTGGCCAAACCAAGAGTTGAAGTAAGTAATTTAGTCTAGCTTGTTGAACAGGCATCCATCTCCCCCAATGAATTTTATTCCATATCCGAAAGAGATTCATTTTTCATTTTTGTATGCAAACCTCACTATTGTTCTTCACTTTCATCATTAATTTTCTTGATCTACAGGTACTTGTAATGCTTGTCATCCTGTCTATTCTGTACTGAATTTTCCATGCTGCTGTCATACAATGCATAGAATGAAAACTTGGGTTAAAAAATGGTAGAGCGGTGGAGAGGAGTTTATCTTTAAGGGAGTTCTAGGAACATAAGGATTTGGTGTTATTCTGATTTTGGTTTGAAAATTTTACAGGTCCAACATATAGTTATTTCGATATGGATGCATATCAGTATATGGCTTGTCAATATATTCCTAGAGTAGTCAAAACAGTATGCAGACATATGTCTTGTTTCCTTAATTACACATGCATCTGGCTATTTTGTGTGGTTGCCCTGGTTGCATTTTCATAACAACCAGTGCTTTTTCATTCAATAAGTTCCTTCTTTCTTCTGAGTGAATGTCATTGGTCGGTATTTATTTCAAAGGATGATCAACTACATAATTGTGTTTTGTACTCACTACTAGGTAGCTCTTTAATTATAATATGGCGTCCTGTTCCTTTTCTCATTTCAGGAGTCCATTGAAGATTTTCTACATGTGCCAATGTGGGTTCTACCTCTACAGCATTGCTGCTCTTCTGAAGTGGGAGACTCGTAGGAAGGATTTTTCAGTGATGATGTCACATCATATTATTACAGTTATCTTGATTGGAACCTCATATGTGACAAGGTAATTAGCTTTTTTTGCAGTTGAAGTATTCATTATTAGATGGGACTTAGTTCTTTACTTGTATTTGTGCATACGCTTGAATAATTCATCACAGTGGTCTATGTTGGATGCCTATTTTTGTTTTTCATGTGGTACAACTCAAGGCAGTTCTAGAAGTTGTTTATAGCTAATAGTACAATCCTTGTATATGCTCAATTGTACCACTCTGATCCCTAGGTCCATTTTGATCAAAAAATTTGGTCCTTGACATAAGTTCAGTTTAAGAGTATTAAATGACATTGTTCCAATTTTGCTATTAATTAAAGGAGGAGAGAGAAGAAAAAGTTGAAAAAACAGCACTCATAAGTAAAGATAAAGTTGTAAATTGAACCCTTAATTATTGGCTTAACTAATTCTCTGTGATATGTGAGAATTAGTTAAAAAGGACTTATAATAAGGGCTAGAGTGGTAGTCTGTTTAAAATTGATTGCCATTTCGTCCTACAGCTACCATTGTAGTTTTCTGCATTTCATTTGTTATGTTGCTTTTCTTCATTCTACTAACAGACCCTTCCATGCATACGGTCATTCATGTCAAATGGAGGGTTATGTTTGATTGTATTGAAAAGTTAGTACATATCCTGTTTATTCATGCCAAATAACCAGAATAGAGCATGCAATTCTGAAGCCTATACTTCTAGATTTTGTAACTTGTTAATCCAGGCGGAGGTATTATGTGATCACCGGATGTGTATAATGTTAAGTTTGTAATTGTTGAGTGGGGTAGTAAAATTGCCATATCAATAACCAAGTATTTTGGTCTTGGTGAGAATATTATCTTACTTTATGTAAAGCATTGTTTTCTTTCTCCTCTTTTCTTCTTTCCTTTTAGCCTTTTTAGGTCTTGCACCATCGGCAAACATATTTAGATAAGCAAAATTATCAAGACTGGCATTAGCTCAGAGGTACAGGAGAAATAAGTGACAGGTGCTGCTTGTACAGGTTTTTCAGGATTGGCTCTATAGTCCTTGCGCTTCATGATGCGAGCGACGTATTCATGGAAGCTGCGAAGATTTTCAAGTACTCTGGGAGAGAATTTTTTGCAAGTGTGTTCTTTGGATTCTTTGCCCTTTCATGGCTAATACTGCGGCTAGTTTTCTTTCCATTTTGGGTTATTAGAGCGTCAAGGTGTGTTTTTAGTTTCAGTAAATTGATTTCACTTTGTTTTCTCTCGGCCTCACTTTCTAATAATCTTTAAACTGTTTTATTTCCAGCTATTACCTTGGTGTTTGCTTAAACCTATCAGAGAATTATCCAAGGTTTCTGTACTATCTCTTTAATACGTTGCTCATAATGCTGTTGGTGTTCCATATATACTGGTGGATACTCATATGTTCAATGATATGGAAACAACTGAAAAATAGAGGAAAAGTTGGTGAGGATATACGATCAGGTGAACCAATTTCTTCTATTCAGATTCAGTATATTTGTGTTTTTAGCTTCATAAATTTATGTGAGGTTGGGGTGTTTTCTTTTTGTTTTGTTTTGTTTGTTTGTTTTTTTTATTTTTTTATTTTTGTCTTCTCTCAATTGTGGCAAATGTGTTAAAATTTAAAATCCCAATTTAGAAATCTTCACGGTTGGTTAATTCTGAGTTGCCTTCAGTTTTTTTAACTAAACTACACCCTCTGTCTCTAATTATAAGTTCTAATTTTTAGATTTGTTGTGTCCCTAATCATAAGAAACATCACAAGGTTTGGGTGTAATTAAAACACTTTTTCTGAGAATACCCCTTATGAATGATCAAAATTATCTGTCTTGCTTAATAAAGATGCACTTTCCAATGAAGTCATTTTATTGAGAGCAGAAATGCATGGGAAAAAATAATTTTTTACGCATGAACTAAAATTCTGTGTTTTCTTGACATATGTGTTTAGAAAAGCTGGAACCTATAAATAGGGGCAGAGGGAGTAGAATTTGAATGTGCATTTTATATCAAATCTAAAGTGAGTTCGTATTGTGTATGCTTATGAATAATGTGGTTTTCTACGGATTTTAAATGATATAAAGGGTATAGACTTGTAGACTGCACTTTTGACATATTATGCAATAGCTTAAAATAGGCCTGTTGCCACAGTAGGTGTTTCTAGAAAATAATAGGGTCGGGGCTGAGGAGGTTGCAACAAGCTTGCCTGCTGCTAGGAGTCTAAAAAGTAAAAACTAACTTATGGAATGGGGCATGGTTCCCCGTTAATTTGAGAACGTCAATGAAATGGCTGTGAAGTGAGGGAAGAAAATGTAATTTTGAGAGCTGAATGAGATCAAGGTGAGGTATAAGCCAAGGAAGCATTCGAAATTTCATATCCTGTTATTTAATTCAATCACGCATTGGTCATCTTATTATCATCTTTGATTTCACTGAATAAATTGTTCTTTAATTCTGAAAAATCTTGTTGGGTGCAGATTCAGATGAGGATTAGATGGAGAATTTTGTCTTACGATCTTGAGTTTACAATCGCTGATGTTAGCTCTGCAGATGCTGCTGTTTGTAGATTTCCTGGATAATGTTGTTGGTTGTCAATACAGCCATTTGAAGAGGGCTGCAAATTTAGTTTCAATTTTTCATTGGTCAAACGAGGTGGTAGGAAGACCATTCGGCACATTCCGCTTCTTCCATTTTTGCTGTATAAATTGTTATAGTTGTTTCTTGTATAATTGTTTTCATTCAAACAAACCTGCTTAGTTTAGTCGGAGGTTGAAATGCTGAATGATAAATAGCCACAAGAATATTAGGGGAGGAAAAAAAGAATCAACAAATATTTTTCGTTGTTCTACTTCCTCTATCCTCGTTTTATGCATTTGAGCAATAGTTTGCAAATCAATGACACTGCTCATTCAGTAATTAGAACTATGATGTGCGGTGAGATCAGTAATCGTTCAAATACAACTTCAGTTCAAACTTTAAATTTGTAGGTTATGACTTGTGACTTTTAAATTAAGAACGTGCCTTAATTGCTGTCTGCGGGCAATAATTGTTCTCTCTCCATATCTTTCTCCTCATCCTCTCTCATCATCTTCAAATCTTACAATTGGATTTTAAAAAATAAAAATAGATGTTCATAATTTATATAAATGAATGGTCCAGATTAGTCTATGAGAGACAAGGAGAAAAATGGCTGATGAGGAAATCTGTTTCCTTCACAGTGATGCTACTATGAATTTAATAAATCTCAGGACAAGCCTTAGATTCATTTACTTATATTTATTAGATCCAATTCTTGGATTAAATTTGTGGTGTGTGGTTACTATTATTAGTAATGGTCTGACATGATTTTGAAATTTTACCCGCGTGAAAGTGATCATTTATTACTAAGAAAAGGTCACATAACAAGGTTTAATTTAAAAATCTAATCCTAATAAATATAAGGAAATGGCAAGTTTTGTCAAAGGCCCATGCTTTATCTCTTTGCTTTTAGCGACATGCTTGGTACTGGGTGCTATTGCTGCATGAGAACCTACAAAACGCCAATAAATACCGTCCTCGAGCAAATTGACCATTAGAAAGAGGAATAAAATCATTATCACCGCAACTGTTGATTAAAATCATAGTAACCAACAATGGGATAAAGTTTCAGTTTGCCTAAGTTCATCAACTATATGCAAGAATTTGTACATCAGAAGGCAACAAGCAGCAACCAAGGATGAATTCAACCTGTTCAAGTTTCCAACTTGTAGCAGAACTCAATGTTGCAGAGTTTTGGAAACTACAGTGAAGCAAAAATTCAGACATAGCCTGGGTTCAGTCCAGTTCCTGAATTTCAGCAACAATTAACCAATTCAAAGCACCAGCAATTTGGATTGACAATTTCAAACTCTGTTACAGCAAGATCAAGGCTTCTAGAAATTCTGATAAAAAAATGCAATTTTGCAGAGCCCTAATTTCCACACAAGTCACATTAAATTTTTCAACAACCTCAGTGTCAGTTGTCAAATATGGTATGACAGCTACCCAAAGACACGTTTTGACAAATTACTGATTGAACATCAATCAATGTCTGTCCAGATATAGATTCAATTCAGTTCAGCAGCAGTACGCACTTCAATTCTCATTGACTTTATACTTTCAAGCCACAACAATTCACAGGAACTGCCATCACATCACCAAATTCAACAGTTACCACTGAAAATGAAACTCGACAGTTAAGAACTCTCATGCACTTGACTCAAAAAGGATAATACCAAACAATACAAAGCACGCACAGTACTCTGAGATAGGAAATAACCACATCACTCACTTACAAAGGATAGGGCTCCTAACCTAACACAAGCGCACCTCACTTAGTTAACCAAAAGATTTAAAAATATGATCTCGGATCTCCTTTGCCATATGGGAGAGAGGCTACAAACTTGTATTGGAATATTATAGACATAGGCAAGCAAACAACAAAATGGATCAGAAATTTCGAGGAAATGAATTAAAAGGAACATACGATCCAAAACCTACTTGATGTTTTAAAAGTTATGTTATAATGTACTCTTTTGAATTCTGATTATAAAAGTTAATTGATGTTTTAAAAAATCTTAAGAAAGTTAATTATTTTATTATAAAGTATTAAAATTTATTGTTTTAAAACTATTTTACTCAATTTATAAACTAATATATAATATGATAAAACATAATATATGATATAATTAAGTTAACCTATTTTACTTCCCTTTACTTCTCTAAAAAAATTTAATTGTGTCTCATAATTAGGATTGGAAGTAGTATAAATATCACAATACATTTACATATAATATATATTATTTTCGGTTTTAATTATAAAATTCAGTTGACTTTTTTAAAAAATTCTAAAAATTATTTAATCATGTTATTAATTATATGTTTTTTAGTTTTTTTTTTACTTTTTTGAAAAGTTGTTTTACCATTTTTCTCTTACAATTTCTATGTCATTTTTTTTCATTTCCTATTAAAATTTATTTTTAAAAATTTCAAGTAAACAACTTTTATTTTTACATAACTTCTATAATTTTTGTTCCAACCACAAATTAGATTCCTTAATTTTACTTTTACCAAATTTTCCTCTTATCTAAAATTATTTTTTCAATCTTTATTTTTTTTTTTTTTGGGCCTGATCCAATCTTTATTTCAACCATTAAAGTAATGGACGTCGGACGATACGCCACTTCCCAAAATAACCAACCTGGTGGTGTGTGTTTGGTTTGGTGTCTCGCAACTTTCCACTTTACTTTCATTTACTTTCTCTTATGGGATCATCATCAGTGACGCGCCCACACTATCTCTACGCGCTCTCCTCTCTTTTGAAAGGGTCAAGTCAAACCTTAAGATATCCCATTTTTACTTTCGTATTATTATCAACTGGACAATTTATCAATAAATAATACCAATTCAGTTTTAGATATAAGATAGAGTTGATTTGTTTTATAGAGATAAAGAATTTAAATTAATTATTTAATTATATAATATATATTAAACATCATTAAATTATAAATTAGTTTACAAGTCTCACAAAATAATTTTAAAAAATATAAATATAAATACTTTACAATAATTTAATCAACTTTCTTAATATTTCTAAAAAAAGTTGGTGGTATCTTATTTATGACTAGAAGGATTAGTGTAACTTTTTCCTCAATCAAATTAAAACTAAATCCGACTCAAGTAAATAACTTAATTACGAAACACTTGATCTACAAAAATAATATTGGATAATAATTTTAACTTTAGATATATTTATTAAAAGAAGATGTGCACGCTTAATCAGAAGTCTCGTATTAAAGTCTTGAGCACATTGTCCATAGTTTTTTTAAAACAACATATAATCCCTTTTTGGGAAAGTTTGACTCTTGCAAGGGTTCCACCAAATTTGATCTTTGATTAGTTGAAATCCAAACGATTGCATGATGCAATTGAAAGGAATCCCTAAAAAAAAAATTAATACGCTTAAGTAAAGACAAATATCTGTGTCAAAAAATATTGGACCCTTGCACTCAGCAGTGGAGCCCACTCGCACTACCAAATTAGGGCACGTGATTAACATTAATCCCCCTTCAAAACCGTGTGCGAATTGTGTTGAGCGATCTGCACAGCTGGCATCTCCCTGCCATGTCACTCCCCAAACCCTATATAAACAATCTCCGCCTTCTCTCTCACCCCCAAAACGCGCCAACGTCCACACCCAGCGCACTCAGCAGCAAAACAAAACATTCACCAATCTCACTCTCTCATATCCACTCAACTCATCAAAAGCATGTCTTCCTCGAAGCGATCCATTCTCGCCGGGGCTCCGATGACCTCCACCTCCACTCAGCCGCCGCCTAACTTCTTCTACAACGACCAAGAACACTCCGTCATCGTTGAGGCACTCACCAATGTCGTCGTCGGTTCCACCAGCAATATCTCGGCCGCCACCTCCAGCGATCTCATCCAAGAGATTCGATTTCCTCCTACCTTTGAGTACTCCGATGCAGTATCGGCCACGAACTCAGCCACAATCGGACTCGTTCCGGCCATGAGCGTCGAGACTTGCGGGGAATGCAAAATCGAAGGGTGCTTAGGTTGCAAATTTTTCCGAGAGGAGAAAAAGAAAGGTGTAGGGAAGAAGAAGACCACGGCGACGTCGTCGAAGAAGAAAAAATACAGAGGAGTGCGACAGAGGCCGTGGGGAAAATGGGCCGCAGAGATCCGAGACCCGAGAAGGGCGACCCGGGTTTGGTTGGGTACGTTCAACACCGCAGAGGAAGCGGCACGCGCATACGATAATGCGGCGATTGAATTTCGCGGGCCGCGAGCGAAACTCAATTTCCCGTTTCCCGATAACTCGCTGAGTGATTCGCATTCCCAAACAGAGCATTTGGAGGTAGGACGCTCAGAGTCCGTATTGGAGCAAGCAGAGGAGGGAAATGGAAACTCAAATCCTGAGCAATACTACGACGATGTTTGGACGATGGGAATTGGAAATACTAAGGAAAATGAATTCTTTGATGGATTCGGAGACCCCGAGTTTCAGCAATGGATGACGATGATGATGGATTTTGGAGGAGATTCCTCGGACTCTGCCACTACTAATAGCCAGAGTCCTCATAGTTGGTGAATTTTTTTGTCCACAAGATAAGTAGAGGGATTTTGTCTCATGTGATTGTATTTTTCTTCTAGTAATTTTGTCGGAAGAAGGGTGTACATATTCACGTGTCTATTGTTTGAGTGAGAGAAAAAGAAACAAACCACCTAAAAAAAAAGTCAGAGTCAAGTGTATAAAATAGTTTGAGAGCAAATATACTTGCAAAAATCCCATCCCCGAGTTAATATAATTTCAGTATTGTACTTTTTTGGGTGAATTATCCATCATTAATTTTGTTGAATAATTATGTTGTCTCAGGTCAACCACCACAACAGTCACTATTAAACAATAGAATAAGGTAAAAATTAAACATTAAAATGTTTAAGGTAATTTATTTAAATTAACTTTGATTATTGGTCTAACGTTTTTCAGGTAAAACATTAGATTTGGATGTGTTAAATTCTAAAAACTCATTTACTTCAGAATTGAGGCAATGCTTATATTCTTATAGAGGCATAAAAAGTGATTAGTTTCCAAGAAGTGTTAAAAATATATAAATCACTTCCGGTTGCACATAATGTCATCAACAACAATAACAATAATAGAGCCTTAATCCCAATAGATGTGGTCAGCTACATGGATCGTACAGTGCCACTGTGCTTTGTCGAAAATTATATCTTTGAATAGGTTATTAATCAAAAGGTCCCCCCTATAACCTTACCATGTGTTCACTTCAACCTCTCCCAACCTCTTTTTATAGGATTCCATGTTGCTTGATCAACCTTCCTTACCGGTGCATCAAACGGTCTTCTTTACAAGTGATCAAACCCCCTCAAACGATTTACTTCTTACCAGTTGCACATAATGTCAATTTACTTTAATGCAGTCACTGAATATTTTTTTTAAAAAAATTATAGTAAAACATATAATTTATAAACCATGAAAAAAAAGGAAAATTTACATTGAGGTCCCGAACAAAAGAATATACG
>JBAGKO010000008.1:18221946-18234520 GCA_037177275.1 Acacia concinna
AAGACACCATAATACAATTAGACTATAAATTTTCATATCTCAATATACGTACAGTTAAGTATGAGGCTCCTCTTTGATCCTTCAGGTTCCACAGGAATACAGCACGCCTACAAATAAAATAAATAGCAACTTCATAATTAGTAAGATCATAAAAAATATTTACATCTATACATCTCAAAGACAATACATATATAATTACTTACTATAATTATATGAATCCCAAATGAAAGTGAAGAATGAATCTGAAGAACTAAGTATTGGTGATGAACGAAGTGTTTGTGAATGAATATGAAGGAGGAAGTTCAAAATGTTGAAGAAGAAGAAGTGAGCAGACTGACTGAAGAATGAAAGAAGATATGAAGGAAGCTCAAGCAGAAAATGAAAGAAAGGGTTGAAGAAGATGAAGAATGAGTGAGGAAATGAGGGAGGCGTCATATGCTTTTATAGGAAAAAAGTGAAAGAAGGACGCTTGCATTATTTCAACTTACACTACCGTTGAAAAAGAGGAAGAAGAGCAGACTGCTGGAGAAAAAAATGTGTGTGTGTTTGTGTTGGGGGGAGCACAAGTTGTCACCTCGTATTGCCGTTTGGGTGGGTGGGTTTTAGGGGGGGCAGCACGAGCAATCAACTCGTGCTGCCATTTGGGGAGGGAGGGGGCTGTAGCATGAGTTGATTGCTCGTGCTACAGTAGCAATGTCGTGCTACACGACATTGGATGTCGTGCTACAGTAGCACGACATGTACAAGAACAAGGAGGGGGATTTGTTTTCAACGAATGTTGTGGATATGTTGCACGATTTGTACCAATCGTGACTACTATCCACGATTTTTAGTATTATATCTGACTAAGTACTTTTTAAAATATTGTATTTCGTTAAATAATTATTATTTTTATTAAAAAAACCACTGAGAAAGGAAAGCTACTGCTTCTTCTTTTTTTTATTATTACTTGAATTCTAAATAAGAAAGTACTAAGTAGCACATGACAAAAGCACAAGCACCGAGAAAAGCAAAAACAACTTCTTTTTCTTTTTTATTTTCAGTCGGGAATATATATCCCCTCACTTTTTTTGGAATTAGTTGTATAAAAGTTTTAGTTCCAGTGATGACAATTAGTCAATTACTTCAAAAATTGTGGGTTAGGGGGAGGCAAGGAGATGGAAGTGGTTCTAAGTAAGACGGATCAAGATTCTCTCCCTTACATTCTTTCTTTCTTTCTTGTGCTTCTATGACACTTTTCATTATTATTTTGATGCAAAAGGACCCTTTTTTTTAATTAAGGGAAGAGGTGTAAAGAATCCCTCCATACCCAAAAAAAAAGGATCCTAGCGCGTTCTAAGGAGTAAGGAGGGAGAGAAGAGAATAATGGTGTTGAAGAGAGAGAATGTTGGTGACAGTGAGAACCATATGGTAAAAAGTTAACCGTAGTTTTAAATAATAAATAGAGTTGGTATTTTTGCACTTTTATCTAAAAGCTTATGTATATTTTTATATTCAAATGAATATTATGTTGTTAGATGTACCTATGCAGAAATTTATTATTAAATTTACACATTCATCCTTTTTTTTTTTCAAAATTGTTGTCAGTCAGCAATCTAACTATGATTTTTTTAGTGAGGGTTTATTTGTTTTGACTTATTTTAGCTAAATAAGATCTTATGCACAAAATATAAAAAATGCTTCTTTTACATACTTACTTCATACTCCGTAAATAAGATCTTATTATCCTCAAATAAGTTATTTCAAACAAGTATCGAGTCAAACACAATAATAATATTAATTAGAAATGTTTAAAAAGTGATATGTGAAGCACTAAATACTTACTATTTGTTAGTATAATTTTTTCCTTTATATATATATATATATATATAACTTACCATTAAAATTAACTAAACTAACTGCTTGAATGCAATAATTTGTGACATTTGATGTAATTGTGGACTTGTCATTTTTAAGAAACAGGTGGTTGACAAAGTCAAAGGCAGGAACATTTCTATTCATGGCCCGGACGTGTCAACCCCTCTGAAATCAGAATCAACATACAGGCCATGTCGTACACCTCCTTTCTTGTTTTGCTCCATTCCCAAATCGCATGCTTCTTTCAGGTTGGACGGTGGTGGGTTCTGACGCCATGAGCCCCTCCGTCTTCCTCCTATGCCTCCTCCTTGTCCTTCCCCATCCTGCCTTTCCCTCTGAATCTGATCCTCAAGGTACATTCTCCATTTACTTCATTTCCTCAATCTCCATTATCACTTGTGAATTTATCCACCAATGTAGCTAAACACCACCATCATTTGCGCCTTCTTTTCCCCACAATTTCCTCTCCTGATTCGGTCTAAAATCGATTTTCCCTTCACTGGCATCAAGCTTGTCACACAAGATTGCTTTAGTTTCGTTCACATAGTCAAATTCTAGAACCGATCTGCTTTTGTAAAGCTAAATTGTATCTGTTAACTTACTTAGGTCGTGAGTGTAAGCTTCTTGTTAGAATGACTTTAACTTTGATAGATCATTTTGATTCTTTAAAATTGTTCAATGCAAAAGGAAAAAAAAAGGTTTTGAATACAATATTAAAAAAATTTCATCATCTTAACTTTTATATCAAGCAAACTAGAGGTCAGGTCACCATGTTAGCTGCCATTTAAATGTAGTCTTTTGGAGGATTGGAATGTAGCAATTGAAGAAAGAAGAATATAACTTGGGTCCTTTATTCATGAACACAGGGTATTTGTTAAATTGCGGAGGCTCGGAAAATGTGACAGTGGGAAGTCTCAATTACATATCTGATAAGGACTTCATCAAAGTGGGCAATACTACCACGATAAAGTCAGAAAACTTGGTTCCCATATTGTCCACACTGCGTTACTTTCCTGACAAAAAGTCAAGAAAATACTGTTTTTCTATACCCGTCAATCCTCAGGGCAAGTACCTTGTGAAAACCATATTCTATTATGGAAGATTTGATGGGGGGAAGGAGCCTCCTGTGTTCGACCAAATTGTTGAAGGGACTAAATGGAGCACCATAAACACCGCAGAGGACTTTGCCAAAGGCCTTAGTTCCTACTTCGAGGTCGTCGTGATGGCATCTAGGAAGACGTTGAGTGTGTGCTTGGCAAGGAATAACCAGACTGGTAGTTCCAGCCCTTTCATTTCAGCATTGGAGGTGCAGGCCTTGGAGGCTTCAGTGTATAATCCCACTAACTTCACCAATTATGCCCTTGTCACTGTTGCAAGGCAAAATTTTGGAGAAAATGAAGAAATCATTGGGTAAGCCATACAATTTGCTAGTAATATCCTATCTCCCCATACTTGACAAATATGCGTGCTTTAAATTGTCATCCATGGTTGTTTTTCTTTAATTTTAGTTCCTTATTTATTAAAATGCTCTCAATGTCTCCTTTCCATGCTATGTTCAATTGTGAATCATGTTAAATATAAATTGACGCAGTCCATGTCAGATTAGTTTTAGTCAGAAATTTTAATTTCATGAATCTCAAAAGTTTCATATCTTTGAAGTTCACCTACACTCATGAATTTATTGAAATTTGAATTTCTGTTTAGGGCTTCTTATCTCATGTGGACTGAGTGTATGCTTGACATAAGTCAACAAGTGTGGTTCAACGTGAAGATATATTCAATGTTAATGAATGGAAATGAAATGGGAAGATAATATTGAATGGGCTTCCATGCACAAGAGATTAAATTAAAAGAACAGAGAGTTGAATAAGAAATGGAGTCAAATTAGACAAATTTTCTTAGTCTTTTCTATTAGATTATTTAGTCAAACCGTAAGGCTCAAGAAAGTTTTTAAGACGCAATGTTCAATCATTATGTAATGCAGAAATTAAAATAAAAGAAAAAAAAAAAGAAAATGCATATTTTAATGGGGAAAACATCTAAAAAATGTACCTAAAGTTTTGTTCACACATACACCTATACACATATCCATCATAGATTCATAGACTTGGACTTTTACCTTTTGCTTTAGTGAAGCAGAATCATGTGCGAATGAAATACTGGATTTGCTATTTGGCAACGTATGTGTTGAATGATGTAAATTGAAATGTGGAATCAAACAGAGAGAATTCTTATGGTTAAGACGTGTGTATATTTGAAACTAGTTATCCTGACGACCAATTCAACCGGATGTGGCAACCATTTTTGAACCAGAACCCCTCTGTGATGAGCCGCTCAAATGTAACTTCATCAGATTTCTGGAATCTCCCACCAGTGAACGTGTTCGCATCTGGAATTACAACTAGCCGAGGGCAGGTGCTTGAACTTCAATGGCCGCTTGTGTCCCTTCCGAGCACCAACTACTACATAGCTTTATATTTTCAGGATAACAGGTCACCAAGCGCTTACAGCTGGAGGGTATTTGATGTTGCTATTAATAACCAAACTTTCTTCTCCAAACTTAATGTCACAGCCAGCGGTCTTACTGTTTATACTCCAGAGTGGCCACTCTCTGATCAAACCAAAATCACTTTGGCCCCTGAAGAAGGGAGCCCCGTTGGTCCTGTAATCAATGCTGGAGAAATCTTGCTGGTTCTTCCTCTGGAGGGCCATACTGTTCATAGAGACGGTATCTTGTAGACATCTCTGTACTTCTGCGCAACTTCCTGATTGAATTTTAGAATCATAATGAGGATACCCCGTTCACATGATCTGATTTGGTTGCTATGGCATTCTGTTTATAGTGGTTGCAATGGAAGAATTGGCAAAAAGTTTTAACAATCCGCCTCCTGATTGGAGTGGTGATCCTTGCCTCCCTAAAGAATATTCATGGACAGGAGTTCAATGTTCTGAAGAGTTTATTAGTCAGGTCATCTCAGTGTAAGTTCGAGGAGTAACTACAACTAAATTTAAATTATTAGAATCAATTATTTTAAGTTCTGTGTTTCATTCCATTTTTTTTTAAAGTTTAACTTGTATCAATATGCAGATAATACTGAAGTGGCAAAATATGTGCATAGTTCTTACTAGAAAACTTCATAAAATGGATAAAAAGTAGATAATAGAGTGTAAAATCACTCAGATATGTGACATGTGATACCAAATAGGCTAAATGGTTGGGATGGATCAGCAAATCATGCATACTTATGATGCAAATATGGCACTAGATGGCCATCATCAGTAGCATTGAATGATATTCTTGCAAAAGTTTAATAAAAGGGTTATAAGGTGTTGAGCTTGGAAACTATGTCTATATTAATAAAAGGGTTTTTTTTTTTTGGTTTTCGTATGAAGGAACTTGACGGAGACTGGGCTGTCTGGGTCACTTTCTCCAAGCATTGGCCAATTATCTGGGCTCATAAACCTGTAAGGAATATACCCCTTTTAATTTAAAAATTGGCAAGTGATTTCTCTTAGTTACAACTTAATTATGACACTCTGTTATTGAAATTATTGGCCTCAGTTGGCTACCTGGAAACAACCTCTCAGGAGAAATCCCCGACATGTCTAAGCTGAAGGAGCTACAAACTTTGTACGTAGGCGAAGATGTTTTCATTACTGAATCTTTACCCTTTATTTGACTCTTTTCTTGAGCTTTCTTAATAATATATCTACTGTGACCTGATGTTAATTTTTCTGCCTCTTTTCTTTCCTTCTTTGTTTTTATTTGGTCATTGTTACAATGCAAGGCATTTGGAGAATAACCAGTTTAATGGGTCAATTCCTTCGTCACTTGGGAATCTCCCAAAACTGCGTGAAATGTAAGATTTTTTTGCCATTACAGGGACACAGAACTGAACAATGTTATTCTCATTCTTGCTTCTGGTCTTCAGCTCACTACTGAATAAGCTTTCTGCTTTGGTATGTCAGTTACCTCCATAATAACGAACTGAATGGCGAAGTTCCTCCAGAGCTACAAAATCGGAGCGGAGTGAAAATATAACCAATTGCAACATCTATTCACGATCTGATAGTTGTTTCTCCTTCTTCCTTTCATCACCTATGCAACACCTAAGGGTATGCTTGGAAGATTACACAAGTTGTGTTTAAATAAAAGAGAAAGAATATAACTATTTTCCCATCACTGCTTCCTCTTCCTGCTCCTAACTTTGCTTTCTAATATTGCCTTTGGTATCTTTAGGGAGGCTCCTGGAAAATCACCTGTCAGAATCAGCTTAACGTCACTGCAAAATGATGATATAGAGGAGTAACCAAAAATTTCTTTGGCAATTTAATATGTGACTAGGGACCCCTTTTATGCCTTTAATGTACAAATCGTCTCTGCTTTGACATCAATTAATTGCTGTACAGGCTTCATAATGTAAATAAAAAACGAGGCTCACTAAACTCTATATCAGTAAAAAGAGCATATTACCTCAGGTGATTCATTCTGCTTAATTTACTTGACTGTAAAAATGAGTAAGGGTTGCTTTGTTTACTTTGTCATACGGTTGTAATTGCTACTGAATGTGGTAGTGGGTATGTAAAATAAACTATTCTGCTTGTTCTTATTGTAACTCCCTTGCTACTGAATACAGGAATACATAATAAATAAAATTTTCATGACAACATATGGGCGCATATTTGCCAGCAATATTTATACTCTCAACCCCATCATCTAGTGGGATAAGGCTTAAAGGCTTGTTGTTTTGATAAGATACCATGGAATTTATATTAGTAATATATATCTCTGCATAATACTTGCAGATGAAATCCTATGATGGGACGTTGACTTAGTGGAGATTGGAGAACGCACGTGGGCAAGGGATAACCACCATCACTGAAAAAAAATACTCCTCCTTTATTCTCTTTCCCCCACCTCAGGAATTTATCCCTCATTAATTCAACTTGAAGACTGTCACTAAAAATATCAATATATACATACAACATACGGTACCCTTAGAATGCAAATGGAACATCTCTTCCTCTCATGATAGGCAAATACAGAGCTTAATACATACACTCTTGGCTTCTTTTTTGTTTTTGGAGAAAAAAGAATGTATTCTTTTCCCTATCACCTTCCCTATCCTGCTTTTTCTCTTCCAGCATCTTCAGTGTCGTGGTCATCTATTAGTTATGGGGGAATAACCGATTGCCTAGGACTCCTCAGATTCCTCACCTAAGAAAGAATCAATCTACAATGAATAATATCATATTGCTTAATGTCGGCCATATACATTGTTATATAAGAGGCAGTGTTCTAGGATTCTAACATAATCAACCATAGAGAGCAGTAGTACGTAGCAGAAGAAGAAGAAGATCATGTCTACCAAAAGCTTCCTTGATTTCCAATACAGCCTGTCAAAGAGGAAGTACCTGAGGAAGCCGACTCGGCTATTCTCCATGAAAGACCGAGTCAACTCGGGGTTGCAGAAGCCGCTGTTCCAGCCGAACGTGGAGGAGATGAAGAAAGTGTTCGACAAGTTTGACGGCAACAAGGACGGGAAGATCTCGCAGCAGGAGTACAAAGCGACGCTGAGGGCACTGGGGATGGGGAACACGATCAACGAAGTGCCGTCGATATTCGAGGTGATGGATCTGGACGGTGACGGGTTCATAAACTTCAAGGAGTTCATGGAGGCTCAGAAGAAAGGAGGAGGGATAAGGGCGATGGACATACAGAGCGCATTCAGGACGTTTGATCGGAACGGAGACGGGAAGATAAGTGCGGAAGAGATTCAAGACATGTTGAGGGGGCTGGGAGAGAGTTGCAGCCTAGAAGAGTGTAGAAGAATGGTGAGAGCTGTGGATAAAGATGGAGATGGCATGGTTGATATGGACGAGTTCACTGCTATGATGACTCAGTCACTCAGAACTGCCTGACTCAAAGGGGAAGACACGAGTGTATGCATGTGTTCTATTCTATCACGTACGTATCATGCGCATGTACTCACGTATAGTAGCTAGACGCTTTTAACTTACATCTCTATAATAAATTTACTATTTTAGGTTGATTTGTACCGTTGTTTTGTGAATAACAAATATAATAGGCGGTAAAAAAAAAAACAATAACGGGTAAATTACACAACACTTGCCTTTAACTTTGGACCATATACAAATAATCCATTAACCTCTTAGTACTCGTTTGATTCACAGAATCGAATGTAATGTATTGGAATGTAATACAATATAATATAATATAATGATAATTTCATGAATTTGTTTGGTTCGTCATTAAGAAAAGATTATGCATATACATAAAAATATTTAATTGGATTACATCTCACATAAGAATATATGAGAATAATACAGTCAGAGACAAATAAATTACTCCTATCTACATATGTATATATGTATATGTATAATATACACTTTGGGTTTATGGTAATTTTTTTCAATTTATGCGGTCTACACATCAAGTTTATAATAATATTTTAATATTTAATGGTGAAAATATTATGCCATATACAAGTTAGATTCATGGTATTTTTTAATATTTAATTGTGAGAATATTATTTAATGAGATATTTTAATATTTTTAATAGTGGAATATATTTTTTAAAATTTTTTATCAGGGAAATATTTTTTAAAATTTTATATAATTAGTTAATATTTTCAATATTTAATGGTAATAATTATTTAATATTTAAAAATATTTATGGATCAGCAATTTGGTTAAATTAAAAAATTATAATGGCAATAGGGTTTTTTTTTCACTTGATTACAAGATGCTTGCATCCCTATTAATGACTCAGCAATGTAATCCTTAATACATCAAATGATGTAATCATGATTACATTTTGTAATTTTGTTTACATTACGTAAGCCCTGTTAGATATTTTATTATATATAATCACATTTATTAGTTATTATTTTAAAAAATAATTAAAATATCATTAAGTGTTGCCCATAAATCAGATTTAGGCTTAATCAAGATTAGGGTTTTATTATTGGCTATTTATATGTAATTTCTTATGGTGAAAATACATGGATACGGATGGCCAATAATTCTACATTGGAGGAAAACCTTGAGTTGCTCTCTTAAAGTTCCCTAACTAGTGACGACATAAAACTCAGTTGCTATCAGTGTGCCCTACAACTAGTCAGAAGCAACCTGTCATCTTTTCTTCTGACTTGTTTATGTTTTGTAGATCTATCACATCGGACTTTGTGAGTTCTCTTTAGATAAGAGATTAGAGGTATTTTAAGTCTTCCGCTGTTATTTGTTATAGGAAAAATTTGTGTTTTTATATTTAATTATTAATAAAACGCATGAGTTTTTTACTTACATGTAGTATTAGAGACATGTTCTTTGATTTTCTGCCTTCTAATTTTTAATCGGGGATGATTTTTAAGATTAGAGATCAGTTGATTTAATCTATTAAAATGGATATATGTATTCAGGTCATTGAGATAAAGGGATCTGAAATTTTTTGTAGAATAACAAAAGGCCTTTGTAAAAATTCTTTTAGCGATATCTTTTATAAGTTGTGTTCTCTTGAGAATTTTGTTTCAAGAGTGGTGTGTTTGGATTAAAGATTGCAATTGATACTTTTAAAAAAGTAAGATTAAGTAAAAGTAAGATTGGGTAAAAATAGGATTGGGTATTTTGATTTGTGTTTGGAATAAAGATTGCAATTATTACTTATGCAAAAGTAAAACTTGTTTGGTTGAAATTTTCTAAAAGTTACTTTTGATGGGAAATAACTGAAAATGGCATGAATCATATTATATAGCTTACACACACACACACACAGATAAATATCTTGTGATATTTATATTACATCTGATCTTACTTATAAGACTTAGTTGATTTTCTTGGCTTCCTTAATCTCTTTAAAAAAACCAACTGGGTTTTATAATTATGATTAGAGAGAGTCTTATTACATGTAAATATAGTGCGGTATCTATACTACCTTCGGGCTTAATTATAAGATCTAGTTGACTCTTTTGGCCTCCTTAATCTCTCAAAAAAGAAAACCAACTGGTTTTATAATTTGGACTGGAGTGAGTCTTATTACATGTAAGTATATTGTGATATTTATATTACTTTCTATCTTAATTATAAAACTTAGTTGACTCTTTTGGCTTCATTGGTCTCTTAAAAAAAACCAACTGGATTTTATAATTAAGATCAGATTAGAGTCTTATTATATGTAAATATAGTGTGATATTTATACGATCTTAAGATCCTAATTATAAGACTTAGTTGACTCTTTTGGTTTCCTTAATATCTCCAAAAAAAGGTCATAATTATAAAATTTAGTTGACTCTTTTGACTTCCTTAATATCTCCAAAAAAATTAATTAGGTGTTATAATTAGGACCAAATGAGATAAAAATAACAGAATTTTTTTTAAAAAAACACTCTAACTTCATCGTGCCAATCAATGAAAAGTATAAAAAATGATGCTTGTGACCTATCTCACAATTGATTCAATTACCGCAATTGACTCAATTAATATCCGAACATCACAACTTTTTTCCCGCTGCAATTGTGCCTCGGACTCTATAAAAACGTGCCAATCGGCTAAACAATCGCACTAACAAACACACACTCGATTGGCCTGAGAGCCTCGTGCGTTCGTTTTTATCAAACATGATTTCTTCTCAGACGATTGGTGACAACAATTTGTCCTTAAGGGGCTGAAGCTTATCTTTGAAATATGATTTTGAATTATGGTTTGAGATTATTTAACTTATATTAAATATTAAATTTCCTTTCGGCTCTAAAATTTTTCGAGCTGGGTTTAATCAACGATCAAAAGAACCTTTTGAGTTTTTGGATGATTCATGCCTTTTCGTTTCATCTGAGATGCTTTGTTCAATTCTGTTCAATTTCCTTCGGATATTTAGTTGATTAATGTTCAGATTATGCTCCGGTAACCTTTTCTAAGTTTACCGTGAGTCTGCAACTAATACTGTTGAAATCGAGATCACCGTTTTTTTTTTGAAAAGGTCGCACGGAATCGTGAGCAATAGCAAAACCAGCTGGGTCTGTGCCTAGATCATATCCTCGCTTTCCGTTGAAAAACTGCCTCTGGAATCACCCATTTTCTAGCACTGGATCGCTGGTAAAACAGCCTGGAACTGTGACATGCAGCAACTCCTTTTCTGGTTGCATCCGGGTCACGACTTTGGGTTTAGGGATCCGGCTGTCTAATGAGGAAGATAAGCAAAACGACTTCTCATTTTGCACTGCAGAGGCTGTCTCCCTCAATTAATCGCAAGGTATGAAAAATCGGACTTGGTAAAAATTCAGTCACGGTATGAGTTCAGGATTTACAGGGTTCAACCGAGTCGGACCGGGGTTGAACCGGCCATTGAACCGATCATATTAAAATATTATAATTTAATTAAAAATAATAAAATAATACTATATATAAATATAAAAATTAAAAAAATATATATATTTAATTATTCTTACTAATTTTTAAATATAAGGAGATGATAAATAAATGTGTTAGCTTTGTGTAAATTGTAATGGTGATGCATGTGGCTTTGGGTTAGGTAGGGATTGGGCTTGCTTGGGTTGGTCTTATTTTACTCAAATAAGATCTTATTGCGCAAATAAAATCTTATTACCTCAAATAAGTCATTCCCAAACAAGCCCTTAGTTGGTCTCTATTATTACCTTTGCCTCAATTTTTCTTGACGGGTTCATCTTCAATCTCCTCTCACTTTCTCTCTCCATCACTTCCATCGTACCATTCTCTATTCTCTCCCCACGTATCACTCCTCTTGAGTTGCTTCCATTTTTGAGTTGCTTTCATCCTATAATCCAATGATATCTCCACTGCAATCTTCAACTCACGCACCATTTTAGAGTAATCAGCGGCGATTCTTAAACCTTCCAGCGGGTGCTTTCGCAAAGACCACAAGAAGCGGACCCCATTATTCTCAAGAGCCCGTGTGATTTCTCGCAAGTCTTAGATCTCTTGTCTGGTTTTCAGCTCATGTCTGCTTTGTCCTCTCTTCTCTCCTCTGATATGTACTTATGTTTCTTCTGCCATTTTCATTTATGTTTGAGTTTCAGTTCTTCAACGCAAGTGGAATTTTTTTTTTAAAAAAATAAGAGACCCAGGCAGGTTTGACCGAGTTGGCAAGCCAAGTCGACTCGGCCAACGGTCTTATGTTACAACTGGATCGGACTGGGGTCCGGTCGACTGGTTTTCCGGTCCGACCAGCTAGTCCGATTCAGTTATATGTTCCTTGCAATAAACTTTCCCACTTCTCAATGAAAATGCAAAACCAACAACGATGGAAAAAAAAAAGGAAAATAACAATAAGTCTCAAGAATTAAATATATTTATTAAAAAGTTTTACCAATTTTATCCCTTATTAAGATGTTTAAAAAAAATTAATAACTTAGTTAACCCAATTTATAATTTAATGTGTCTAATTTACAACTTTGATAGCGAGTTTTAGAAAACTCTATTTGAATATTTTAACAATTATTACCTGGGCATTATAATAGCTGAGTAGCTGGAATTGACAACTTTGATAATGAGTTTTAATAGCTTTGTAAAAACGTCAAAGCACACTTATGATCACATGGCTACATAATTGTTAAAATGTTCAAATGGAGTTGTTAAAACTTGTTAGGGAAAACATATTTGGAGGTACCTATACTTTTTTTTAATTTTTAATTTGGTACCTATGTATATTTTCCTCTTAAT
>JBAGKO010000008.1:18247680-18275385 GCA_037177275.1 Acacia concinna
GGTACCATGGACCAAATTGGGGTTTTGAAATTCGCTGACATGAACAGTAGTAATTTTCACAAGATGAGTAATGATTTTCGTAAGAAGAGTAATGGATTTCGCTAGTCTATGTTGATCCGTGTTAATCACTCTCTCCCCCTCAAAATTCGCTGACGTGAACAGTAGTATATTTTCACCATTTGAGTAATGGTTTTCACAAGAAAAGTAATGGTTTTCGATACTCCATGTTGATCACTTTCTCTCTCCCCTCCTCTGACGGCACTATTCATCTGACATTGACACTGACACTAACACTGTTCATCTGACAGAGGAGAGAGAGGAATGTACTCGTGACGTGAATAGTGTCGGATTTTCACCATTTGAGTAATGGTTTTCACCAGAAGAATAATAGTTTTCGCTTCTTCATGTTAGTCACTGTTCATGTCAGTAAAATTTCAAAACCTTAATTTGGTCTATGGTACCTTAGTGTCTTTTTTAAATATTAACATCTCTTTTAAGGTTTTAGAATTTTGGGGAGGCATTTTTTTGGAGTTCTCCCTAAATGTACAAAAAAATCGATATGATCCTATTATATATCATTTGCTTTATTTTTTTATACACTATATATTATCAACTTTTTTTTTCTTTTTTAGTATTATTATTTAAAAAATTGTGCTACTTAAAAGAGCTATGCCGGTGATTGTTCATCTTCCCAACGAGTCACGGCCAACATTTCCACTGGACATTCCCTATGCAGCCTCAGAAAGGTTGCTTGTATGTTGCATGATGCATCAAAGCTAATAGAGATTTGATTGGTTCTACGATTTGGGAACTGAGGGCAGTGTGTGTACAGCTTTTTTTTTCCCCCTCAATTAATTTAAAGGCATGAAGTGGAACTGCAATGATGAAAATGTTGATCAATTAATGATATGGGTTTTGGGCCATCATCGAATTCCGCTGCATGAGGTTAAATGGCCTTAGCTCTTGACACTCTTTCTAGCCCGTAGAAGGTTTTGTTGATGCCGTTAACATAAATAAAAGAGAAAATTTAAAAAAAAAAAAGATGAAGAAAATAGATAAATCCCAATTTAAAGCAACGGAATTCAAAAATCTCAAATCAAATCGGTTTATACTCTCTTTTTTTGTGAAGTTACAAAAATATTATAGAATTTTAACAACACGAGTATATTAATTCACAATAAGAATGTCTCAATTAA
The DNA here is from genome assembly GCA_037177275.1 of Acacia concinna. Classification (NCBI taxonomy): domain Eukaryota; kingdom Viridiplantae; phylum Streptophyta; class Magnoliopsida; order Fabales; family Fabaceae; genus Acacia; species Acacia concinna. The sequence continues at coordinate 18,248,877 of JBAGKO010000008.1, forward strand.
CAATAATAGACGCACTTAGGTACTGTAATTTTTTAGTTGTGAGTTGTTATTATGAATTGATATATTTTTATTGTAAATTAAAATACTCGTGTTGTTAAAATTCTGTGGTATTTTTGTAATTTCACAAAAAAAAAAGTATAAACCAATTGATTTGGGATTTTCAAATTTCGTTGTTATGAATTAGAATTTACCTATTTTCCATTTATTTGTTTAGGATTTTCCCTAAATAAAATCAGGAGTCAATTTCTTTCTATATTTTAAAGGGAAAATTCTAAAAAAAGACAGTCAAAATAGGAAAAAGACAAATCAGAACAACGAAAATCTCAAGCCAGTCGCTTTGTACTTTCTTTTTCTGTAATTACAAAAGTGCTATTGGATTTTTAACAACACGAATATCTTAATTCACAATAAGACTATTTCAATTAACAACACCAGAAGCATTCTGTACTACATATTTACGCTATGAATTGTTTGTTTTGGTGTTGTTAATTGAAATACTTTTATTGTGAATTAAGATACTCGTGTTGTTAAAAATTTAGTGGCACTTTCATAATTACAGAAAAAGAAGATATAAAATGACCAATTTAAAATTTTCAATTTTGTTGTTCTGATTTATCTTTTTTCTATTTTAACTGTTTTGTTTTTTTGAAATTTTTCCTATTTTAAATTGCCACATGTCCTCGTCAGCAACCGTAACCCGGTCGCCGGTCGCTTTGGTTCCTCGAACATCTTGTCATGAGTTCGAACGTGACGATGTGTGTGAAGGGTCTTGTGGCTAATGCTAAAGTCTCTTGAGGCGTGAGAGGATCAATCATTAGATACCTTGGGCCTAACAAACAATGGAGAGTCCATTATAAATTATTAAATTGTCTATTTTTTTCCCGTAATTAAGAGAAATTCTTAGGTGCAACCAGTGCACCACATCATTCATGGACCAACCAATAAAAACAGGCCACAGCAATAAATTTAGTCTGATGTGTAAGCTTAAGTGTCAGGGTTTTAATTGATAATAGTTGAATAATTTAATTCAAACAAATATTTTTAGAAACTCGTGCAGGTCCTTTTCTCTCTCCACTTGTCAATTACCCCCAAACTCTCTTTACTCTCAGTCCACAAAATATCTCTCTCCTCCATGGATTCCATTCGTACTCACGAGATGAAGAGTGCCTTCCTTTCCTCAGCGCAACTTCCTCCTTCTTAACCCCAACAAAAAACAAAAGCAACAAACCAAATATAAACTTCAGATAGTGAATTATTCAAGTTGAAGAACATGAATTCTTCACACATGGCTCTAGATCTTCAATAAGAACCAACTAGATTTGGTCCAGCATTTAGAGTTTAGACATTAGTATATAAGAAAAGGCGAATGGTGGAAAGGTTGGAGAGAAGCGAGCTTGGGGGAATCAGTGACGGCGGGGAGGGGGTAGGGCGGAGGAGTGACGGTGACGTACGGTCGAGGATGAACAGTAGCAGGCGATGTCGTGGCAGTGAGGGGAAGCAGGTGCAGGGAGATGAGAGAGGATGGATAGAGAAAATGTGAAGGAGATGAAGGAGAAAAAGCTTTCAACCATGAAATAAAAAACAAAAGTTAACAAGGAAAGGACAAAATAAAAGTTTTGGTGCATAAGGGAAAAAGTGAAATGGGGAGAGGGTGAAGACGAAAGAGTTTCACAGTTTAAGAAGGAAGATGACGTGTGTGGCTCATCTTCTTTATTTTTCCCTTCCTTCTCTCTCCGTTACCATTTGTCATTATTGAATTATAATTTAAATTGAATATAAAATATTAAAATATTAATCTAATGATAAAAATGGGTAAAGGAGAAATAAGGGAGTGAGAAAGTAAGGAAGAGAATTTATCACTAAAGATGACTGACCAAGGAGAGAGAAGGAGAAAAAATATGGTCACAAGTTTCTAGAAAAAAATTGTTTTAATTAAATTATTAAACTATTATAAATTGAAACCTGACCACCTAAGCTGACAGATCAGATAAAATTCATTGATATGGTGTGATTTCATTTGGTAGTGCATGAATGATGTTGTGCACTGGGTGCACCAAAGAATATATCCGTACTTAAAGGCCTAGACACCATCCCCTTGAGATTAAAAAAAACTTATAAGTGGCCGTTTTTTGCTAAAACAACATAAATGGCCTTTCCAATTTACTTTCTTAAACCTCATATTATTACTATTTTTTTCTTAATTTTATTAAAATTACTCTTGAGAACAAAAATCAAAACATAAGAATGTCTATTACTATTTCATATCTTAAATATAGGATTCAATTAACTTTTTTCAAAAATCATAAAAAAGTTAATTAAATTACTTGAAATTATTTAAGTTTCTCGTTTTTTTAAACTATTTTGTCCAACTTATAAACTTATATACTACATTTGATCATAATTATAAGCTCTAATTGAATTTTTTTGGAGGGGTTAAGGAAGCAAAATAAGTTACTTAATCATATTATATGTTGCGTTTTATTATATTATATATTAGTTTATTATTCAAACAAAATATTTTGAAGAAAAATAATAAATTTTAATGCTTAATATAGCTAGTTTTTTTAGAATTCTTCAAAAAAGTCAACGGATTCTTATAATTAAGATCGGAAGGAGAATAATATAATAAAGCACAAGATATAATACAATTAGGTAGTTTATTTACCTTCATTAATCTATTCAAAAAAGTCAACTAGATCTTATATTTAGCTACTACGTACGACATATTCATCTTAAGTTTTTTATAACTAATACGTAGTACTTACTAACAGCACTAAAAATCAGAGGTTTTTTTAAATTTAAGCTAATTATGTATTTAGGATAGAAATGTAATTCAATGAAATAAGGAAAATTAGATTACATCTTGTATTTTCAAAATCAAATTAAAATGTGACATAATCTGAATACGTCTAAAAAATTTATAAGTTTGTTTTTATGTGAAGCTATCTATGCAAATATGTTAGGTATATTTCTGTTTGGAAATTCAAGGGGTAATTTGACTGAATGGGGAAAAAGAAGTAAAATATTTGATTACTTATAAAATATTTGGGAAAAGAGTAGGTAGAGGTCCCATGGTCTAGCGGTTAGGACATTGGACTCTGAATCCAGTAACCCGAGTTCAAATCTCGGTGGGACCTTATTCTTTTTCCTTAAGTTGTTCTCCCTTCTAAATCTTCATTATCATCAGCCTTGCCTTATCTTCTCCGATGCTGCTATAACAAACATGTAGTGTCGATATGTTACTGTAATTTGAAGTGTGGTTCTAATACTAGTGTCTCATAGTTTAAATCTCCTTTTCAGTTTTCAGCCTTGCGATGTTCGTAACAAATTTTCACCTTTCTGCTTCTCTCCTCCCTTCCCCAATTCAGAACTTTCCAAAGCTTTCTCACTCTCCCACTTTGAATTCCATTCAATTCCCAACAAACGTTTCTCCCTCGCACTGGGAACTGCATCCCAATCTAGAAGAAACCCAGCAGATACATGCCCACTTGATCAAAACCTGTTTCAATTCTAGTCATCAAATCCCAATTACTGCACTTCGTAGTTACTCTAGTCATTTATCGCTTTACAGTTTCCTAATAACATCTTATATCAAGAACAGTTTCCCCAAAGAAGCTGTGAAAATCTACACCCATATGCGTATAACTGACTCAGAAGTGGACAATTTCCTCATACCGTCTGTACTCAAAGCTTGCTGCCTTATTTCTTCGATATTACTAGGGAAAGAGATACACGGTTTTGTGGTGAAAAATGGATGGGATAGGGACACTTTTGTTTGTAATGCCTTAATCCGGTTGTACAGCGAGTGTGGAGGCCTGAAACTTGCCCGCCAGTTGTTTGATAAAATGGTGAACAGAGATGTTGTTTCTTGGAGTACTATTATAAGGAGTTATAGTCAAAGTGGGCTGTGTGATGAAGCATTAAGTCTTCTTAGAAAAATGCACGCTCAGGGAATTAAGCCCAGTGATGCTTCCATGATTAACATGACTGATGTCTTTGCAGAATGTGCAGATTCAAAATTGGGTAAAGCCATGCATGCTTATGTGGTAAGGAATCAGAACTATGAGAAATCTGGTGTTCCTCTAACAACTGCTTTAATAGATATGTATGCTAAATGTAATACCATAACTTACGCAAAAAGACTCTTTGATGGGCTATCTGATGCTGGTATAGTTTCGTGGACTGCTATGATTGCAGGATGCATTCACTGCAATGATTTGAATGAAGGGGTCAGACTTTTTGCCAATATGCTCAAAGAGGGTCTGTTTCCAAATGAGATTACAATGCTCAGTTTTTACAAAGAATGCGGATTCATAGGTTCTCTAGGACTTGGCAAGTGGTTGCATGCTTTCACTTTAAGAAACGGATTCAACATTTCCTTGGTTCTGGCTACTGGTCTGATTGATATGTACGGCAAATGTGGCGCTTCCAGAAGCGCAAGATCTGTTTTTGATAGCGTTACTGGCAAAGATTTAACAGTGTGGAGTGCTTTGGTTTCAGCTTATGCACAAACCAATAGAATAGACCAAGCTTTTGACACCTTTGTCCAGATGACTAGTTATGGAATAAGACCAAATGAAGTGACCATGTCTAATCTCCTTTTGCTATGTGCAAAAGCTGGAGCACTTGAAATTGGCAAGTGGGTTCATGCCTACATAGACAAGCAAGAAATTAAAGTAGATATGATTCTAGAAACTTCTTTGGTGAACATGTACGCTAAATGTGGAGACATAGATGCAGCTTATCAGCTGTTTACTAAAGCTACTGACAGAGACATACAGATGTGGAACACCATGATATCAAGTTTTGCTATGCACGGTCATGGGAAGGAAGCATTAGAAATCTTGACAGAAATGGAAAGAATAGGAGTCATCCCTAATGAAACCACATTTATTGGAGTTCTTCATGCTTGTAGCCATGCTGGACTAGTGATGGAAGGGAAGAAACTCTTTCAGAAAATGGTCCATGGATACAATTTAGTTCCAAAGGTCCAGCACTACGGCTGTATGGTAGACCTTCTCGGTCGAGCCGGATTACTTGATGAGGCAAAGGAACTAATTAGCAGCATGCCCATGAGGCCAAACACGGTTGTGTTAGGATCTCTACTTGCTGCATGTAAAGTCCACAAAAATCTTAAAATTGCAGAATGGGCTGCAAAACAGTTTCTGTCATTAGAACCTGATACGCGTGGTTATAATGTTCTGATGTCAAACATATACGCAGCAGAAAAAAGATGGGACGATGTTGGTGGTATAAGGAGAGCTATGAAGGATGTGGGCACTAGGAAAGAACCTGGCATCACATCCATTGAACTGAATGGTTCAGTTCATGACTTTGTAATGGGAGACATGTCACACCCAGAAGCTGAGAAAATCTATGAAATGGTTGGTGAGATGAGAGAAAAGCTAGGAGAAGCTGGATACACACCAGATATATCTTCTGTGCTGCAGAATATTATAGATGGGGAAGAGAAAGAAACGGCATTAAATTATCACAGTGAAAAGTTGGCCATGGCATTTGGTCTTTTAAGCACAGCTCCAGGTGTTCCAATTCGAATAGTGAAGAACCTTCGAATCTGTAATGATTGTCACACTGCAACCAAGTTGTTGTCCAAGATTTATGGGAGGGTGATAGTAGTGAGGGATCGCAATCGTTTTCATCACTTCAAAGAAGGATCTTGTTCGTGTGGGGATTATTGGTAGGAACAAAAAAAATGAGACAAGGCATATCACAAGTTTTCTTGATCATGTGTCGTGTCTGCACTCTGCAGCACAAATCGTCTGAGTATATAATGCACATAATGGCGCAACCGTTTATAAATTGTAAATTGAATCTTATGATTCAAAAATATTAATTCATTTTATTATTAAAATTTCGCAAACATTTATTAAATTTTGTTTACATTGTTAATTCAATATTGTGTTTTTGCTATGGTTATTGCTTGCTTGTGTATGATTTACTATATAAGAAAATAATAAAAATTATAGGTAATAGAAGAAAATTTGCTCACTTGAATTACAAAAATATTGGGGAAAATATAATAATAAGAAATGTATTTTAAAACAATTTAAACTATAGGAACAAAATGACACGTTTTAAACTAAGAAATTAAATTAATATTGAATAAAATTGTGGAGATAACGGTTTTTTTTAAAAAAAAAATATTTTGATCATTTTAGGTATATTTACAGTTATAATATATAATGCATAATTTCAATTTGATTTCTTAAATTTATTACATGGCAAATTAATGTTTGACTTGTAAATTGAGATTGGTAGCGTATACGTTTAAAATTGTCAACTTTGTCTAACAAATCGGGATGTATAAGGATACCAGATAAATGCCGGTCAATACGTGATGTCTCAGATTTTTTTGGCCAAATGTCTCTTAGAATAGGAGCCTTGTTTTACTTGATGCAAAAGTAATGGAACAAACTAAAACAATAAAGAAACTCTCGAGACTGGAATCAAGATGCTAATTCAGCCAAATGAAAGTTTAAAAAAAAAAAAACCCAAAAGAAAAAAAAGTTCCTTCGCAACCCTCTATGAACATTCAATGCCAGAATCATCAAGAAGCACCTTGGAGAACAATTAGATTCACCTTCAACTTAATATTCAAATCTCTATCCTCTAAAATCTAAACAAGTGAAGCAAGATGGGCGGGAAAAAAAAAACAGGTGAAGCAAGACAGAAAGTACAGAGTCAGAAACGAGTTTGGCCTCCAGAGAACAAGAATTAAAACCAAAAATCACAAATAAAATCCTCAAATATATATTTATACATCATTACACTGTTGGCTGAAAAGAACAAGAATTTCAGCTGACTCAACAAACAGAACGAATAAATTAATTCAGCGTGTGATACTACTATTTCAGAACACGAAAATCTAGTGTCTGTAGATCGAAGATATGTTAACATCAAGGAATTTAATACAGATGAGAATGCTTGTAATGAATTACTTCAGAAAAAACAGAAGGTAGTTCATCTTTGCTGGTATTGATTGATGTAGAACAGGGACATCAGAATAAATCAGTAGTTTTCAGTTGTGAGGATGCTTTATGATTCTTTGCAGAACCACAGTCCTTGCCTTTCGAATATCACGGCTGCAAGTATCAGCTTGGACTCCCAAGTCTTCAACATTCTTCATAAACACTCCCAGCCTCTTCTTGATATCCCCTATTACTTCCTTCACAGCTTCTACTTCAATGGCAAACTCTGCATTCTGAATGAATGACATAATCTCAATCTCCAACCGATCAATCAGAAGCCGGATGTTATCCAGATCCTTTATGGCAACAAAGGTACCAGCTTGCATTGAGCTTATCAATTCCTTCTGACCTTTCAACGTTTCTTCATAGTTCTTCCACAGGGAGTCTACCCACTTTCCCATTGACCCAATTGGGATGGAAGCGGCAGCAGCAAGAGCAGCTGCAACATGTGGAGCAGCAATGGCTGCTGCTACAACTGAGCAAATCAAAACAGCAGCAAATGTGGCCACAAATATTGTACCAGTGACCTTCCTCCAAGTATGTGCAAGTTTGATTTTCTTATCGAGCTTTTGTTTCCGGGTTTGCAACTTCTCAAGCATAAGTATCTGTTGCTTGTAGACAGAATGAAAGATTTGATAGAACTCTTCAGTGAAAGGATCACCAGCTGCCTTGAAGGTCTTTAGCTCCTGCAATGTCCTCTCATAACAGTTTCCAGGCAACTTGGTCTCCTCCTCAAACTGTTGAAGGGCCACGAGAATAAGCAACTGGCTGTCACGAGCTCTCTGGAGGCAATTCTCTAATGCAGCACAGAAATCCAAAGTTTGCAAGCTATTCTCAAAGTACTCCTCAACAAGCTCAAAGAGTTCTTGGCTTTTCCAAATATCTTTCTTACAATTCAGTATCACTTTCACAACTTCCTGATTCATCTCCAAAAGGCATTCTGTGATCTGTTTAAGAGATTCAAAGGAAAGGGATCGGAGTTCGACACCAACAGCAAGAGTGCTTATAACATGATTTGTTCTAGCATGCAGGGTAGTGTCAAATGACTGCAAATCAGCATCTAGTTTGCAGACAGCTTCGTAAGATCTCAACTCAGTTGTGCATTGCATATCAGTAAGGGGATTAATACTTGCAGGCGAAGATTCAGGCATCTTCTTGCTGATATAGCTTCCCATTGCTTTGATAAATTCAAACCTAATTAAGGATAGAGAAGAATCAAAAATTCAGAATCAATTCAGACTTCAAAACCCCTTTACCAGATAAAGACCGCACTCGAATTTAACCAAATTTTCTCCCAATACAATGGCCCAATATCTAAGTACAGCTCTCGAGAATAATAAATCTGACGAATAGGGTCTTAAACCAGCAATCACGAGGATAAGAACACCCTATTTGAGCATACCAATTGATGCTATCACGACAATCAAATCATCCAAGACAGTCACAACAAATATCGACAATGAAATGAATCAACTGAAGCAATCAGATCCAGGGAGAGATACCTTAAAAGCGCAAACCTCTTGAAAGTGATTAACAAAGGGGATAAAAATTATAATCCGAGATGATGACAAAGAAAATCGGTGAAGCTGATCGATATGATATCGGTTTCTGAAATAGGGAAAGTAATATAAAGCAAAACGAAGAGCTTGAGGTGCAAGATTAACTAACACAGGAACTTCGAGGTTAGTATATACAGAGCCGATAAGGGCCAAGACATGTGGCGGCGTTTAGATTATTTGAGAGTCGCTGGCACGCTTCGGAAAACAAAACGGGGGTTTTGGGAATGAAAAGCGGAAACGCGGGAAGGAATGTACCTTCTTCTCTATCTAGAATTATCTCTCTTTTAAAAGTGTTTCAACGCGCAAAGCAACGGTTTTAGCAAAAGGAAGAAGCAAGCACACGATTGAGCTCAAGAACCACCAGCTTCTTCAGCTCAGGACCGGAAATTACGCAGAAAAACGCATAACATTTCAATGCCAAAAGCAACAAGCTGAATATTCTGATCTAAAAAGCATCCAACATAGTGTATTACAAAGAAATCTATGAAGTTGCTGGGTGATCTTATTAAAATGGAACTACCTTGAAGTTAGTGAGAAAGTGATGAGAAGTGCGAGAAAGAAATAAAAACATAGGTGCACATTTATGAGGATGATCCAAATCCAGCTAATAACTTAATAAGCAAGTAGTTAAAAACGGGAAAATATCCCTACAGACCATTAATGCAAACATATTTACAATTCTGGCCCCGAGAAGTAAGGAAATTGTTATTATGTTTTTGCCTGAATTAAGGAAATTATTTTGAATGACCTTGGTCATTACTCAGGTTTTTTTTTAAAAAAATAATAATAATAGGGAAAAGGACATATAAATACTATTTAAATTTTAAAATTTTAAATAATCATGCTACCTATAAAAATAATAAAATTAATTAGACATGTATAACAATAGAAAACTCAATTTTATAAAAAATCATTTATTTAAGATTTCAAAATTGAAAAGGAATTTTTTTTGCCATTCTTTCAGAAAAAAATACCTCTAAAATACAAAACGGTACTTAACTCCGAATAATGACAATACACTTGCAAATTACAAAAGTTTGGGATAAATTATTGACAATGAACTTGTAAATCACAAAATTTTAATAGTAAGATAATCAACAACTTAAATTTGGCATATGGTGTAATTGCAACTGCAATTAATCATGTCCAATTTGTTTATAAATTAGGGAGGTTTGAAATTATTTCTTTGAAAAAATTTAGAGTTTAGCTATAGAATATGTGCTATTCAGTATTCACTAATAAAACATGGAAGGAAACTTTCCAGAAAATCATTCAGAACTCAAATTTATTATACAATATGTAATTACATTTGTGAATTATAAAAGTTTACAAAGAAACCATCTAAAACCCAAACACATCATGTTCGATTTGTTATTGAAATAGTAGTCTCATATTTAAGTACGTATAGTGTTTATAGTTTACTGTGTTAGATATATCTAAAAAATAGTTTAAAGTGAGGATATAACAAGTTTTTGTAATTTTTAAATTTATTGTATGTAATTATAGCTATTATTGTTTTATTTTCTCCATAGATAAATTTTGCCTAAACAATTTGTTTGTTAATTAAGCGCTAAAGTATTTTCTGACTTGTAAAAGGCGGGGCACCTAAGTTTAAATATATTTTCATTTATACATATGAATTGCAACTCACTGCTTTTAACTACTACGTATTTTTTTTAACAACACTTTTAATTACCTTAACAAACAACTCGTTTTAGTTATTAGTACTCCTCGATATTTTTTATAAGTACTCTTTTCTCTCTTGAGACCAACCTTTAATATAAGCAATTTTTTTTGTATATCTGAAAATTTGAACTATTTTTTTATTTCTATCCCTATTAAATGCATATCTCTATATTAATTATCGCTCATTCATTATTAAAGTTGTCAAATTCGTAAGTTTAAGTAAACTCATATGAGAGTGTAAACTCGAATTATTATCTCGTAAGAGTTTATCTTTACTAATAAATAAGTGTTAAAGTATATAATAAAAATATAAAATGACATAAGTCAATCTAAATGTAATATATTTAAAATATGAATTACTGAAATTAAATTATTAACATTTATAATTTATCATATTCAATAAAGAATTTTATATGAAGTTTTAATATAAAACTATTAAACATGATTAAAGCAAACAAAATAATATGTTTAAAAGTGAGTTGACACAATTTTATAAAATAAAAATATAAAAACAGTAAACTCGTTTTACTGAGTTTGTATTAAGTACAAGCTCAAATACAAAAATGCACGATTTTGTAAATTAATATAAATAGAAAATCGTTAAATTAAAGAGTCAACTCTTGAATTTCATAATAATGCTCACTATTAATTCTATCTCATGTGATATTTTTATAAGTAGGGATATATTTAAACAAACATAACATTTTTTATATATTTATTGTTTTTAACGAATCATAATTGTCATTCTTTTCACACAATAATAATAAAAAAAAGAGTTGCTTTCCAAAAAGAGAAGTATATAATAAAAAGGAAGGGAGAGATTAATTATTTATAAAACACTGCTATAGAACTTGTCTTTAGGAAAAATCTCTTCAAAATAACTTTAAAAATGGCAAAAAATAAATAAGTGTTAATATACATAATTTCATTGAGGTGTGAGTGCCTAATTGTCTTTTTGAAATTTAAATTGAATTTACCAAATTGCCCTGGGTGTTTAAAATTTGAAAAAAGATAAAGGAGATCCTTATCCTGGAGAAATAAGGCTTGACATTTTATACTATCTTCTGTCTTAATTATAAGACCTAGTTGACTCTTTTAACTTCCTTTAATATTTTTTTAAAAAAACCAACTGGGTCTTATAATTAAGATTGGAGTGAGTCTTATTTACATATAAATATAGTGTGATATTTATACTACCTCCTGTATTAATTATAAGACATAATTGACTCTTTTGACTTCCTTAATCTTTCAAAAAAAAACCAACTGGGTCTTATAATTAAGACTGAAGAAAGACTTATTTACAGGTAAATATAGTATGATATTTATACTACCTTCTGTCTTTAATTATAAGACTTAGTTAACTTTTTTGACTTTTTTATTCTCTCTAAAAAATTAACTAGATCTTATAATTAAAATCATATAGAATAAAAAATTACAGAATTTTTCTTTTTTTAAAAGAAGCAACTCAAACGTGCTCCTTCAATCGAATGAAAAGTAAACATTTTGATAATTATACAAAAGCACACAATTGACTAAAAGTGCAAATTGCATCCAACGTCCTACCAAACATGCACAAAATTGTTTCCATCGCAAAGTCTGCGAGAATCCGTGCAATCATTTCAATCACCATTTCCATCGTCACAACAAACACAAACTATATGCACAAAAGAAATATGACCTCACTGGTTATCACTGGACATTCAACTTGGGTTAGGATTATTGTCTTTTGTGTGTCTAAGTTGATGATATCTTATACAATAGTATATCTTTCTATTTTGGAACTGTGATTCCTCCCTTGGTCTTATAGGTGGCTAGCTTGTCATTGGAGGCTACAAGAAAATGATTCCCGGCAACAAATATATTACTATAGTACTAGTTAAACCACTTTTATATTTCATGACTTCTAAAAAAATAATTTCTCAAACTCCACTTCCCTATTTCCCCAACTTTCTATAAGGTTTTCTCAACTTCAAATAAGGGATTTCCTACAAAATCCACACTCCTTTTTGTCTTCCCCTCAAACCGCACACTAACACCATGTCCCTCATCACCTCCACCTGCATTCACCTCTCTCCAATCAAAATACCCATATGCCGAATAAAGATGAAAACCTCATCCTTATGATTGACCAGTGAAGGGAAGAATTTTGTGGAGTCAAAAATCACATACCTCAACTTGTCTCCACAGCACTAAATCTGCTGTACTCTTCGTTGTTGGTCATTTTCGTGCCACCATTCTTTTTCAATCGCTTCTTTTACTTTCATATTATAAGGACAATTTTGTAAATTCCATTTAAATTTTAAAAAGACAATTTCGGCACTTACACCACAGTGAAATTATAAATATTCAGAACACCTGTTTATCTTTTCTCAATTTTTAAAGTTCTTTCCAAATATTTTCCCTTATTTTTATTTAGGAGAATTACATTAAAATTATAAGTAAGGAAATTAATTTTTTGACAAGCCCCACCAAATTCTTTAACTTATCAATATAATTCTTTAACTTATTAATAACATCCCCTCACTTGTCAATAGAAACCTTTCTAATATTAATTTTTTTATTTACACCACAATATAATTCTCCCTTCTATTTTGTCATTAACTTGAACGAAAAAAGGCATTCTCATTCGCTCAAAACAACAATAGTATTAATTGGGGACCTTTCTAATAATTAATTTGTTAACAAGTTTCATCTAATTCTTTAATTTATTAATATAATTTTTTAATTTATTAATAGAGACTTGTTTTATATTAATTTTTTATTGAAGACCAACATGCTCTTCTCTTTTTTTTTTTTTTTGGCATTAACTAAAACGAAGAAAGGCATTCCCATTCGCTCAAAACAGCAACAGTATTCCCAAAATAGGTTTGCTTTCGTGGGAGAGAACGAGGTGGGAAACCTGAGAAGCTGTAGTGAAAGCCTCCATGGGCACAATCGAGAGGACGAATGTTGCGCAGCCAGAGCCGTCATCTGCTCTGGCGTACCTAGATCCGCACTACTGGTAACAAAGTTCTCTTTCTTCTTTACTTTGATTTGCGGATGAATCTAAGGTGACTTGTGCTTCTTCGTTTTACTGTGCGTTTAGGGACGAGAGATTCTCCAAGGAGGAGCAGTATGAGTGGTTCAAGGATTATTCCCACTTTCGACACCTCATTCAAGCTCACGTTACTTCCCATTCCTCTGTAATTACTTTTCTCTAATGAGTTATGCCTTTTGCGCTGCTCCTTACTTAATCATTTGGGTTAAATTTAGTTATCTCAGCTTGGATGTTTCTGGTATATGACGCAACTCTTTTACCACAATTATTAAAATTAAGAGCACGTTAAATAAATAAGAAACCATATAATAACTTAAGAGGTCAAGATTGCATGACCAAACATAAAGTTTCATTTTAACTCAATAAATGCACAAAGCACCTGTCTTGGGAAAGGAAACTTTTTGGCGGAGTTCAAACTACTTTTTCCATGAAAATTGGATCATTAATGAAATTTAGTTGGATTAATTTGTCGTAAAACAGGACATGATAGAAGAAAATAGTTAAAAGGATGAAAAAGCTATAGCCTGAAGCATACAATAAATCATAATTCACATACCGCTGGTCTGCTAGAAGCTGTTGGTCTGTTCCTCTGTCGTTATCAGCATATGATAAATTCTTGATATACTTTCTGGTTTTAACAGAAACCCTTCGTCTATTCTGAAGATACCAAATTTAATATCCCACAAAATGAAACAAGGAGGAAGTTATAAATGATTATTTATTAGTGGATTTCCGCTTAACCAATTACAACCAATCATTTTACTCAACCATCGACTTTAGTTCATCTAGATATTACTGCTGTAAAGCAAAGTGGCATGGGGATGGGGGAGTACGTGTACTCTTCAAAATCTTAACAGAGATGATAATTCAGATCAAATATCTGAGGTAAATGTGAAACCATAAAATCAAGGAGAGAAAAAAATGAGATAGTAAATCAATGTGAACCATGGGAAGAGAACTTTTTTCCCTGTTGTTCAATAGTTGGTTTCTATTAAATTTATAAATGAGTCCAGTCCCATTATTTGGGAAAAATATTGCCTGTCCTCTTTTCCTCTTTTGATGGAATAAGGCAATTATGCAGGTCTTGGAGCTTGGATGTGGTAATTCGCAAATGTGTGAAGAGTTGTATAAAGATGGGGTAACAGACATAACCTGCATAGACCTGTCCCCTGTTGCGGTGGAGAAGATGCAAAAACGGTTATTTTACCGGGGGTTCAAAGGTTAGTTCACTATTCACCCAGTGCACTGCCTGGAATCCTACATGAATATGGGCTTCTATCAGAAGCCTTTATTTTACTTGGGAATTGAGGTACTGATGGATTGATAACTTTCTGGCTAGAATATCTCAAGGCCTATGAGAAGAGAATGAAGACAAAAAAGAGTACAAGGGGCTGGCTAGAGGAAAGAAAAAGAGAGTTGGGTTCAGACAGTGGCCCTTGGGATGTGACTGCAGCGAGCTGGGTGTGTGTGTGTGTTAAAGGGAAGAAAGAGGGTTGTTGCTGTGAGGGGAACTTGTGATATGAGCGTGCTGAGCTGGATGAGTGTGCCTCAGACAGACAGACAGACACAGAGAGAGAGAGAGAGAGAGGCTAAATGGTTATGGAGGCATATGACGGGGGAGCAGATAGTGACTCTTTGAGGTGGGTGTCTGGCCTTTTGAATATCAGGTTTGGGGTAGGATAGGTCATTTACCGTTTTGTTATTTTTTCCTGTTTTTAAAGTGTTTCTACTGTTTTTGAGCTTTGTCTGTGAGGTTCCTTTTCTTTTTTTGTTTTTGGGTCTTTTATATACTGCATATTCTTTGAACTACTGTAATCTGTCCTTCTTTTAGGAGATTATTTTCATATTTAATATAATACCGGTGTTGGATTCCCATAAGATACATATCTAATTATCCAGGTAATTTTACTTCATGCTTCTGTCCTAGTCTGGATATCAAATTTGTCTTAGATGAATTTTTACCCAAACAGGAGCTATGATAAGTGGATAACTGACCTCGGTACAAGTTTTTTAGTTGGCTTTTGGTACTTTCACTCCCGGATAGATTATTATTCTTGTAAAATAATGTCAATCTTCTTGGCAAAGGTCTAAGTGAGGTAGATTTGATTGTTTTTTCCATCTCCTGGCTAAGTGTAATTTTGATGAAGTAGAATTATTGATTTGCTTTTAAGATTGTGCTGATCAAATAAACCAGGGAGGAGTTGCTGTGTTAGGTAGTATGGTCAAAGACAGAGAGCAGCTGAGAGAATGTCAAGGGTATTTCTTATGCAAGCCTGTGACTTGCTGTGTCCAAGTCTTGCTCCGATTTAGTCTTCAAAAATTCCAACAAACTGAAATTTGATCTTAGAGAGTTAAAGTTGAGGGGGAGTGTTGAAAGGCCTATCAATTATTGTAGGATTATGTCTTACAAAGTAAAAGTGATAAAAGGATTATCTGTGTGTTTGATTCTCATGAGCTCCTGGGATTGTAATCTAGTTTTTGTATCCTGAAGATAGAATTCAGATTCCTCTGTAGTGTTATCTCTTGTATTATGTTTGGTTCAATGGAGGGGAGGGGAGTGGAAATTCATTGAAAATTTTCTTCTCCTCCCCTCCCCTCCATTTTGTTTTAACCAAACAAGGGGAGGGGAGGAGATCAAGATCCCTCGTCTTACTTTGCTATAGCCAAACCTACGGAAGTTTATCTTCTGGCTCTTTGTTTTTACAGTACTATAATTATAACAACAACACAACAACAACAACAACAACAAAACCTTAATCCCACTAGGTGGGGTCGGCAACATGGATCGCATGATGTCGTGCTCTATCGAAAACCATATCTTTAAATAGGTTGTTGACCAAAAGGTCCCTTTCTATAACCTTGCTGAATGTTTGCTTCAGCCTCCTTCAACCTCTCTTTATAGGGCTCCATACTACTTAATCAAACCTTCTTACAAGTGAATCCAACGGCCTTCTTTGCACATAACCAAACCACCTCAAACAATTTTCAACCATTTTCTCTGCAATAGTAGCCACTTCAACTCGTTCTCGTTTGTGATTATTACGAATCTTATCTAGTCTTGTATGATTACACATCCATCTCAACATTCTCATCTCTGCAACTTCCATTTTATGCTCATGTTGTCCCTGTAATACCCAACACTCACTCTCATACAGCATTGCTGGTCTTATAGCAGTGCGATAGAACTTCCCTTTTACTTTATTAGATACATTCTTATCACAAATAACTCCAGTAGATTTTCTCCATTTACACCATCCCGCTTGAATTCTATGATTAACATCTCCATCAATTTCCCCATCTTGCTGAATAATGGATCCCAAATATCTAAATTTTGTCACTTGCAGCATAGCATGCCCCCCAATTTAACTTCTACTTCACTTCTACCTTGCCGCTTGTCAAAATTGCAATGCATATATTATGTTTTGCTCCTACTCAAACGAAAACATTTCCCCTCCAAAGTCTGTCTCCACTTTTCAAGCAAAGAATTAATTTCCTCCCTATAATCAGCCAACAAAACAATATCATCAGCAAAAAACATTCATTTAGGGATCAAAATGAAGGAAAAATGAATTGCGTTGGAGTGTATCTTCCTTCAAGCCCAAGTTCTGCCAACCAAAATTTCAACAACATTAAATATCTTATTTGCTTTGCTTATTTGTTATTGGGAATCAACACAACAACTATTGGGATTTAGTTCATTCTATCTTAAATCTGAGCATTTTTTTATTGTTGCCATTGCTTTGATTAGACATAAAAGTGCTGCAAGCTGACATGCTGGAGCTGCCGTTTGGTGATGATTGTTTTGATGTAGTTATTGAGAAAGGAACTATGGTAAAACTAATTTAGTCAAATTATTTTCCTTTGGCCTTCAATAGAATTCTGATATGATATTCTAGCTTGATAAACATAATTTCTTTTAAATTGAGTCTCTGCTTCAATAGTCAATATGCACATGTTATCTTTTTTGAAGGATGTATTGTTCGTGGACAGTGGTGATCCATGGAATCCAAAGCCTGAAACCGTATCTAAGGTTATGGCCATGCTGAAAGGGGTTCACAGGGTATTGAAATCAGACGGCATATTTATCTCGATAACTTTTGGCCAGGTTTCAAGTTTGAATTGCTATGTCTCGTTTCTTTTTAAACTTGGCTCTCTGTGATTCTGATCTAATCTAAATGCTTGGCAGCCACATTTTAGGCGCCCTATATTCAATGCTCCAGATTTTAGCTGGTCTATTGAGTGGATCACCTTTGGTGAAACTTTTCATTATTTTGTCTACGTGTTGAAGAAGGTTAGTCTTCATAAAAGCTCCCTTGTGCATCCTCCTCATAGCAGGAATATATGTAAATATATCACCTTCCATTCTTCTTACAGTAATAGAAAACCAAAAAAAAAAAAAATGTAAGAAATGCATATGATAACTTATTTTTGCAATCCCAAATTATATGTCACTTCATTATTGTCTCGGCACATTACATGTAGTTTACGAATTTGAGAACTCACGAAGTAATTATGAGAATGTGAGTCTGAGGGTTTAGCTCCTTTAATTCTGATTTTATTCTGGTTCTGGTTTGAAGTAAGGTTATGCTGAACAGTTTGGTTAAAGATTATGATTTATATACTTGTACTCAATATTCTTTAGGTATGTTTAACCTATGATACCTTTTTTTTTTTAGGGACGGAGATCGTCATGTGAGGATGTTCCTGCCAAGAGGTTTGAAACGCCATCTTTTAATCTATTTCATGAAGAGTTAGAAGAGGAAGATTACGTTTTTCGAATCGATGTTGATGAGTTAAACAGTTGAACTATAGGGGGTCATAATATATGTTATCAAATTTCAATCTTTCTGCTGCAATTTTATTTATTTATTTAATCTATTTAAATGAAGTATTTTTCCCCACCTAGTGCTACAAGACTTGTATTTGAAAATTTTCCAAATAATCTATGTTGATTAGAACAAAAACGGTTTTGATGTGTTGTAGTGAACGCTAAACTGCTATCTTATGTTGCTACATTAATTGGAACCTAAATGTGAATTCCCCTATTTTATTCTAATCATAATGTTTCACACTATGGCACCTTAAATTTCACTGAACTTTTGTATAAAAGAACATGTCCCTGCAATAAATAAGCTAGGCCGAACTAGGTTTTATCTAAATAGGCATGACCTTGTAACGGATATTTAAAACCTGTGCCTAAATGTAGGTTTTGTTTTAGGCCTAATTTAGGTTTTCAAGAGGCTTGTAAGGCCTGAAGCCTGTATAAATACCTACTTAAAATGTAAACATCTAAATAGCATTTAAAATTTATGATTCTAAATTTATATATAACACTTCATGAATCTGACGCAATGTTTTAAAAGCTAAACATTCATTATCATCATATAAAGGCTTAGTAAGGAAAAGAAAAGAATGTATAAAAACAATTGTTCGAACAAATAGAAATAATGAAAACTATTCTTTTGTTAACTAATGTGATGTATTTTTTAAAATTGATTAAGCATAACAAAAAGCATATAAAACTAGATTTTATCTCTTTCTGTTTCTATATATATTGAAAAAGCTCCTCCTACTTATATTGTAACATTGCTACAATTGGCAACAAAAATTAGATGAGAGAAAGTGAGTTAGTGTTGTCCACATGAGTGGTTGAAGAGAAAAAAAAGGTATGGATGGATGTGTTATATGAAAGCAAGGGTTGAATGTAATGGTAATAGGATGTGAAACTTAAGATTAGGATTAGGGTCTAAGATATTTAGGATTAAGGTTAAGTTGGTAAATTTAAAAATAATTTTATAAAATTATTTAGATGCTATTTTAAATATTTATATAATGATATAAATTTAAAAAGTTAAATAGATAATGCATGTAGGCTTATAAGCTATTTATAAAAATAGATTTGACCTATTTATTTAAAAAATTCTGACAATAAGCCTGAATCTATTCTATTTACTGAATAGTTTAGGTGAGGGTGTATACCTGACCAATTTCCACCACTGCTTTTAGCATGATCCCAACAGCTTTTATGATGGATTGTGTGGCGATTAGTTCCCCTTTTATCTCGTATAATTTCATGGGCTGGTTTTTTCATAACGGGCTTTAATGATTTGTAGGCTTATGGGTCTAATCCCTTATCGGTTGGGCCAGTTAGTGGTTGCTTTAAAGGCCCAAATCCGTCATTTTTTTCTTCTGTTTTTTAATGTTAAATAATTTCTTTTCGGAAAAAAAGTAAAAATTGGAGAAAAGTCCCAAATTAAAATTTTTATTGGTAAACAAAAAAAATAGAACAGAACTTCATTGCATCAGATTATTATAAAATTCAACGTAAGGCATACTGGCATAAATTAAGAGTCATAAGACTTAATTATTGAAATTGAGTATTGGTCATTAATTTGAAGTCTCATCATTAGGAGCATCTTACGTAAATCAACAAATAAATACCAGAAATTTTTAAAGTATGATCTCGGGAGAACATAAAAAAAGTTATTTAATTTCTATGACAGTTTTGATTCCCTTTCACCTTTTACTTACCAAGACAAAAAAAAAAAAAAAAAAACAAACCACTGTGCTCGGTGTCAATTGAAACTAGGAAGAAGATCAATCAAGTAATGAGATTCAAATTAATTTCAGTCACAACCTACAACTTTCTGAAATTTTATTGTAGGATTAAAGGTCAAAATGAAAATAAATTTTTTAAATAATAATGTCATTTAACTTATGAATAAGTGAAATCTTTGTATGAAAGAGTTTATAACTCTTGGCGAATAAGTAAAATCCTCTTATAAGAAAGTGTGCAATTTTTAAATTTTATTGGATATTAAAATGTTATTTATAGGAGGATTATACTTATTTATGAAGAGTTGCACACTTATTTGTACTAGGATTTCACTTGTTCATAAGATAAAGGGCATTATTATCTTTTTATCTAAAAAATTTATTTTCATTTTAGTTCTTAATCCTGCAGTGAAATTTTAGAAAGTTTTAAAATTTCACTGAAATTAATTTAGATCCTTAATCCTCTAGTAAAATTCTCCCTAAAAACTATCAAGAGACAAGAATGATAGCGAAAAAGTTCACTCAATTTTTTTTACAGAGCTAATTAAATATGAGTAATTTTTTAAGTAGAAAATAGTTATGGGTGAAAATGTTTTGTTTTAAATGCCTATTTTATTTTGTTAAATGTTTAACAACAGTAGCTTTGAGGAGCAATAAGTAAATTATACATGTGTGTGAACGTATTTATATTATACTTCTCCTTTGATAAATATAAGACGAGATATTAAGAAAGGGGAATAAATTGCTTAATAATATTATATGTAGTATATTATTATATTAAAATATTAATTTATAAGTTAAACAAAATAATTTAAAAAAAGATAATAAATCTAAGGGTAAATATACAAAAATACATGTGTTTTTTTTTTAAATGCACCCAATATCAAATGTTTATTTTGTGCAACAATAATTATGTCGTTGCAAAAGTAAGCCAGGAAGAAAAATAAAAACAATCCACATCTACTAATTGATATTTATTTATTATCTATGCATTATTTCAATGTGACAATTCTCTATGTTTAACTTCAAGCAAGTTAAGCAATTTTTATTACTTTACAATAATAGATTAATATTAGTGAATAGATGTTGATTTGTCTTATCCATTGTCACCTAATCTAAAATCTTAGTTGAATAATCATCCATATAAACTTTAAAAGTGAAAAAAAGTCAAACTTAATAATCAAAGTATATTTTTACTCCATTTTATAACCATATAATCACTGTTACATCTAAAAAAAATATTTAGTATTGAGTGCACTTCAAGGAGAAAAAAAAAAAGCATGCGTATTTTTACATTTTCACGCTAAATTTAAATATCTCTAAATAATTTAGTTAGCTTTTTTATAAATTCTTTTAAGTCGTACTGTGTCCGCGGGGACGTAAAAAACACATGACAAGAATCGAGTAGGGAATGCTTGTTTGAATTTTGATCCAAATTTGACGCAAAAAAAAAAAAAACCAATCAAACTGCGGAGCTCGTACCCTAAATTCTGATGAGTAATGAAACTGTGCAAAAGATAATTAAATTTGCTAAATATTGTTACATCAATAAGAGACCACTTTGACCCAAAAAGAAAAAACAGAGAGAGACAACACGACTTATGAGGTTTAGCCAAAATTGTGACTTGGATTATATTTGAACACGCGCATATAATAGAAAATCAGATAGCATATCAGTGATAAATCAGTGCTGACTTGTGAGGCACTAAAAAGTGTGTTTTGGGCAAGTGGAATAAAATTATTCTTGTTATAAATATTGTAATATGAGGATAGATGTTCATCACCTTTTAATAGTTGTGTTTTAGAATTTTACATTTAAATCCATATAACCTTTCATATGAATTGTTTAGAAGTTTTTTATGATAAATGTAAATAACATTTAAATATTTTGTATTCCACTATTATATAGATTTATTTTTTTGTTTTATCTCTTATAATGGAATTCAAGGAGTTATGGCTTATATATAGTAAGATCGTATCAAAGGTTGGTAAGAATTACTCGCTTGTTTCCTCTCCCAATTTCGTGTCTTGTTTTTATATTCTTTTATTCTTCAGCTTTCTTAATTTTATAACAATTCTAATATACTTATTTGGGACAATTCCACTTAAATAACTCCCTAAATTCAAAAACTCCAAAAAGTCTGTTAACATTTCAAAAAGGCACTAAGGTACCATAGACCAAATTGAATTTTTCAAATTCGCTGACGTGAATAGTAATGGAATTTGCAAATTGAGTAATGGTTTTCACAAGTTAAGTAATGGATTTCGCTAGTTCGTGTTGATTACTTTGTCCTCCTTCAAAATTTGCTAACGTGAACAGTAGCGGATTTTCACTATTTGAGTAATGGTTTTCACAAGTCTGTACTGATAACTTTCTCTTTTCCCCTCTCTGTTGGCACTGTTCATCTGACAAGGAGAGAGGGGAATCTGCCCGTGACGTAAACAGTGTAGGATTTTCGCTATTTGAGTAATGGGATTCGCAAGAAGAATAATGGTTTTCGCTACTTCGTGCTGGTCACTATTTATGTCAGCGAATTTGAAAAAATTCAATTTGGTTCATGATACTTTATTGTCTTTTTGAAATGTTAATATCCTTTTTGAGATTTTTGAATTTAGGGAGGTATTTATTTAGAATTTTCCCTACTTACTTTAAACACTATAAAATCACTTCTAAAATATTAAAATAAACGACACATGAGAGAATTTAATATAAAGAGAAATTAGAGTTGATTGATTGCTCACTTGGTTATTGATATTCTCCTTGATTAATTTAAAATAAGTTTAAGGTGAAAAAATACACATATGATTATTTTTTAGAAACGCCCATTAGTAAGTTTTTTTTGTGTGCAAAAATAAACATGTGGTTATAACATAATAGCAAAAATAGACATGTGACTATAAAATAGGAGCAAAAGTCATATTTGCCGTTAAAGTCAAAATGTTGACTGTTAAATATAAGTTTTTTAAAGTAATATTGATGACTTGGATGACAATTTAGCTTTGATTTATAATTTTGGAGGCAAGGAATACTCAAGTAAGTTTTTTCTTTTTTGTCATTCCACTAACCGCCCTTAAATTTGTTTTCTCCTTCCCAACTTTCAACCCAAATTGTCTTTGGATTTTCCCAACTCTCAACCCAAATCGTATTTAGATTTTCCACCTAAGCTATCTAATATAAACTAATTTGGGGATTCATGACCTCCAAAATTATAAATTAAAGCCAAATTATTATCCAAATCATCAATATTAGTTAAAAATTTATATTTATCGGTCAACATTTTGACTTAACAGCAACCGTAACTTTTGCTTTTATTTTATAATCACATATCTATTTTTGTTTATATTTTATAATTACATGTCTCCTTTTGCACTGGAAAAAAGCACTTGTTGTTGAGTATTCCTGGAGAACAATCACATATGCATTTTTATACCTTAACTCTTTAAAATATGAGTCATTATGGTTAGTAAATGTCTACTTATATTTCAAAAGTTGAAAAATGAGCTATCAGCGTATTAACATCCCAGTTAATAATATTTCATACACTTTATTTCTATAACCCACTCAATAACACTTTTAAAATTGGGAACATCCAAAAAAAGACTATCAAAATGTGTAAAGGACAATTCAGTACCGCAAAATCTATAAATTCCAAACCAGTCATTCAGAGGAGTTTGGAATTTTTGAATATTGAAATTTTGTGAAATTACGTAAATGCCCCTAGATTTTCATAACAACAGTATTTTAATTCACAACAAGAATATCTCAATTCACACCAATAAAGGCATTCAAGTAATATGTATTCAAACTGTGTGTTACTATGAATTAAGATATTCTTGTTATGAATTGAGATATTTTTGTTGTAAAAATCCAGAGACATTTACTACAATACCCCTGGAGTTTCACAATAAAAGTATCTTAATCCACAATAATAGAGACATTTAGATAATATGTATTCAAGTTGTGAGTTGCTGTGAATTGAAATACTCTTATTGTGAAAATTCAGGAGCATTTACATAATTTCACAAAAATTCAAAATTAAAAAATTTCATATTCCTCCTGAATGATTGATTTAGAATTTGCAAATTTTGCGGTACTGAATTGTCCTTTACACATTTCAATGATCTTTTTATGAGATTCTCCCTTTAAAATATGATTACTTAATAAATATATTAGGAACATATATAAATAAATGAAATTGGGAAATGATCAGTAATAAAGTGTATTTATTGATGGACGGGTTAGAACCCATCGGTCCTCTAATGAACCCGACATTACAAGCTTTCAAGGGTAAAATTAACAATGATTGTTTCACTTAAATATATTTATTATAAAAATGTCAATGTTACTGTTACAATGCTATAATATAATCATGTTGATTATAAAAAAGGTAAATAACAGTGAGGTTTCAAATTAAATATATTAACTTTGTTATGAAAATAAAAAAAAAACTTGAGATAAAAAGCAAGAAATGAAAGAAGATAAAAGGGAAAGTAGTAGAGGAATTTTCAGTCACAACTTGTATGTTACAAAGTTTGCTTAAGCTCCTATGTATAGGCATATAGCAAAACAAATTCTTGGAGACTAAGCAAATAGTTGACTTGGAGGCCAAGATAATTGCTTGTGGAGGAAGTAGAAGGACAAACTTGGAGGGCAAGAATAAACTCGCGGGGTCAACCTTGGTGGCAAGAATATTCAGATGTTGACTAAAATAATAGGAATCCACATAAATAATATTCATAACAGTCTCCTTGGGTGTCCATTATGAATGTGCATCATTAAAAACTTTAATTAAGAAAAATTCAGTGGAATAAAGACCTAGCCAAAGAAAATAATACATCATTCATTGATACACTATCTTGTGCTGCCTCATTAAAATCCTTTATAGGAAAACCCAGTGGGATAAAACCTAGAGAAGGAAAAAAGAGTACAACGTTTAAATACTCTTCCTTTTAACGACTTCAGTTGAGATTTTTGAGTTTTTGAAAACCGATGTCATGAACAAGCTTTTCGTAAATTATGCCTGTAAGTGACTTGGTGAATAAATCTGCTAGATTTTCATTTAAACGAATTTGCTGAATATTTATTTCACCATCCTTTTAAAGGTCACGAGTGAAGAACACTTTTGGTAAAATATGTTTCGTTCTATTACCCTTAATATAACCTTCTTTTAGTTGGGCAATACATGAAGTATTATCCTTATATATGGCTATTGGACTCATTTTTCCTGAAGATAAGTCGTAACTGGTTTGTATGTGGTGTATCACTGATCTCAACCATTCACATTCTCGACTTGCCTCATGCATTGCTAGAATTTTTGCATGGTTAGATTATGTGGCTGATATAGTTTGTTTCATAGATATCTATGAAATAGCTATACCTTCACATGTAAAGAGATAACTAGCTTGTGATTTACCATCATAAGGATCAAATAAAAATCTAGCATCTGCATAACCAATTAGTTCATGCTTGAATACATTTGAGTAGAATACCCCCATGTCTATAGTGTCTCTGAGATAACGAAGAATGTGATTTACTCCATGCCAATGTCTACATATTGGTGAAGAAATATATCTTACTAATAAGTTAACAACAAATGATATATCAACACATGTGTGATTAACAATATACATTAGTGCTCCAATAGTACTAACATATTGTACTTTTAGACTAAGTATTTCTTCATTACCTTCTTCACTAATTACTCGAAGTCTGAATGAGTCTTTATCAACTTGCAAAGACCTTACGACCATTGGAGTACATAATGGATTTGACTTATCCATATAAAAACGCTCTAGGACCTTTTTTGTGTAAGCTAATTGATATACAAAGATCTCAGTTTTAAGGTATTCAATCTATAATCCAAGGCAAAATTTTGTCCTTCCCAAGTCCTTCCTTTCAAATTCTTTCTTTAAACGATTAATTGTCTTTTGAAGCTCTTCAGTAGTTCCAATAATATTGATATCATCAACATAAACAACAATTATAGCAAACTCACTTCCAAATATTTTCATAAAATGCATGGGCAAATTGGATCATTTTTGTATCCTTCTTTCAACAGATATCTACTGAGATGATTGTACCACATGCACTTTAATTGCTTTAAGCCATACAGAGATTTATTTAACTTAATTGAGTACCATTCTCGAGAATTTGAATTGGATGCTTAGGGTACCTTGAGTCATTAAGAGACTTTTATATAAATATCATTGTCAAGTAAGCCATATAAATGTACAGTTACAACAACCATTAGACGCACATCAAGCCCTTCTTTTACTGCTAGGCTAATTAGATAACAAAAAGTAGTCACATCCACTATTGGTGAATACGTTTCATCAAAATCAATATTAGGTCTTTGTGTAAAGCTTTCGGCTACAAGACGTGCTTTATATCTAGTAATTTCCCCCTTTTCATTTCTCTTTAGTACAAAAACTCATTTGTATCTAATTGGCCTCACATCTTTAGGTGTAAGGGCTATAAGTCCAAAAACTTTTCATTTGGCCAATGAATTTAATTCTACATTAATGACATCTTTACATAGGGGTTAATCCTTTCTCTGTTGGCACTCATCGATAGATTTTGACTCATAATCCTCATTATTATTCATCACATCATATGCTATATTATAAGTAAAGATGTTGTCAATGTTGACTTTAATTCAGTCCCATTGGATTCCATTCATAAC
>JBAGKO010000008.1:18282298-18297592 GCA_037177275.1 Acacia concinna
GATTGAAGGAGATTCATACCAACATATATTCTCATTTTGGTGCATTGTGGTGGTGCTACTGGCACACATACTACACACTCAAAAATTCTTAAATGGGAAATATTAAGTTCCTGACCAAAAATCATCTGTAAGGGGGAAACTTTTAGATAATATATTGGCTTGGTGCATATTAATATTACTACATGCAAAATGGGATGGCCCCAAGTAGAAATTGGGAGATTAGATCTCATAAGTAAAGGTCTTGCAACCATTTAACCAATGATTCTGTTAATCCATTTTTGCATATGAACATGAGCTATAGGATGTTCAACATCAATTCCAAGGGACACACAATATTTATTAAAAGCTTGCAAAGATATTTCACCTGCATTATCAAGACAAATATTCTTGATAGGATAATCAAAGTAATATTCTCTTAATCTAATCAATTGAGCAAGCAATCTCGCAAACTTTAGGTTGCGAGAAAATAAACATGCGACCATTTAGTTGATGCATCAATTAAAACCATATGGTAACTAAATGGTCTGCATGGTAGGTGTATTAAGCCACAAATATCTCCTTGTATCCATTCTAGAAAAGTCAGAGATTCACTTTCTATTTTATTTAGTGAGGGTCGAATAATCAACTTTTCCTTAGAACTTGCAGCATATGAAAAATCATAGGATTGTGGTATTTCTTTTACATATACTTCAGGGTATGCCCCACATGAATTCCCAATTATTTTTCACATCATGATTGACACGGGATGACCTAATTGGTCATACCAAACATTAAATTCATTAGTGAACTTCTGGTTTACAATGTCAAACTTTTGGTTTGTATTATTTGTAAACTTCTAGTTTACAATAGTACGTTTCTTCAGGAAACAATATATTAACTCTTCCAGAGCCTTCAATCAAATATATACTTTTGAACATAATATAAACATTGATTTCTCACATTATTCAGAAAGAAAATTATTTTTCATTTTTTGAGATGGTGTGAGTCATTGAGACATAAATCTTCAGGATTTAAGACATATAACATAATAGAAATCTTCATCCAACATAACTCACACTTGTTTTCCAACATTTTCTCCCTCAAGTGTGAGTTATATAAATATATTTTTCATATTCTTATATTAGTTCTTCAAGAACTATATTAATATTGTTTCTTTCTTGTTACGTAAAGTTCTTCAAGAGTTGCCACATTGTTTTTTAGAAAATATTTTCTCAATATATTTAATATCTCTTAACATTATTCCTTATATAGATTATCTAACATCTCAAAACATATTTACTAAAATAATAAATTCTAAATATATTAATAAGGGTAAAATCAAATCAATGAGATATCATACTATAATGATATATGATAAATATGAGGACATACATAATCAATGTTTTGCTCTAACATTTTAGAACACTTAAAGTTAATTGATCATAAATATAAGAACAAATTTTATGATTTTTGAATAAGGTATCTAGATATGGTAGAAACTTGAGTTGCATAATTCTCTATAAGTTATTAGTCTTCTAGACTACTCAGAATTGTTAGTCTTATAAACATAGCGTAATTCAATCTTTTCCTACTTCAGGTGGGAATTTGAACACCACAGCTTTAGTCATATCTACTTCCATGTCCACATCCACGTCCACAACCATAATTAGATATATTTGTTACTGCATTCACTTTTGGGAATAGAATTAAACACGTTGGATGGGATTCATAATTTTTGAAGAAAAACTTATGGTTTTGTTTTGTCATAAAGAGGTAAGAAATATGTTTAGTATATTTCTTGAAACATCTTTCACAATATTGCTACTATAGGAGCAAATTAGATGCAATCATTCAAAACAAGTCTTTGGGAGTATAACCATCTTCTGGTAGTCATACATTTCTTTTAAATCACTCCAAAGAACAAGAGTGGCTTTTATGGTCAAATATTCAATCAAGATTGAGTTTTTTTCAATAATGACAATAGCCACACTCAAGTTTTGCAAGATTTGACACATATAAGAATAATTAAAGTAATAAACAGAAATTATTTAAATATAAAAACACAATATAATAACACTATGATAATAACATGAAATTTATAAAGACAATGAGTAATTCATAAAGTAAGATATTATAACAAAATAGGAGGTTTATGACTTCGGGCCATTTATCCTTATGGCTTCAGGCCGACTAACATTTATGGCTTCATGCCAATTATTCTCATGTCTTTGGGCCAATTAATCTTAAAAATTTTTTAATTATATTCTTATGGCTTTTGGCCAATTTACTCTTAAGATGAGAAATTAGAAATATATGGCTTCTGGCCTCTTCTATTCAGGATAAATAACATTATATAGTTTATAGCCTTTTATCTTCAGGATAAATACCACTATATGACTTCTAGCCTTTTATCTTCAGGGTAAATGAAAGTTTATGGCTTCTAGCTATCTAATAAAATTGAAGATGAAAAAGTATATGACTTCTGGTCATATAATATGTAATCAAATGAATATGACTTCTGGCCACACGGTAAGATAGAAAAAGGTAGGCCATATAATTTCAAAATAGGAATCAAAGGAATATGGCTTTTGGCCATAAGAAATCAAAGGGATATGACTATAGTTATATAATCTCAATATAGGAATATGGCTTCTAGTCATTTAGTAGGAAATCAAACCAATGTGCCTTTTGGCCATTTAATAGGAAATTAAACCAATATGACTTTAAGTATATTTTCAAAATAGGAAAACTCGATATGGCTTCTGGTCATATAATAGGAAATGAAATTCATATGACTTCAGGTCATATATTTTCAAAATAGGAAAACGCGATATGGCTTTTGGCCATATAATAGGAAAATAAATTCATATGACTTTAGGTCATATATTTTCAAAACAAGAAAATTACAGCAAAATGGCTTCTAGCCATATAACTCTAAAATATGAATTCAGAGAGAATAATAATATCAATAATATATAATAACTTGTAAAGGAGATAAAAACAAAACAATCTCCAATCTTAGCCATGGAACCCGATATTTAAAACAATCAGTAAAAGAGTCTCTTTAACTCTATAGTGGCTCAGATTATCCCAGAAAAATCCAATAAACATAATATTAAGAAGGTAGATGAAATCGTTAAAGAAACGATGAGGGAGTTATACCTTCTTCAGAGCTTTCGTGCTTATAGCATGTTATGAAAATAAAAGAAAATTGAGATAAGAAGCAAGATATTAGAGAAGATAAGAGATAAAGTAGAAGAAGAATTTTCATTCACAACTTGTGTGTTACAAAGTTTGCCTAAACTCCTGTTTATAGCTAAACATATTATTGGGGACTACCAAGTTTGCTTAGTTGACTTTGGAGGCAAAAATAATTGCTTGTGGAGGAGTTTTGGGTTGGGTTGGGTTGGGACTTGGAGGGCAAGAATCGACCAGTGGAGTCAACTTTAGTGGTAAAAATATTTAAATATTGATTAAAATAATGAACATCTACATAAATAACATTCATAACAAACGTAACAATAATTTGATTGCTAACAATTTTTTTTAAAAAATGTTTTGCAGATATTATAAAGTTATAAATAATCTGATTTTTTTTAAGAAAATTAAGACATTTAATCGAGAACCTAAATATATAATTAATATGAGACTCTGTAACTAATTCTTATTCCCCAAAAGAGAATGATATGCCATCTAATTAATAACAGGATACGTCCGCTGTTTTAGAAATTAAACATCAACTACCAATAAAATGGATGTCAATTTTGATGTAACAAGTTGAAAAATTGTTTAGTTTGGTTAAAAGGTAAAGCATATTGAAAGTAACTTGATAATTATCTTATGAAAAGTAAGCAGCGCGAGACTTCAATCTCCATCTCCATAGGAACACATGACATTTGTTTTATATTTACATTTATAATAAATAAAAAGGATAATTAAATTAAAATTTTAAGTAAAGAAATTAATTCTTTGACAAGTCTTAGCCAGTTCCTCAATTTATTAATATAATTTATCAATAATAACCCATCACTTGTCATAGAAAGGTTTCTGATATTAATTTTTTTTATTTGAGTCTTTAATATAATTCTCTCTAAATAAATTTGACGTCAATCTAATCATATTTACGTACGAGAACTGAGAAAGGGTTTGGAATTGGATGGCATGTTTTTGTAGTTCTTTTTTTTTAAAAAAAAAAAGAAAAAGAAAAGAAAGAGGGAAGCGGATTACTGGGTGTAGTAGAGCATTAGAGAGGAGATTGCATTTGATATTCAAAACGACGTCGCTTGGAGTATGGAACCCTGGAACTGGAGGGGCGACGGAGGGGAACTCGCAAGGCAGAGAAGCCAGGCGCCTTTCTTCCCCAATCACTCAATTTGGTCTTTTTGTTGCTTTTCTGCTTCTTCTCCCTTTTACGCTCTCTTCAATCTCATCGTCAGCAACTCTCCTCCGATTTCCCAATTCTTCATTTACTCCGATTACCTGATTTGATTGATTGCTTGCCGATTCAAACGCATAAATACCCAAAACCCACTAATCTTGCCGTTTTGCATTAGTCGTATAATCTTTCCTATCTAATTCGTTGTGAAGGATGGACGATTATTTGAGCAGCGATGAAGATTATCAAAACTCCGATCAGGGCTCCGTTGAAGGCTTCGAAAACGACGAGCCCGATATTCAGTTGGTCACTCCCAAGGGCCCCACAACTCTGGTATTCGATTGTGCTGCTCGAATTTTTTTTTTAATTGAGCAGGAAATAGGGAATCTGATTGTTGTTCAATCGCTTGTTTCTTCTTTTTTGGAGGGTAACGTACTCTTTTCTTCGTGGGTTCTGGTTTTGCTTTGGGTGGTAAGATATATGTTATTCTCACGGTTTGGCTCGTTGAACCAAGGTTGCTATTTCTTGCTCCTCTTGGTTTCGAATTGT
Source organism: Acacia concinna (assembly GCA_037177275.1). Lineage (NCBI taxonomy): Eukaryota > Viridiplantae > Streptophyta > Magnoliopsida > Fabales > Fabaceae > Acacia > Acacia concinna. The sequence continues at coordinate 18,287,202 of JBAGKO010000008.1, forward strand.
TAATAATCTTTGTGTGAAGTACATTCCATGAGTTTTTTTAACCATTGTTTCTTTGTGGCGGGACTGCTTTTTTTTTTTTTTTTGGGAGTAAGTGCAATAGCCAAAGCTTTGTTTTTCTCCCTTGGAATCTACTACTGGCATTGCTGCTATTCAGGAGTTTTTTTTTTTGGAGGCAAATGATACGTTGATTAATCTCTGGATTATGAGAATGCTGGAAACTGAGTGTTGTATCATCAAATTTGTTGAATTTATGATTTAGTGTTGAGGAGTGGCAGCTGGGCACGATGCAATTTTTCATTCTGATTGGAAGCCCCCGGCCTGATTAACATATTTATATCATACTACTAGCTTTAGGATGACTGATAAAATAGAAGTATATTTTATTCTATAGGCGGATTCTTTTTGGTACTTTTCCTGTGCTGATAATGTTTTTCTGAAATGCTATGCTGGTTTCAGGTGATTACAAGGGAATCACTTCTAGCTGCACAGGTAAAAAGAGACAAAAGAAAAACCACGAAGCAATTAAATTGCTACAGCAGTTATTATTCAAATAAATGTCTCTTTTAGGTTAGGTTTTCCTGAGAGTTCTTGTTGCACATTCATGTAGAAAGAAAATTTGCGCCAAGTAATGGAAATGCTGTCATTAAGAGAGCACCATGCGCGTACTCTGCTTATTTATCATCGTTGGGATGTGGAGAAGTTGTTTGCAGTGTATGCGGACAGGGGAAAAGCTGCCTTGTTTTCTGAAGCTGGTGTTAGTGTGGATGAACAGTGTGATCCTGACCCATCAGTTCCTTCTTTAGTTGAATGTAAAATCTGCATGGAGGATGTTCCCAGTGATGAAGTGACAAGAATGGACTGTGGCCACTGTTTTTGCAACAGCTGTGAGTGTGTGTGTGTTGCACTCTTTAAAATCTTATTTAAACAATATTATGAACTATTTTTAAGAAAGTATTAAAGGCGTTATCGGAAAATTTTTCCTTTTATATTTATTGTCATTTTGCACGATGATGGAAAAATCATACAAACTTCATTTTTAGTTGTTTTTCATGTACATGTCTACTTTACAGGTTGGACGGCACACTTTATTGTCAAGATAAATGAGGGTCAAAGTAGACGTATAAGGTGCATGGAACACAAATGTTTTGCTATTTGTGATGAAGCTGCTGTGAGAAATCTAGTCAGTAAAGAGAACCCTGATGTGGCCGAGAAATTTGACCGTTTTCTTCTTGAATCCTACATTGAAGACAATAAAAGAGTTAAATGGTGTCCCAGCATCCCTCATTGTGGGAATGCAATACGTGTTGAGGATGATGAATTATGTGAGGTAGAATGTTCATGTGGTCTACAGTTCTGTTTTAATTGCTTGTCAGAAACGCATTCCCCATGTTCCTGTTTGATGTGGGAGCTCTGGGCCAAGAAGTGTCGAGATGAATCAGAAACTGTTAATTGGATAGCAGTTCATACAAAACCTTGTCCAAAATGCCACAAACCTGTGGAGAAGAATGGTGGTTGCAACTTGGTTAGCTGTATCTGTGGTCAAGCATTTTGGTAAGCATTCATTTAGCCATTTAACCTACAATTTCATTCATTTGTATAAATTTAGAATGGTAATAATGACTGAGAATAATGGTAACAATAATAATATAAGCCGCGTACGTCTTAAAATTCCCCACTTTTGGTGCAGTTGGCTTTGTGGTGGAGCTACTGGACGAGAGCATACTTGGTCTAGTATAGCTGGTCATAGCTGTGGTCGTTACAAACAGCTAGAGAAAACAGCTGAGCGGGCAAAGCGAGATCTATATCGATACATGCATTATCATAATCGCTATAAAGCTCACACGGACTCCTTTAAACTTGAAAGCAAATTAAAAGAGACTATACAAGATAAGGTGGCTATTTCAGAGGAGAGGGATTCTACACTCAGGGATTATAGTTGGGTGAATAATGGACTTTCCAGGCTATTCAGATCTAGGCGTGTCCTATCATATTCATATCCATTTGCATTTTATATGTTTGGAGATGAGCTATTTAAGGATGAAATGCCAGAAGAGGTAAGGGAAATAAAACAACACTTATTTGAGGATCAGCAGCAACAGCTTGAGGCCAATGTAGAAAAGCTCTCCAAGGTTTTGGAGGAACCCTTCGACCAATTTCCAGATGATAAAGTCATGGATATAAGGATTCAAGTCATTAACCTCTCAACCATTATTGACAATCTTTGCCAGAAAATGTGAGCTGTTATTTGAAGAATCTATTCATGTGCCTTTTTTATTACCCTCATGATTGGGAATTTCTGATCATTTATGCAGGTATGAGTGCATTGAGAATGATTTATTGGGTTCTCTTCCATTGAGCATTCACAGCATTGCTCCATACAAGTCAAAGGGCATTGAGAGGGCATCTGAACTTTCAACTTGTTGGAACTATAAAGCCAATAATGCTGGTAAATGTTTAACGTGGGTTTTTGTGTTACTTGTGAACGGTGAATTAGAGAGATGGATTTATTGAAATGTATTGTGTCAATGCCATTTGATTTGATAATCTTTTTTATGAATTCTTGAATGCCATACCATTGTGTCTGCAATGGATTCTTAGTAACTGCACCTTTCTGTCAAATTGAAACATTTGTTTTATTTTGTTTCATTTCACTTACATGCGTATTCAAGTATAAATTTGCAAATGTCTGGGAAAGGAGTTTATGGGTTGGGAAACTAGTTAATTTTAGTTTTGTTTTGCTTGTCCATTGGAATACACTTTTTTCCTTTTTTCCCCAAGGAGTTTTATAGTTGACTTTGTTCGTAGGAAAAGGCATTTATGAACTTCATGTATGAACAAGCATTGGACTTTTGGTGCTTATTTAAGCCCTTAAATTGTGTTGGTTAATACTGTGTTATTGTTGGCTGAAATAATATAAGCTATCGAATTCTTGCAGTTTACTTGAAAAGAATTCTGGAACAAAATATGGTGTTGACTGTTGGTTTGTTTTTGTTTGCAACTTGAAATAAGTAATAAATGCTTAGATGCTACTTGTTAGGCAGCTTTCTTATTGTAGCTGTCATATTACTTAGTTTCCTACAATTTGGCTTAGTGGCTGCTCATCCGAAATGTTACTGAAAATGGTTCTTGTGTTTTGCAAGAATAGTTGGAACAGCAGAACTTGATCGGCCCTCTGGGTCTGGAAGTTCAGATGATAATGGATGTCCTTCTCACAAGCGTGCTAGGAAAGAAGGTGCTGGTGGTGTCCTTTTTGATCTAAACTTGCCAGCGGAGGTTGTAGACAGAAATTGACTCTGAAGGAGACCTTATATAAATATAAGTGTACAGGTCTAACAATTGCTTGCCTCAATCATTTTGAATATCCCGCAACTAGTTTACTTCGCCTTATATCTTACTTTTGGGTATTTCTTTACTGAGATATATTCAGGAAAAATTCAAAATTATTTATTGCTATCTCCCTTGTAATAGCGCCAAATCTTAGCGTTGTATATATGGGGCCTTTTGGGCACATATGGCTAATAGAAACGTAAACCTTCTACCTATGATTGACTCCAGCACCCTTGAGTACAACCTCCGGGGTTCTTGTTAAAGTAGCTCAATCCAATGGTTTTCCTTTCATTCATTTTATATGGTTAGATTTTCTTATGAATTCGTTAGTTTTTCTTCCCTCCTCTTCTTTCTGTGGATAGCTCTGGTATTGCTCTGAATTGCTGAAAATTTGAATTTACTGACCCAAGATTGCCCTTTTTTCGGCAAAAGAAAAAAAGAATACAAGATTGCCTAGTTCTTCCTTCCTTAGTCTTTAAAAACGCAATAGTTTATTCATTGACCGAATCATGTCGAGTGCAAGGCATTTTCTTGTTCACTTACAGAGCAATAGAATGACTTACATGAGTCATGTACGGAAATGTGAGTTTTTTTAATTTTTCCATTAACGTCTGGTTTAGCATTTGGACGCAGTTGACGCTGATGCAAATTGTAGAGGGAAGCTTCACCTTTTAATGATTCTTTAGAGTCATGAACTTGTCAATGACGACGACGATGACAACATTAGGACTCATGATTTGAGAAGAGTTTGGTTCCCAATAAGCGGCTTGCCTACCCCTAATATCTAAATCGGTGAGTTACGGATGTGTGCAACTGCACTGTTGGCCTTTAACATAAAACTTCTATGGATACAGAAGGGTTCTAGGTCTCATTCTGCATAAGGCATGCAGAATTATCAGACTCACTGGCTTTGTTACTGTCTGTCTTTCTCTTGCTTGCTGAAATTTCAGTTACTTTAGTATTAGCTAGTTGTGCTGATTGTGCCTGATTTAATGCGGTTTATAGTAAAAAAATTATCATAAATCCGTATCATTTGCAGAAAGCATATTTTCTTTTTTCATTTTTTTTGTTATCCTCATTTCTTCCACATAAGATATTATTTAGAAGAGGAGGAAGAGTCTTATATCAGTGTATCGCTGATTTATTGGTTGGCCTCTCTGTATTTATTGTCTCTAAAATAAAACGGGGTACTTGGCATACTCATCCTACTAATCTAAAAGGGGTGGTATTATTGGGTGACGCGTACAGTTGTTGTATACTTAAAAGGGCGAAAAATGCCTAATTTGTATATTGACTGCAGTAGGCTGACCAATAAATTTATTAATCCTATTTTGTACCAGGGTGACTCCGTTACTTCAAATAATGTGACTTTCTGATCTTTTGGTCATCAAATTACAAACATAAAATGTGGATCGGTCATTCTTTTATCATATTTATATATAATTCATAGATATAATGCATATAATGAAAACCTTGAACTCTGTTAAGAGTAATTGATCATGTTCTCATGGCATTTGAGAGTTTTATGGCGGTTTGCTGGATGTGTTGAATTGATTAAGAATTTAGTTTAAGTCTTGATTACAAGCTGAGTTTTAGTGTCTATTTGTTTTATCTTTTTAGAAGCGTGGATGTGAGTATATGATGGAGGTTTTGTCTCGAAATAATGCTTAAAAAGGCCTTTGTTTTGTTTTTGGTGCTTCTCAAACAAGCACTCAGTATTATAGATTTGAAGCAGACAATGTATTTTTAAAAAAGAAAAAGTACAGTATGACAATCGAAGTCTAGATAATCTGGAGTGTGGTCTTAAGCCCGGCTTTGTTTGCGTTGGAATCTGATAAGATCATTTAAAGATTCGCACAATCAATGGTGGAAATGGTAACAGTTTCCCTGTTTGGGCCAAACAAGGCCTAAAATCAATAATTTAATTTCACTGTACGTTTGTGCTTGAGCATTGAGGGAGCAGAATCATTTTCCCATTATTGAGTAACCTAATTATAGTGATTTTGCGCTCCGGCATCGTTCCTCGCATTTCGCTGCCTATGAATCTTGCTGTCAATACAGGAAAAGTCACCTATTGGAGGAAAAGTTGTTTTTGACTTATTTTAGTTTTTATGCTGTTTGGATTGAGTTTTTTCTTTTAACGGGTTTTCATCCAAAAAAACAACTTCTTAATATAAGTCATAAGGGGATGCTTTTCATAAAAAAAGTTATTTCTACTACTGTGGTTCAAAACATAAATCACATTTATAGTTTAATTTTGCAAAAGTTAATTGAAAAAAAAAAGTTACTTTTACTACCGTTAATCCAAACGGGTCCTATATTTATTCTCTTTTGAAGGTCAAACCTAACAAATATATCATGCATGAGAAATTTGAAAAAAAAAATTAGTTCAAGATTAAATTAAATGAAAATTATATTTAAAAACCATTAAAGTCTATAATTATTTTAAACACAAGTTTATCAACAATATGTAAAGATCAACTATAATTTCTTTAACCAAAGATGTAATTAAGATTTATAAAAGCTACACTTTTAACTATTTCCAGCGCCAAGTTTTTCAAATATTGATACTCCTTTTAGATTTAATATAAGACCCCGGATGACTTTTTTTTTTTATAAGGGGTAAATAAATTAACTAAGTTAGTTAATTATAACATGATTATATACTAATTTATAACTAAGACAAAGTAATTTGGTATAAAAAAAGATAAACAAAAATATTTTAAAGTAATTTATTTAGTTTCATTAACTTCCAAAAAAATCAATTGAATTTTATATTAATAGAGTTAGTAATAACTGTCCCAAAATTAAGGATATAAAGTTTTATGTCAATTTTTTTCCGGCAATTGCTGTGATCAAATATTTAAACACTTAACATGAAAAATGTTATTCTCTTTTTTTTTGGCAACAAATTGTTTCTTATTTTTAAACTTACGCTTCCCACAAACAATTATATACAGATCACAAACCAGAGAAAGTAGGGCAGTATTGAAACGTTATAGGGTATATTTAAAATAAAAATTGTAAAAGTGACTTATTTGTAATCGTATTTTGATAAAAGTAAGATTTGACAATCTGATTTGTGTTTGGGATAGCGACTGCAGAAATAACTTATAAGTTATTTATATAAAAGTAAAATTTATTTGATTAAAATTTTTAAAAGCAGCTTTTGATAAAAAAATGATTGAAAATGATATAAATCTTGTTATATAGATTACATATATATATATTGTGATGTTTAAAAATTATAACAGAAAAATGAAAAATAAATTTTCACAAAAGTAAAAAAAAATAAAAAACATATAATTAATAACACGATTAAATGATATCTTAGGATTCTTCAAAAAAGTCAACTAAATTTTATAATTAGGACCAAATGTCATGTATATTACATGTAACTATATTGTGATAATTATACTACCCCTGGTCCTAATTATAAGACCTAATTGACTTTTTTTAAAATAGTCGAAGAAGTAAAATAAGTTATTTAATTATATTATATGTTGTGTTTTATCATATTATATATTAGTTTATAAATAAAACAATAGTTTAAAAAAGCGATAATTTTTAATGTTTTAAGTAATGTAATTAATTTTTTTAATTTTTTTTAAAAATTAATTAGGTCTTATAATTAAAACTAGGAGAGTAAATAATAATAGAAAATTAAAAAAAGAAAATTTTTACTCTACCTCAAGATACAAATACACCCACAAGGACCAAATCCTACTTACCGGAAATCGTTCGATTTGTGCTTATTGTCAGATGTGAGAAAAGGTGAACCAAACATGCGCTTTTTCTTCCCCAATGGAAATCGTCCGATTTAACAGCAAAACGCACGATTTAGTGACTGAATTGGATAACCAAACACACGCATAACTCCATACAACATAATCTAGATATGAAGTAGTTTATTGATTGTTCTTCACAAATTGCAATTTTTACAGTGAAAAAGCAAAATTTTATACTTTTAATGTTACCCTAGGCAAAATAACTCATGTTCATTTATTTTGAAAAAAACTAAGCCTATATTTTCCATTTTTTAATAACCCGAAATAGCCGAAGATGCTCTGTTCTAGGTTCTTATCATTGCCATTAACTACACTTTCACACTCTGTTTCCAAGTTTCTCTCTTCTCTGTTTTCCATGCTTCACTAATCTCAACGTAAAGATTCGTTTTTTTAATCTCTTCGTTCTGACAACCTTGTAAAATTTTACTCACCCCAATATGCATTGCTTACTTGTAATTTATAAAGGAAGGTTCCATTAATGACACTCTTAAAAAAACATAACAAATATGATTTCTTCCATAACCTTGTCTGTTGATTTCTGTGACTGTACCAAACTTCAAGACGCTTCTATTATGTGTTTTCTTCGTAAAGTTTTTCTGACATGTTTGGTTTTGGTGTTGCAATTGTTTGACCTTCCAATAATTTTTATAATACTAACAACCTAATCTAAGTAGTAAACTCAGCTCCTTGTAGCTTTGCACTAATTCAGAGGTTTTCGGAGTCTGCAGAATCTTTGTTGGCTCTGTAATTATAGAAACAAAGAAGGGTTTTTTGTTTCATGGTCTGGTTTTTCATTAATTAACCCACAAGTATGTCTGTCAGTTTCTTCTGGGGAATCAATATTTATGACTTGGTCTGAAGCATCTTTGGTGGCTTGGTTTTCAAAGTTGACCCTAACTCTTTACCAAACTGTCTAGAAGAAGACACTTCATGGAATATTATAATATTGCTTTTGTCTGTTGTAAAGTTATTAGGTTCATTTTTTGGTTTTTACTTCTATTGCAAGCAGTTGAAATAAGGAGGCTAAACATCAATGGTCAGCAAGAAAAGTATGACAACAATGATAACTGTAGTTGGAAAGAATATAGATGATAGTACATCAAAAGAAAAAAAAAATATGATAATGACATATAAGTGAGGTCATAATGTCATATTTAATGAGTTACAATAATTACATTTTTATTACTGACTATTCTTTCAATTTTGATTTGAACAAACCATAAAATGGGGTAAGTTCTCTTGGTGGTTTTTTTCCTATTTATAAAGTGAAAATTAAGATTTTAAGCATGTTTGCTGTGACATTTGCTTTGTTCTAATACATGTAAATCATAAAAGCTTTTAAGTCTTCTAGTCAGCTGTCTTTCCCGTAGAGGAATCCACAATTAGCAGAAGATTAGTCCTTGATTTATTAGGCTAGGGGATACCTTGTGAAAGAAAAAAAAAGTCCAAACATATTAGCAGCTTAAAATACAATTAGATTGCAAGAGTTTAGTCAATTGGTATATGAGAATTAGTGCTTATTTGCCTCCATTTAAAAAACATACACTCTTCCGCTATACAAGAAAAAACTCATCACATTTTTACCTCATAATGCAAAATTATTTAAAATAAGTGAAACCAAAATCTTATTATATTTTGTAGAACAGATATTCACTAAATTAAACTCATTTTTTTTTATCATAATTAACTCTCTTTCATTTAACTCCGTCCCTTTGCGGATGAATACATTATGAATCATATTTAGTTATTTACATTAAGTTCCTTATATCCATTTTGTCATGTTCTTCAATTATATATGATCATGTGTCCTATTTATTGTATTCGAGTTTATAATTAAATAATAAAAATTCAAATATGGGACATATGACCATATGTAATTAGAAAAAATGATAAAATAGATATAAAGAAATTTACCTAAATATTTTCCATATATTATATACTCAGTATGTGGAGCAGCTTATCCCATAAGAAAAGGCTAGTCACTTTTTCTCTAATTTACTAAGCCTTATGCAGAATTAGTTGTATCCCAAGTTTGTGATATATAAGAGAATAGATTAGACAAAAAAGACAGCCCACCAAAAGCAGTCATTTCATCCAAAACAATACAATTGTGGATTGGTTCTTCCTTTGACAAATCACCTTTCAGCCCTTTTGAGGTTCTTTACTTTTTCTTCAAAGTGCGCCTTCCCCTTTTTTCCTTTCATCGCCAAATTCATTCTCTTGATAGGGCCCCATTTTTCCCACCAAATTTCACCAAAATCAAGATTGAATATTCATCAGTTTGTTTAAGAGTTGTTGGTTACAGAAAATGCTCTCATCAAACAGTTTTTTGCAGTCTAATCAGTAGATGAACTTGGTTTGTCTTGTCTTCACATTTGGAATAATATCTAGACTCCGAGTTCATTCACCCCAATGGGTTAACTTATATTATTAATGATAATTAAGACTTCTAAATTTAAAATTTTGTCATCAAGACACTTCTTAAAGTTCTTACTCATGTTTCTTAAAGTTAATAGCAAATTTACAACAACTTTATTACGCTGAAAAGATCAGGATGTAGCCTTAAGATAAGCATCTTTATAACTTTCAAAGGCATCCACCTTAATTTATTTACATGATCTTTAAGAAAGTTTTAATTTTTACAATTTTTAATTCACCATTGTTGGTGAGTTGAATCTTTAATTTTTTTAAAGTAATCTCTTTGTAGGTGGTGAAAGTAAGAAGCTAACAAAGGCTCACCACAGCTACCAACAAAACTTAATCTAGTTGTTAACTATGGACTTATATCCTATAAAGATATGACTTCGAATCTCACTATTGTTAATGTAAAAGATTTTATAATATTGCATACCATGAGGCTTGCTTTAGCTCTGGTTAGTGTACGAACCTAATTTACCCATACTACTATTTATTTTTTTTAAAAATGTTGAATAGTTATTTAAAATTACATAACCAGAGGATTATCAATAGAAGTATTAATAGTTACAAGTTGATCAAAGATAAGCGTCAATTTCAAGACATTAGTAAGATTGGAGAATTTCAAGGTTTAATATTATTATAATTAAGTGTTACTAGTTATATCTGATATAGGACAAAATAATACTTCCTCCAGTCCTAATTATAAGGTCCATTGATTTTTTTTAAATCCTAAGAAAATCCTAATAAAGTTAATTACATTACTTTAAGACATTAAAATTTGTATTTTTTTCTTTAAATTATGTTGTTTGACTTATGAACTAATATATAATGTAATAAAACACAATATATGATATGATT
>JBAGKO010000008.1:18298127-18309073 GCA_037177275.1 Acacia concinna
TGTTGTTTGACTTATGAACTAATATATAATGTAATAAAACACAATATATGATATGATTAAGTAATGTAATTAGTTTTTTTAGAATTTTTTTAAAATTCTATAAAAAAAGTCAATGAACTCTTATAATTAGAACCGGGGGAGTATATATATATATATTCATGTATGAAGGAGCATGACTTTCAAATCCTCAAGCAAGAAAAATTAGATTCCGGAAAAACTTGAAAACATATATATGGTATCTTCTCTAAAATCTAATTAGTCCAATTCAATCACATTAACAATAGAGCAAAACGTGCTTGGCTAAAACCATTTCTTTCTTTCTTTCTTTTGAGTGAAAAGGAGTTTTAATTGGAAGAATTGAAATTAGTAAGACAGACACCAATCAGTAAAACAAAAGCCATTCTAGTGGTTGAGGGTGAGAAGAAAATAAAATCTCCACGGTTGAGTCAAGTCAAGAGAAGGAAATCAACCAGGCTTTTCAGATGCTAGAGATTTGAAGACTCAAAAGTATATAGTTAACCCATGTAAAAGGTAAAAAATGCCATCCTCAAGCTTTCTTGAATGGAATAATAGAGAAGAAAAGAAAGCAAGTGCACGAGTGGAAGCTGGAACTGCCACCCACCTTTGTCACTTCAATTCTTTCCAAACGGTGAAGATCTCTTCTTTTAACAAACTCTTATTAAAGCTCATGCAAAAGACTAGTTTTTATTTTGCTTCTTTTTACGCAAAATGCAAAAAGCTCACCAGCAAAAAAGCTTCAAAGTTGATGTGCCTTTATACATTCACGGTTAAGTGTTTGACTATTTGCATTATTGTTGATGACAGTGTAGCATACTACTCTGGCTTGTACATATCTGAGTTTTGCCTTCCTGTTTCCTTGTCCTTTCCTCTCTTTTTTGTTATCCCCAAGCGAGCGCTATACTTTGATATATCATGTTCTTCAAAAGCCATGACCTCAATTTCTTCTTTTGATGCAACGCAAAAGATCCAACTTTGCAAAAGATAAATCTTGTGAGCACCTTAGGTTGTTCTTCTCTTCGGACCGTTCTGGTTTGATTAAAGCATTTGCCTGACGCGTTTAAAAAGTGGACAGAGGGTGTGTATATGGTTTTGAAATAGATATAGAGTAACTATCGTAAACCGTTTGGTTTCTTTTCAATTTCATATCCCAAGTCGGTCCAGCCTTTTAAAACTCAGTCTCTGTGAGAAGTGAGAAGTCACATTCCAAGATAGTGTAGTTTCTGCAGCGAATACGCAGAGTAATGCAAAGAATTAATGCATTTTGGATGTATCTTGCGTTTTGTTTGTCCGTTTCTGGTGGTTTTATTCGACGCATTTAATGTTGTTTTGGTGTATTCTTTGACAGCGTTGAAGATTTAAAGCCCAGTTCTGACACATTACTATTTGCATGAAATAAAGTGACGCTATTCTGGATTCGAGGAATTCAAGTTCATGGACGCGACAGTTTTATTTTCAAGCCACAAGCGCTCTAAGAGGTTTTCACTCTGAAAATTTTCTGTTCTATCTCTAGTTTGGGTTTCACTTACATCACTTGTCTTCGAAGTTGCGGTCTTCTTAAACCGAATAAACTGAAGATAGTAGTTTTTACGAACTCATTATCCTACAGAAGGGTCCTATGCTCTGTAGTTTGATTTGAACAAGAAGGTTAAATTTCCATGCTTGTCTCATCTTCATTCCACAAATGATTATACTGTGACAAGGGTTTTTTCTGTCTACTTCATATTCAGACTCAACTATACCTAAACAAGTCTGAGACTTTATCATTGTGAATAGCAGTGATCCTATGGAAACCAGAGTCAGAGGAGATGGATTATGTGGTAACAGTATTGAAGGTTCTTGTCACATTAGCATGGTATATCTCTCACTTACTTTGCCTACCCAGATTTTTTTCTGTCTTGATACGATGGTCTATTATTCTTCTCCAATTTTTTTTAAAAATAAAAGGAAACGGGGCAGCTAATGGAAAACAATGAATCCAAGAAGAGGCAATACCATAATATTGATCTCCAGAGTTCTCTGACTCAAGAGGTACTATTCTCAACTGGTTTAGTTCCACCATAAGCTCATAAATACACCATTTATTCATAGACATTTGGCTTATTGTTCTTTTCCTAATGTGTTTTTTCATGTCTTTAAAGATTGTAATGCTTCAAAAACGATTACATCAACAATTTGTGGTACGAAGTGCATTAGAGAAAGCATGTTATCTACCTTTCTCACACGATGCTGCACTAGAAAGCTCAATGCCAATGGTATATCTTGTACACTTATATGGATTCTCTAATTGGCTTTTTAACTTTGCCGGTTTTACTTTTGATCATGTGTCTTTTGTTTCTAAATTTTAGGCCACCAAGGAACTAATTAAAGAAATTGGCGTATTAGAATTGGAAGTAGTGTACTTGGAACAATATCTTCTCTCTCTGTATCGGAAAAGATTTGATCATCAAGTTTTGTCTCTATCAGCCAAGGAAAGAAGATTGGAAACAGATTCAGACACCAAAAAAGGAAGTTCATCAGTTAATGGGAAAGGTACTATCACTGGGAAAGAGATTTCAGTTTCTCACAAGGATCTTTTGTCACCCAGAAATTCAGTCGGCTTCCCACTTAAGGAACGCAAGAAACAATTAGAACCAGAAGCTGTTTTGGACTCCAGTATTCATCGAAGTCACTCCACCCTGTCTCAGCAATCAGTTTGCTCCATTGAAACTTCTCAGGCTAAAGCTTTTGACACTTTCCATTCTCTGCCGTTGTCGATGCTAGAGGTAAGTTTCAACAATTAACAGGAGTAATTCTTACGTCCTTATATTGTTAGATTGAGTTCTTGGTCTTCAAATATACCATTGCCACAATTTTAGTCCTTGTTAAAAGGTTAGTCACTATCATGTTAGTGTTAATGTCTTCAAAAGCACGTCAAGTAAATATTGGTATTGTACGGCTTAAACTCTATTGACATTAACAAAGCTACCTAAAGAGCCCAAAACTTGCCCAAATGGAATGTTTGCAGTTGGCTTGGTGACTCAAGGGTTACATATCCTCTGTTTAGTCATCATTGAGCCACGAAAAGTTTTAAATTTTGTTGACAGATTTAATGTTCAGACCAGATATATTATATGTTTCCCAAAACATTAAGAGATATATATATTAATTCAATGGTGTTGTGGTGGTATCTTTTTGGGACCACTAGTGTAGCTAAATGTTTAAATTCAGTGCTTTCTAATTTGGTGTTCTCTTCAAATTTTATTTCATCAGCAAGCTCAGAGTAATAACTGCAGTTCAACCTCCCTGGCTGAGCATCTAGGAAGTTGCTTTTCTGACATCGTTCCAGAGACACCAAACTGGCTTTCTGAGGAGATGATTAAGAGCATATCAGCTATATATTGTGAACTTGCAAACCCTCCTTTTGTTGGTCATGATAATTCTTCATCCTTTGTTCCATTCTCATCATCAGCGTATGAGTTTGCTTCACAAGGCCAGGGTAATAAGCAGGCCTCGAGGTGGAAGAAACATCGACCCTTCAATTTTAACTTTAATAACCCTTCCCACATCAAAGGATCAAAAGAATTTAGTGGACCTTATTACTCAATGGTAAAGATTCAGAAGTTAAGCAGAGATAGTGAGAAATTAAAAGAAGTTGAGTACATGCTACGGAGATTTAGGTGAGCCATCTTTGCAGTTCAAGTTCCAAGTCTTCAGATTCATTTAATGAACAGGGAAACTGCAAATTATAACTTAAGTATGAGATTTGAAGGCATGAACAATGTAATCATGAGCCATTGTTTGATCAGAGGATTATGATCCAATTTTTAATGTTTTTTTCTTACTCACTTGGCTTTATTTTTCTCCTTTAAATCAAATACAATAGTTCCATTTCAATATTAGCATATCATTCACACCTTTTGAACTACGGCAATATGTTAAGAAAATCTCTTTTGTCTTGCTTTCTTGTGCAGGTCACTTGTTTCTCGGTTGGAAGATGTTAATCTTAGAATCCTGGAGCATGAAGAAAAGCTTGCGTTTTGGATCAATGTGCATAACACCCTAGTGATGCATGTAAACTTTTGGCTTTGGAATTTCAAATGTTATTTCATTTATGGTTTTGTTCCAAGTCTTAAAAACAAACCTGCGATATTGTTGTCTGACATCTACAGGCTTTATTAGTTTATGGAATTTCAGCCAATAATGCCAAAAGAATGTCTACAGTACTTAAGGTGAGTTGGTCCCTAATATTATACTGACTGAATCCATTGGTATGATCTGAATTCCTTCTGACTTAAACTGCCGGTTAATGATGTTCAGGCTGCATATAACATTGGGGGTCATGATGTAAGCGTTGAACTTATACAGAACTCGATTCTAGGATGCAGATTGCCTCGTCCAGGACAGGTAACTCTGAAAACTTGGAACTTCCGTGTAAACTTCTTCTCATTATTTTACATTACAAGCAAAGTAGTAGATGGATTCTGAACCCTTTAGATTTATTTATTCTGAAGTTTTTGCAGAGTTCAAAGAGAGAAGAAAGGAGGGGTACAAATTCTAATATATACTTTTTATTCTCAGAACTCTGCAAAAACTTCAAAGAAGTCTAAAGAATTCTTACAAACATTAAACGGGGACTAATGCACCTTTCTTTTATCCCAGTGGCTGCATATTTTGTTTCCTTCAAAAACAAAACTTAAGGTTAGAGATGCAAGAAAAGCATATGCAATACACCGCCCTGAACCTTTACTGCTATTTGCACTCAATTCAGGAAGCCTTTCAGATCCTGCGGTACACTTTTGCCTCTTTATATTTGTTGTCCTTCTCTCTCTTTCTAAGTGTAAACTCAAGGAGACAAAAGTAACTTTTTGTATCTCTTTATCACTTAATGGACGCATTTTCTGTATACTTTGCTTAGATAAAGTAGCATCCCTCTAAATCTCTGATTGTTGCGGAATTGCCAGGTGCGTTTGTACACACCCAAGAGTGTCTTGGAGGAGCTTGAATTAGCAAAAGAAGAGTACATTCGGTCTACGATCTCTGTGACCAAGGAACACAGAATACTTGTTCCAAAGATAGTTGATTTCTTTGCAAAAAACACTCGTCTTGGTGCTTCTGGTTTAATGGGGATGGTCAAGAATTACCTTCCAGATTCTCAAAGGAAAATAATTCACGAGTTTCAATCGAAAGCAAGCTGGAAGGGCATTGAGTTGATCCCTCATAACTTCACTTTCAGTTACTTGATATCAAAGGAGTTAGCTTGGTAATCTCTTGCCTTGGTAGATATTAACATTAGAGCTTGGAATGACAGATGAATCTTAATTCAGGGTAATAAGGAAAAAGAAGAAGAAAAAATCCCAAGTTCCTTCTTGGACATGGTAAAGAAAGAAGACTTGATGTTGAAAGGAGTGAGTTATTTTTACCTGAAGAGTCTCTTAGCATGACTGAAGTGAAACTGCTCAACCTGGAATAGTTGCAGCCCAGAAAGCAAGCTTTTGTATTGATATGTTTGGTCGGAGATAATTGAGAAAAAGGGAAGGGAAAGTTTAGGAGTTATCAATAAGGAGGAGAGAATGATAAAGAATTTCTCCTAACCCTTAAAAATCTCCCAAAATCCTCTCTATTCCTTCCGATCTGAAAGTTTTTGGAAGAGAAAGTCTTCCTAAGCAAGGAGAAGCAAAATAACTATCCCTCCCTTTCCTGCACTTCTCTTCCATTCCCCTTTAAGTCCCAAACATATCCTAAATGATTTGTGTGCATATATAATGAAGCTTGTGAATCATCAGTCTTGCTTGATTGGCATGGTTATGATTCAATTGTCATTCCTAGTATATATAAGGACATCATTGACAATTTTGTAATGAATGTTAGTGCTGTAGAGAATTGAGTGATCACTTGAAGTGATGTTTATAGCCCTCTCCAACAGTGATTAGTCTATTATTGTGTATCATTTTGAACGGTTCCTTTTAAAGTAAATTTTGGAAATCTAAAAATCAAAGTTGAATCTTTTATCTCATGCAATGATGATACAAGATACTAAACAAGTGTGTATATATGCGAGGGCCGTAAACTGATATTTGATAAATAAAATTAATACATCCATAAGCTCAAACAGATTTGAATTGTGTACATCTTTAAATGGTAAAAGACTTTTTATGCAACCATTCTAAATTTCTAATGGAATCCTTAGTGAGCCTAGTGTATATTTATCACTTGGAAGTAGGAGATGCCCTAGTGAGTCTACCGCGGTACAGGTGGAAAACCCCAAAAAAGTTGGAAATAAAAAAATGATGAAATTGGTGGCTTGCTTTTTTTTTTTTTTAAAATTTTTTTTAAAATTTTTCTTCTTTTATGTGGCCCAAAAAAAGTAAAGAAGTGAACACAAATTGTTTGTTAGCCCATTGAAAGGGATGACCAATAAAGTGAAGCAAAGAGACAAAGAGGCCGCGGCTCATAATTTATTTTCGATCTGTTGGGGGATCACTAGAATCACTAGAATTCGCTCAAAATAGTAAAGAGAGAAGTCTTTTGGCGGTTAACTCAGAATCAAAGATGAAACAGTGAGTGATTCTTAGGTCAGACCTCACAAACCCTAAAATGGAAGACGAGGGAATAGGGTTAGTATTGGCTAGAGCTACTGAACTTAGGTTGAAGATCAGCAATTGCATCCACAGAGCCTCCCCCACTGCGCACTCCGCTCCCAATGGCTCCCTAACGACGGAACCTTCTGATGGGAACCAAGAAGTGAATGACGCCGAAGATGGCGATACTGATGAAGAAACTGAAAGGCTATTAAACATTTGTGATGCGCTGGAATCCTTGGAGAATCAGTTATCTTCCTTGCAGGTTTTCCTATCAGCCCCTTTCTTTTTTAGGGCTTTTCCTTGCGACATGTTTTTCTTTTTAATCGCATAGCATTCCATGATCTAATTTCCTATGCATTTTGTTTCTTTTCTCGGTTGGATAAGCTGAGATAATTCTTTCCATCTCTCAAGACGCACAGGTTAAAAATGTTCATATATAACCAAAGCTCGGAACACTTATCTTGTTATCCGTCTAGCTGTTAGGATTATAGCCTGTAACATTTCTCTGTATAAGGGCCAGAGACAGTGAGATGTATGATGTATACCCCTCTTGAACTCTAGTGAAACTTTTCCTTTTCTTTACAAGAGGCCTTTGAAGCAATCTGCTACCGTTGAAACCTAAATTTCTGAAGCACTCTGATCTGGAGACCAAACTTCTTTCATTTTATGTACCTTGGGAATCCAATGCAATATAAACTACCCATTATGCTGAAATATTTCGTATTCTTCTGAAATATTTCGTATTCTTCCGTAGTTCCACAATATCAAGTGCCGCTGGCAGTCATGTTTTAACAAAAATAAACAGTTCTCCTATAACTCAAGATCTAACTTAGCCATGATTTCAAACTAGATTACATTGACCAACAGAACAATTCAAAGTTCATGGCAACATTCAAATTCATTGAAACATCATACTCTTTCATGGTATTATCAATTTAAAAAGAGATCCTTTTCCACCATAAACCTGTTGGCTTAATGACATTGGAGAAGATGACCCTGCGATTCCTAATTCAAGCCTTTCATGATAATGAAGTTACATCCTGAGTTTCACATCAAGTAATTTGATCAGCCAAAGATATATTGTTTTTAACATTCATTCAAGAATTTGTGGTAGATTCATATATTCTGCATTAATATATTTGTGATTCACTTGATTGCAGTGGAAATATGATGCGCATACCAATGCCATCATATTTGATATTGTCTAAAATCATCATATTCCACATGTCTATTGGCATAAAAAACTAAAAAAAAGGCAGCTCAGTGCACAAGGCTCTGACCAAGTGGGGTTTGAGGAGAGTCAAATGTTTTTTTGTCTTTTAGCATAAATGAGAAAAACTCAGAAACCTTTTTTTATTGTTGGTGTAACTACATTGCACACTTGTTCATGGAATTCAATCCAGTATCCTTCTTCAAATATTGCTGTTTTGGCTATCTCTATTCCTTGCAGCACAATAGCTCAGTTATGCATCAGAATCACTTTTGAAATTCTCATGTTACTCATTTTGATTTAATTAGCATTCCAGCAATAACGCTGATGGTTTGTGTCTGAGTCTAGAAATAGGGACGTTTTATCTTACTGAAAGTTGGGAAAACTTTCGATGCTTTTAGAGTGTGTGTCCATAATGATAAAGAACTTGTTTGCTTCACATAATTTCTCTCTGGATTTTGATGTATCCATATGCTTGAAGCAACACAGAACTAGTCATACTAGGTAGCAAGAGTTTGTCCTTGTGATAATCCATACCATAGCTTTACCAAATTGGATGACAGAATTGCTTGTTTGTCATCAAGATTATTTTGACAGCATAAGATAAACTTGGTGTATAGTTTAATGTTGATCACAGATACAGTCCGATATCATGTTATTATAAACGAATTTTTATTCCATCACCTGTCAAATGGTACTCATTGAAACTGATGGTTAGCTTGCATTCAGTCTTGCCCTTTTTGATGTATAACTGTTGTTTTGAATTAGTTGTTTGTCTAGAGATGTGGACTTTTTTTATATGACTGAATGGATGCTCTTTTATCTATATCTTAGTTCGGTCTCAGTTCATATTATCATTAGCCTAGGATGGGAAAGATCATATTGTTGAAGCATCCTTATTATTTTTTTCTACTCTGTTTTTAGGACTCATGATTGATGACTTGTAACTGTTAACTGTTGTGGCAATATCCAGGTTCTGCAACACCAGCAGCAATACGAAAGAGAAGTTGCTCTTTCTGAGATTGAGCAAAGCCGGAAATTGTTGATTGATAAGCTCAATGATTACAAAGGTAAGGAGCTGGGAGTGATACAAGAAGCTTCTACCTTTGCTAGCGAAACAGTGGAGCACAACAACGATCTGCTTCTTCCTCCATATCCAAGTCGTCCTCCCTATACCATGATGCATAATTCTGCTGGCAACGGGTTAATCCCAGTTGATCCCAAGGTCCAAACGAGGAAGAGTCTGAGTGAGAAAGAGCAAAACCATGTCCAAGATGGGGTGAAAAATGCAAGAAAAGGATTGGGTTATTTTATGACTTCTGCAGCCAAAGCTGTGCTCACAGTTGTTGGCGTGGTATCCATTATAAGTTTGTCTGGTTTTGGACCTAATCTGGGGAAGATAGGCACGGGCTTCAACTTTCAAGGCCTGCTTCATCGACCAGAAAGTGAGGATGAGAGATCAAAAACTAGATGCCCCCCAGGGAGAATCCCAGTGGTGGAAAATGGGGAAGTTCGATGTGTTGTGAAAGAGAGAGTTGAAGTTCCATTTTCAGCAATCGCTTCAAAGCCAGATATAAACTATGGGTGTGGGTAGTGATAATGCCCATGTTGTGCATCTCTTCTCTCCTTTTCTAACGTACCGTTGTTCATATGTTGGTTCAGTGGCATGTAGTTGTCATGATTTTTGGTAGTCTATATCTAGCTTTAAAGCCAAGTGAAATCAATTATTGTATAATTTTTCTTGTCCAGTTATGGTAGTATATATATACATATTTTCCTAGTTGCATTTCCTATGCCATTTTCTATGCCATTATTGTGCACTATATGCTGATAAGTAGAGTAGATTATATGGGTTTTAATCATGAGTCGAACCCACTCAACCTAAAAAATGGGTCACGTTGGATTTGAAAAAAATGGGGCCGTTTTGATGTGGGTCTTTTTAACCCTAACCCTATAACTTAAATAGGTCTAACTCACGGCAGGTTGGCCTAATGGTTCATGGATTTGTCCATTTTGTATTTTTTTTTTTGTGTTTTTAAGGATTTGCAAATGCTTAATGTTAGAAGAAGTAAAGATTTTGTTTCTTAATAGAGGATGATATTAACGGTAATATAATTATATTTGCTCATTTATCTCATTGTCATTTATTTATTTAAATTTAATATGATATTATCTTTCACTTTGTTTATTATTTGTGTTTAATTTACCTGTGAAAAAAAAAACACGATATTAAAAAAATCTTTTAGCTTAACACCATAGTTTAAATTTGAACACTATTAATATTGCTTGATTATTGATTACTTAATTGTATATATTTTAAATTTATTTTTGGTGTGAACTTCTTATGCATGCGTTATTTGTATTTTGTAATATTTAAATTTTAAAAGTTTTTTTAATTTGTATTAAGTAATGTTTTATCATTTATATTTGAATCTTGAAATTTTGAATTTGATATTTTAATAATTGATAAGCACTTTATGATAATGCATTTTAATAATGTCTTCTTGATTAAGGAGGGCAGGAGGGGTAGAGAAAAAGTTTATTAAGATTGTGTTGAATTGTAAATTGTGAATTTATGCTTATAGAGGGTGGTAATGATTTTTTGTTTATTTTATGACATGTATGAGATTATATACAACAATGGATGTAGGGCTCGATTAACATTTCAAATCTAAAAAGAATGAAAAATAATTTTTATGTTTAAAAAACCATTGAATTGGTTTTCTTGTCAACGTATTCCCACCATAAACATTAAAAAAAATACTGTACTTCTAGTGATGCTGAGGTAGGTATCGACTAAAATAAATAAACAGAAACATGAATTCGTGAGGTCCTGGCTGACGCAACCACGAGTCAACGATCAAATCCACCGTTTTGACTCGCAGCCAGTAGCACCCGGTTTATAATCCACCTTTTTAACATAAAACATATATTTTTTGCACCAGCTTACCATAAATATACGCAACTATAATATACTACCTCTATTCTTATTTATAAGACTGAGTTGACTTTTTTAGAGAATTTTAAAAAAATCTTAATAAAGTTAATTATATTACTTTAAAACATTAAAATTTATCATTTTTTTAAATTATGTTGTTTGACTTATGAACTAATATATAATGTAATAAAATATGATATATGATATGATTAAGTAA
>JBAGKO010000008.1:18322764-18339024 GCA_037177275.1 Acacia concinna
GATTAAGTAATGTAATTAGCTTTCTTAGGATTTTTCTAGGATTCTCTAAAAAAGTCAACTGGGTCTTATAAATAGAACCAGAGAGAGTAATTATCCTGGGATTTTTCGGTTTTATTTTAAAAAAAATGTTAATATTAAATAAATCTTTATATTTTATTATTGAAAATAATCATTTAACAACTAATAATGTCATAATAATTATATAAGTTTATATAGAGTTTAGAAATAATGTTTATTGTTATTATTTTCATCTTCATTATTATTTTTATACCGTATATAGTTAAGTTTAGTATCGCAATACATACGGTTTGACTCTAACTAAAGGTGTTATTCACATATTTTAAAAAGATAACTTAATTAATAAGGATAAAAATACATAAATAAAAATGATAATTTAATTTCTAAAAAGTGGGGGACCGGGATCACCGTCCTGGTCGAGATCACCAACGTTAATCACGGTTCTTGGGATTAAAATCCCAGAATGGAGTAGTGGGTCCGGAATTTCTTGAACACTCCTAATATTCCTAGCCTAAAGAGTTTCATAACTAATTTTTAAAATTAAGAAATTAGTTAAATTAATTATTATTTTAAAAAAATTGGTTTCCTCACAATATCTTATTATATACAATTGGTAGGAATAGTCTGGATAAATATATAAATTTACGTAACAAAACGAACTAAGACAGTAGTATCATATTTTGAGCGAAAACAATTTTTCCGGAGAACTGAATTTCCTCCCATTAAACTCAGCAATACTTTAATCTAATCTAATCTGATTGTAACAAGATGAAAAAAAAAAAAGATTAAAGTGCAGTTTACCCCCCTAATGTTTTTAGGGAGGGGTAATTTTAATCATAACGTTTTTTTTTTGGCTCAATTTTAATCCTAACGTTATTTATTTGGAGCAATCCATACCCTCACTAATATATTGGTTCAGTTTAACTATTAATTGGGGTATGTTGACTAATAATAAGGCCATATAACTAATGAGGTGGATTAAATAATACGTTGGGACTAAATTAAGGCACTTGTTTTCGACAATCAACAGACGAGGTTTCTTTTTTTTAAAAAAATAATAATTTAGTTTCAGTTAAATGACATCCCATATCATATTATTTAATTTACCTCATCAGTTATATGCCTTATCATTGGTCAACACAGTTAACAGTTAAACTGGACAGATATATTAGTGAGGGTATGAATTGTACTAAATAAATAAGGTTGGGACTAAAATTACTCCTCCCTGAAACGATAGGAGGTAAATTGAGTTCAGAAAAGCATTAGGATTAAAATTGTTCCTCCTTAAAAATTAAAAGGTAAATTGCTCTTTAACCCAAAAAAATAAACTGTCCTACAAATTCTTATATTTAAAATAGGAGGTACTACATTCTTGGCATGCAAGCATATAGTTAGATGTGGTTCATCAAATATAAATAGGCAAAACCAACAAAACTTATGAGTTCATGGCTTGCGCAATCGAGAGTCAATGACTTGTGTGGTGATAAAGCCAAACGGTTCCATTCTGGGAGCAGCACCTAGTTTCCAATTCACTTTTTGTACTACTAATCTATTATTTTATTGATTAATTGAATATAATACTTGTGTGATGATCAAAGCCATTATAAAATATCTGACTACATAACTCTTTCCAAATATTTTTATTTAAATTATTTATTATTTTTAGCCTTTTTTTGGCTTAGATTTTATTTGTCGCCTCGGGAAAAGGATCCTCTCCTATAATCCATTATCTCATCTCTAGTAGATACGTGAGTCCCATAATGCACCTTGATAATTGGTTGTTGAATATTTCCCGAGTTTTTGGCATGTTCTGACTAATTGAGCGCCCACCACGAAGCATCACAGTCCTATTTGAGGAGAAATGGCTTGCCATGATCCTCAAGAGACACTTTCTTCTCCCTTAAATCTCACCCCAACACCACCCACCTAGCCCCAAACCCTGCAATTTCTCAAGTTTGTCTGATTATTCCCATTGCGAAATCTTTCGATTACTGAGAAGATGAGCAACCCGGAGGGAATGTGTTTCACCCAAGAGCAAGAAGATCTGGTGGTTAAGTCGTGGGAACTAATGAAGAAGATTTCTGCAGAGCTTGCTCTTAAATTTTTCTTGAAGTAGGGATCTATCTCCTTTATTGAATCCTCTTTCTTCTTATTTCAGCTTTCTCTTTCGCTGCCTTCTTAATCACAATTTATGCCTTGTTTTTGTTTGTTTTGAACTCAGAATATTTGAGATTGCCCCGTCGGCTAAGAACTTTTTCTCCTTCTTGAGAGGTTCCCAAGTCCCTTTGGAGCAAAACCCAAAGCTCAAGCCTCATGCTGTGAATGTGTTTGTCATGGTAAGCTTAGTCTGTTTTTTTTTTTTTTTCCAACCTCCATTAACTTCAATATTTTACTAAACGAATGAAATACTATGATATGAAATTATTATGCCTAACCCATCATTGCTTTCGCGGCATTCATATTTTACACCTGGTAATAATTTTTCCCCGGATGCTTAATTGCAGACGTGTGAATCAGCAGTTCAGCTGCGGAAGGCTGGTAAAGTCACAGTAAGAGAATCAACCTTGAAAAGATTAGGCTCTGTTCATTTCAAAATCGGTGTGGCGGATGAGCATTTTGAGGTACTTGACTTGATAATTTCCTGAATAAATGAGATCTTTTCTTCAGATACTAGTTGATGTATCTTTGGGATCCCATTCGACATTCAATTTCAATGTGTATTTAATGGTGAAAGAGTTAAATATAAGACAGAGACCACCCTGCTGAAATTAGTAAAGATATTTACAGATTAACATAAAAATATAAAACTCACTTCTTACATGCTTGCATCTCAATTGACGATGGAAGTAGACTATAATTACTTAAGAATTAAGAATACACTTGGTTAAGTGTCGAAACGTATGTGATTAGTGAGTTATTTTCTGCAAGATCGATGTATAATCTAGTTTTCCTTTTCGTGAAGGTTGTGAAGTTTGCACTTTTGGAAACCATAAGAGAAGCAGTCCCAGAAATGTGGTCAGCAGACATGAAGAATGCATGGGGAGTTGCTTATGATCAGCTGGCTGCTGCCATCAAAGCCGAAATGAAAGCTTCCTCTTAGATTACCTCTACAACTTGCGTAGTCCTTTCCTCTTGAGTTCATGAAGTTTAATAGGGGTGCCACCTTACTCAGTCCAGGTTTTCTGCATTTATGTCAGTGAGCTGGTCTTCAAACTTCTCTGTTGTATGAATGTGCATTATATTTCTATTTTCATCACGTTAGTTGAAGATCATAAAGATCTAGTTTGTGTTAGTCATGGCTTTCTTTATGTTTACTGGTCTATTGATAATCCTTACAAATTTTAAGACAAGAATAGTTTGTTCTAAATCCTAATTCTAAGGCAAGATTTGGCCCTCAACAAATTTCTAACATAAGTAAAATCACAGTTCAATTTTGCTGATTGAACTGACCCTTATTGCCTAAAGTTTATATAGACAGACAAATTGAGACCCACTCACCTGTTTGAAGGACATTAAGGCTGTATTGTCCTACTCTTCAACATGTTCCTCCATTGAAATTCGATGAATTGAGAAGATGCACAAGTACCCACGTGCTCATTGTGGGTTCGTGATAGAATGGCCAAGAAAGTGTCCAAATGAAGCTGGGAAAATGATTTTTTTCTGAAAAGACTCGCTAATCCAAAAACATCTAACTGTATATTTTGGTTAGCTTTTGGATAACAACTTTTATAATTTATTAATAATATTGTAACAATGGTGAATCCATTTGGTCGTTATATAATACACACACCTCGATATATTAATTTTATGAACAAAACCTTTGCTCTGTGTTGAAAGATTTTGAGGGCCAATTCATTGCCTTGGGATTGAGACATTGGTAACGATAACCTTTGCTCTGTTTTAACTTTTAACAAATAAACCTAAGCAGCGCTGCAAAATAGGGACATATTCATAACTCAAGATCTAGAGCTTCTCCTAAATTGCTATTACCAAGCAAAAAACTTGAAAACGTTGTGAGATCAATATATACTATTACCAACAAGGAACACTGGAATTACATTTATGAAGACCACATTTTAGCAACAAAAGCGCCAAACGGAAATGTAACTCGTCAGATAAAGATAAATTTGACCTATACGTTACTTACGCGTGTCTTGTTTTTAAACTTTTCCACCAATTCTTAACGTAAGTGCGTGTACACCCAGAGGAGAGACACACTGGAGCAGAACCGTTGAATAGGCGTTACTCCATCAAGCACGGGATATCAAGGACCCCACAATCCCACCAAGGAGGACCGTTGGATCTCCCAGTACGGCCGATACAACAAACTGAACAGCCATTCCCGCCATCTCACAACCCTTTCTCAACTTCCCTTTGCTTCTGCTACTGCTATGGCTGCTCTGAATCGTGTTCTTCAAGCTTGGAACTTCATTCTCCAATCTGTAGCTTCCTTTCTTCGTTTCCATATAAACCTCAGGCCAACTCTCCACCACCATCTCCCTCACACAAGCCACGTGTAAATTGTAGCTCTTGCACTTTGATCTGTAACTCCAGCTTCTTCCCTTCTTCCCACATCGGTGACACGCCGAGCTCACCTTCTGATACAGATACAGCTTTACTTCTCCATCGTCGAGCACCATTGGAAGCTTCGCGCAGCACGGATGGAGATCGAATCCACACGAAGGGCAGTGATAGACGAACCCTGATATTCCCTTCTCGCACGCATTGCAGAATCGCGGGATGTCCCCTGGTGGGCGAGAGAGGAATTGGAACGAACATTTTGGGTAAAATGGGTGGTAGATCGAAGGTGAAGGTAACGCACAGTGCATGTGGAGATCATAATCGCAAATGGAGCATTTGTAGCGCGAGCCAATCCCTACTTCCTCGCAGCCATCGCATTTGAATGGGAATTGTGAGTATTCGAAACTCAGCTTGTGTTGAGGATGACCGAAATGGGATATCTCACTGTTCTTCATGGGCGTGTTTATGTATTTCTGAGGTTTCTTTGATGAATACATTTCGAAACTGATGGATAATATGAAGGGTTTGATCTGGATTTTTGTTGCCCGATGGGTAATTAGGGCTGCTTTTGAAAGTAGTGATTTGAAATTGGGAACATTGGCTTATGATTGAAGCAATTGGAAGGGGCTTCTTCCTCCGGGAATGGAGGTGAATTCTAAATAGAGTTCATGGGATTGGGAATCCCCTGCGTTATCAAGAAGCCGACTAAGCAAAGCATAAGGTATATTAGGCCTTGTCCCACGGAAGAATATATACCAACTTTTACTTTACATGATCTTTTGATTATTTGTTAACCTGAAACCTGTTGCACAAGTTTTTGCTTTGCATTGCCATTAAGAAATGATTAGTATGCAGAACAATTAAGGGATAGTTTCTTCATTTTTAGAGAAGCAATTCAAAGTTAAAGTTGGTGAGCAGAAATAACACGTAGGCAGAGTCACTGTAATTGAAGTTTTGAAAGATAAAGAAAATAACGGAATAAATCCCTTTTCTAAACAGTGGTTCTCTAAACTTTAGTCTTTGCGATAGAAATTCTTGTCTTCTTTGTGGTCACGCCCATTTGCATCTTCATCTAGGATATGCCTATTATAACATATAAGCATATGTTAGGCAATTATTCCTGCATGCATTAATATAATTCTAACATTCATAGCATAACGAGTTGGATTGAACAGAGAAGGATCTGGGAACCTTCAAAGTGAAGCATCGCACTATTAATTCAGTAAAGAATGCAACCGAAGTTGCTTGATATGGGGCCTACCATTACATGTTCAACTTCTAGTATACTAATTTTTTGGGCTGGATTTGTAACGATCCATTGATAATCACTTGAATAACGAACCTTTAAACCAAAAACTAACAGATTATTCAAGATATATGTATGTACAGGTTGATTTATTTAACCACCATTGGAGCATGACAGAGAGCAGAAAAAAGAGGTCGCATAATGGCTTCAAGGTTAAATAAAAGGGAATGGATGATACATAGTGGGTGAGGTGAACGATTGAATGATTGAGGAGAATCAGTACCCTTGTGGCTTTGTGTCAGTGCTCATCAGTATCTCCTATTTGAATAACTGAAGATCAGGAGAATCGAGCAACCTAAAGGAACCACCTATAATTTAGGGTCCTGCGGGTACTACTTTTTTTGTTCCAACTTCTTTTCTTTATTCTGTTCTGAACTTCCTTTTTTTTTTTTTTTGACTGTCTGGCATTTTGTTTCTTTTGGTACAGAAACAGAAACATCAGGAATCTTCCTGTTCTTACAAGTCATCATAGGTATGGGCACTTTCTTCCAAGTCGTCACCTGCGGAACTTGTACTTGCATGTTCAAGATATTGAGGGGAAAAGCTGTTCTCTGCTCCATCCTTTTGCAAAACTAAATGAAATTATTTCTTCTCACTTCCTTTCAGCCTTCCATTTATCTCTGATAACTGCAGTTCAGTCTCAATTAATTCAGTTTCCCATGCACACGATTTGGTAGCTGTAGGATCTGTAATCAGGGAACTGATGGAA
Organism: Acacia concinna; assembly: GCA_037177275.1. NCBI lineage: Eukaryota > Viridiplantae > Streptophyta > Magnoliopsida > Fabales > Fabaceae > Acacia > Acacia concinna. The sequence continues at coordinate 18,329,319 of JBAGKO010000008.1, forward strand.
AAATTTATTGAACCATAATATAATGTAGAAAATTATCAATTTTCAGCTATAGAATTTACTGCTTCTCTTTCTCTTATTTGTCATGCAGTGTTTGGAAGTATGGAGGTTGGGGATTGGATGAGAAGGAACTTTTTTTTTTATCTTGGTTTATTCGGATAAAGGAATTTTCTAAAGCTAAAAGGGCACAAACATGTAGTAATGGAGTGAAATAGGAATCTCCTTGGTAAGTTCTTCATCCAGATCATTATGGAACAGAGGAATAAAAAGGTGAAGAGGAGTAAAAGGATCAGAAGATGAAATACCAATAAGCTTTTTTTTTTTTTAGCTGAATTATACAAAACTCCCCTTGATATTTATCACACATTCATATTTAAACCCTAATCTTTAAAACTATACAATAAACTTCCCTAAACTTATACACAGACACAAATAACTTTTATACTAAAAGTGTGATTCATTATTTATATGAACTGTTTTATTCAAAGGGTTTTATTTACATATAACTTAAAATTTGAGGAGTTTATATAGATACTAAAATAAAATTCAAGGGGTATAAAGTTGATAGTTTTATATTATATTATTTGCTTGGATAAAGTTTAGGAAAGTTGTTATAAAGATGATAAAAGTACTTACATATTTTTCTGGTCCTAATTATAAGGGTCAGCTAACTTTTTTAAAGAATTTTAAAAAAGTTAATTATATTATTTTAAAGCATTAAAATTTATCGTTTTTCTTCAAACTATTTTGTTTGACTTATGCACTAATATATATAATATAATAAAATACAACATATAATATGATTAAGTAATTTATTTCTTTAAAAAAAAGTCAACGAGACTTTATAATTAGGACCGGAGGGGTATTAGCTTAGGAAGATTTTTTTTTTCCCCAATGGTGCTGAAAATATCATAAATTCAATATAAGGTCAACTTCCCCAATTCTTATCGAGAAATAATTAAAGAAATAGTGTTCTAGTTGTGGCGGAAACTTCACACAATAATTGGACAATTTCACAAACTAAGTGATCCGATCATTGTAGGTAATATGTAATCATTAAGCAATCATATGTTGCCTTAGCTTCTAGAATGCTTTTGTCCCTACCAGTAACTTGTTGTGAGCTCCTTCTTTTTAAATGAACTCCAAAAAATGGGAAAAGAAAAAAGTGTCAGTTTCCATTCCAAAAAATAGAACAGGTTCTGTGCCCTTCTCCAGCCCTCATTGGCTAAGTCTTCTTGTCGTGCCCATGCCTCGATTGGGCCTGTACTTGAAGGGCTCTTGGCTTGGTATGAATAATGGGCTCAAGGCGTTGTGTTGTGAAAGGAGCATTTCTTTGTAGAACGCTTGAATCCCAACCTAGGGTTTAAGCATTCTGCTTCTGCGAGGAGCCGTTACATTTTCGTCGAAGAAATCATGTTTCCAGGAATGTTTATGCGTAAGCCAGACAAGGCTGCAGCGCTGAAGAAACTGAAATCTCATGCCGCCATGTTTGGTGCTTGGGTCGTTGTAGTTCGAGTCACCCCTTACGTCCTCCACTATCTCGTCGGTGAGAAGGATGAGCTCAAGCTTGAACTCTAGATTCTGATCCTCAGGTAACGAAGCGAATTTTGTTCGTCCTGGTCATGGCAAAATGTTCAATTAATGAATCTGCTTTTGAGTTTTGCCATTCGTGGTGTAACCGATGATGGCCTCTTCATTTCTGCATTGTTTTTTCACGATTTCGTAATGTACGATTGGTATGCTGCTTTTCGCGGACAATTTCTTTCTTTACTTGCTTTTATTCATGCTCGTCTGTTTTTGTGATGTCACTGGTCCCTCCTGCATTCGATCTCAAATTCCTAGATTCATATGATGTTTATATATTAATCGGGATCACCGACAACAAATTGATACATATGGTAAATCTTAGTTGAGGAGTGTAACTTATCCACCTTTTTTGCCATCATTTTATAATATGATTTATTCCAGTGTACATGATCGGAAGAAAACTGAACCAGAAAATAGGAATGAAAAACCAAAACAGAGAAGCAAGCTCTAGTTTTTGTCAAGACTGCTAGAGCTCTCCAACCAAAAACTTCCCACCTCTCTCTAACAAATTCCAAGCTGATAAAAACACCCAAACTGCATGGTACCATTGATTCATCTCACAATAACTGTCCCATTATTTTCTTTTCCTGTTCAGTAATAACATCAGGGATGGTATGGAAAACTGCTGATGCGATCTAGAATTTGCAGTGAGGAAGAAGAGCATTCCTTTGGATTCGGTTTATATGATTGCTTTTATGCAAGGGCATAGCGTGACTTGCACAGTTAATTTGTCCGTACTTAGGTCGGAGAGATGATGTTTACATTTGGGAGCTTGTAGTGGGTCAATTTGTGGTGGGACGAGAATATGTGATTTTGAATAAATTCTTATATCACCTGAAAAATATGAACTTTGGTGATAATAATCGGTTTTCGTCCACAACTTGAGACAATCCAACTCTGGTGTGCCAGGTCTCAGTTTTACTAGTTTGTGACTTGGTTAGATTCAGAAGTATGTTATTTCCTATTATTTTCCTAGAGTATTCAAGAATGTATTGATAATGCATCTAAATGCATAAATTTATTATTCTCAATTAGTACATTGAGGATATTTCTTCTTGCTTCCGAGAAATGACAATCATGGAATGTTTTATGTAACTTGATTCTGTTTCAATAGGTTCGGCGGTCTTGCGGAGAAGGGCGGCCTTGGGCTGTGTGCGGAGGGAATTTTTGGAGTAAGCCATCATATGTTTTGAATTCAATTATGTATATTTTCATTTACTAAGGTGGCCAGCTGCGTGATGTGGCTATTTGACAATTAAATTTAGTGAATCTGGTTTTTCTGTGATAATTCGTGAAGAAGACTCCTCTTCATATATCAGCACTTTTTGCTTTTGCTAAGATGGCATCGTTCCATTTAGGACTGGATTGCACACACTTCAGAGACAGATTTTTCATTCACCTTTCTTAGCAGGTTTAATTAGGGTTTGCTTAAAAAGAAAACGGGAGTTTAATTTAATAGATCAATCTTATATATAAATTTAACTGCTTTGTTGGCAAAAAAAATAAAATTGAGCAACTTCAAATAAACCCAAACTATTACCTAATATTCTTGTTTGATAAATTTTATCGAGTAATTTTATTATTCTAACATCTTGTTTTATGCATTTAGCATGTGCCTCTGTCACAATTCTTATCCCTTAGAAAGCGAATCACCCAAAAACCATGCAGATTGTATTAAAATAGAATAAAGGAGTCGCCAGATCTTTTTTAACTCTCCTGTTACAAACTGTATCAGGAGGAGGCACTTGGTGTCAAAAACAGATAATCGATGAAAATATTCAATGATAATTTTGTGGAAAAATGCATGTATATTTATCAACTTATATTGAAGTAATTAGGATTTTTTATGCAATGCTAAATGACATTAAATAAGAGACATTTGAAAAGAAGAACGTATTTGTAAGAAATAGTCTTGGTATTTGGCAACAAAAAAAAAGTATTGGTACTAAGAGGCTTTTTTTTTTTTTTTGACCTGAGTACTAAGAGGCTTAAAATCCTCGTAGAAAATTAAAAAAGTATTTCTTACCGGTTGCCATGTGTTGCTGTTAAAACGTTTCGAATTATTAGAGTTCCAAAAAGCACATGTTAACATAATAAACTGAGAAACTTGGCTCCGGATGCTATCAGCCCCAGAATTTTTAAACTCAAGGTAAGAGAAGTTCTGAAACACTTTGAAAAAAAAAAAAAAAGCAATACCAGGGATAGACTTCATAGGAATACTGTTTTAATCTCATGACAAAAAATGTTTATGATGCCTTTTGTATTTATAAAAGACCAAATCCCAACTTTCAAGATTTTATAATGAAAAACATCCTTTTATTTATTTTTTTTATACATGGAGTTGGACTCATAATTCCGATGTATATGTTCCCTGCGAGTTAATGTGTGAGTGAGAAGTCAAAAAAAAAAAAAATTTGACCTTTACTCAGAAAGCACAAGTCAGTCGAACGTTTTTTTTTATTATTGCTTAAACATTTGAAGGGTATTCTCTATGATCCTCTCTCAATTCCAGGCCAAGTAATAACCATTCAGAGAAGCATAAGCTAAAACAGTTAATCAAGTTTTATTATAAAATTATCTTCAACAGTACAAAACCCGTAGTTGAGGAACAGGAAGCCTAATAACTAATAAGGAGACAACAGTTTATAGTCTTGGAAGTACGATTGATTTTCACTCCTATTTGGAGAGTGGTGTGAGAAGAAATGACCTACAAAAATACTTCTAATTCACTTTCTTTTATTTATTTGGGATTGTTTGTCTACGATAAATTATGTATTTAAAAATATTCAGGATGCAACATTTTTTAGCCAAAATTTACAATGCTAGTTAAGATTATAAAAAAAAAAATCAAAATTCGTTTGGATCTTTTGATATTCCTTCAGCCTAACCTGCTACCACCCTCTGATCCTTAAATCATTTTAGATTGTTATCAAGAGTTCCATTCTCTTCGTTGTGCATTTTTCCTGAATAAAATTAGAGGGAAACATGCTCAGCTCCTCTTCAATTTCCAACACAACCCTAAATACAGATCATTGGGCATGAACCCACTTGTTTGCTTTAATGGCTCAGCATAACATGCCACGAGACCGACCAGCCTTTCATTGCAACCAATCTTCACTTACAGAGACAAACCATAACTATCAGAACTCACTTAGCTCCGCATCTGAATTTGCAGCATCTCTTTCCTTAAAGCTCCAGCCATTTCCTCGTTCCCCTGTCTCACATAACCATCAATGAAAGCACCATATATCTCTGAATTTAATTCAAACCCTTTTCCTATCATCTCTGCCTGAAGCTTCAATGCTTCTTCCATCCTTCCCTCGTAACATAGGCTCCTCATCATGGCCTCATAACTCGTTCCCATGGGAAACAAATCCAATTTATCCACTGCATTCCTCAGAAACTTCACTGCTTCATCAACCCTCCCCTTATCACAAAGTAACCTAATAATCGCGTGAAGGGTTAAAGCCTCTGGCTTAAAACCCTTCCCACACATATCCTTATAAACAAGAATAGCCGAATCAATGTCTCCTATATCACAGTAACCCTTGATGATGTGCTCATAAGTTGCACATGTACCTTCTATACCTTTCACTGTCATCTCTCCGTAAAATTCTTCAGCCCTCCCAATATTCCCAGCCTTGCAAAATCCAACAATCATGGTTTCATAATTCACTCCATCAGGGGCCAGGTCTTTAGTTTTCATTTCTTGCCACAACTTCTCAGCGTCCTCCATTTTCCCTTCTTCGCAAAATGCAGCCATCGTCAATACACTATAGCTATAAGCATTGGGAGTACAGTTCAATTCAATCATTTCGTCCCAAATCTTTTTCGCCTTCTCAATCAAACCGCTTTGATAACAGCACAGCATTAATGTGTTATAAGTATACACATTTGGGATAACTCTAACATACCTCTTCATTTCGTTCTTGCTCTCCTCATCTAACCGAAAGGCCTCTCTGTAAATTTTATATCCTGCTTCAACCCCTCGACATTGGCAAACACAGTAAATCAGAGAATTCAAGGTACTGACATTCACGTTAATCCCACGGGACTGTAACAATCTCATGATTTCAATTGAAGGATCAATATTCTTTGATCCCAAACAAGCTTTGATCAACAAATCGAACACAAATGGAGCAGAACCACAATCTTTATAAGTCTTCACAAGATTCTCGAATACCTTCAAAGGTGCTGACCTGGGATTATATTCATCACCTTCCTGCAATTTTGATGCTCGAATAGCCATCCGAATGACGTCCTGAGCATGCGACTTGAGACGACCACGAGCAAGAATGTGGATGATTGTGGAATAAGATGCGAGGTTGTGTTTGCAGAGGGATATGCTAAAGCGGAAAAACTGGAATGCAAGATGGGGTCTGTTCCTAAGGTGGAGGGTGATTTGAGAAAAATTGTCGGCATCGAAGCCATTGGGGTAGAGAGAACGGAGGTAGCTCCAGCGAGACTTGGAACGGTGATGGTTGAGGATAGAAACAGCTGTGTTCACATCACTTTGAGTGGTGGAGGCCTCATCGGACGACAGTGGTGATGAAGAGTAACAAACGAGAGACGAGGATTTGCGAGCTTGGGGTGTAAAGGGAAAACGCTTAAAGAGTAAAGCCGCCATTGAAAGGTATGTGATTATAAGCCCAACACAGAAAATAAACCAAATGTCAATTGAAATGCCCCTTGTAAAAGAAAGTTTTTTTTTTTTTTTGCCAACGCCCTTGTAAAAGAGAGTTAATTACGCTAGAACAGTACAAATTGGCTCAAGAATAATGAGGATTGTAGTAGAGACTCAGAAGGCAACAGTGAGCAATGGTAGCAACAACTTCCAAAGTCTCGAGCCTTATAAAGAGGGTAATACAAGACAAAGGAAGTGAACCTGAGTCTATCAGGGCGGCAACGTTTGGGGTTAGTAAGTTTGTTCGGAAAGAGACCTCTGCTACCTGACATTCGAAACGAAGATTCGCATTACACCAGTGATCTCAATTAAGCTAATTAAACAAAACGAAGAATATGGATAAAAGAGAATAAAGAAAACAGCAAACCTGTCCGTTTGCATATTGATGAACAACGAAATGATGATAAAAATATAGAGGAAGAATTTATCTTCGTAATTCACACAATCAATCTCAGGCGAGAATAATTAAAATTTGAAAATGTTGCAAAGACTAGGTAAAATTAAATTTGCTTCATTACCTAAGGAAGGAGGGTGGAATCATAATCTACAAGTCAAGCGTAAGCTCTTTCTTGTCGCCGACGATGTAGCTCGAAATTACAACGACGCAAGCGCCGAGCATGGCGACATGAGATTTGAGCTGCTTGAATAGTCCTGGATTCGTCCCTGCAGAAGCATAATGCCAGAACCCAGAAGGCCAGAATGCTTGAATCGTTGACATTGAGAATTTGAGATTCTCGCTCCTTTCAAAACACAACAGATACAACCCATGTTTTTATTATCCTCTCAAGAGCCCATGAAGTATGGGCCAAACTCTGAATGAGTAACACAAAAATCTGAATAATGTTCTCTCTTAGTGAGTATCGAGAGACAGAGATGAACAAGAATAAAAGAAAAATGAGAGAAATCAGAGACAGAGATCAGAAGAGATTCACAAATCAGGAACCTGAGCTGATGCTTTGTGCTGCCCCCGCACTGAGGAAGAGAGAGTTTGAATGAGGGGAGAGATTAAAGCTACGAGCCAACGAGTTGCGCCAGCGAGAGATAGAGCTTCGATGGAGCCACGAGTCCGACGGAGAGAGGATGGAGAGAGAGCTTTGAGGCTGGCAGGAATGAAGAGTTGACGAAGACGACCGACGAGTCCGACGGAGACCGATTAGCCGACGAAGGAGAGTTGAAGAGAAGCTAGCGGCTGAAGAGAAGAGAGAAGTCTGAATAAGGGTTAGGTTTGTTGATAAGGGTTGTGTAAATCCGGAACCAGGGATTTGCCACTCTCACTCTCAATTAGACATCAGAATCAAAAAATTAACCTTCATCTCGTTTCAGGGAAAATCCCAATACCTGATATTAGGATTTTTTTAAGATTGGGATTGAGATTTTTTAAAAATTTCTCTATTTTTTTAAAAAATTTTCTACTTTATTATTAAAAATAATTATTTAATAACTAATAAAATTATAATAATTACATAAATTAATCTAAATTTTAAAAATAATTTTTATTGTTATTATTTTTATCTTTAAAATTAGTATCACAATATCTATGGTTTAATTCAAACTAAAAATATCATACACATATTCTGAAAAGATAATTTAATTAATAGAGGTAAGAATACACAAATAAAATAATAATTTAATTTATAAAATAAAAAATGGGGCCGAGATCATCCTAAGATCACTAAGGGTGTGTTTGGTATGAGGGGAGGGCAATTGGGGAATTTTGCTCTCTTCTCCCTATTTGGATAACAAAAAATTTTAGGAGGGGAGAGAAAATTTTTCAAGATTTTCCCTCCCTTCCCCTCCTAACCCTCCCCTCCAAAATTGGTGGAATTTGGAGGGAAAATGTTATATTTTGGCTTCTATTAAATAATATGAATATTATCTTTACTTTTTTTTTAATATGTATAGGTTGTCTCCCTTTTATATTTGTGTTAAACATTATTTATATCATACTGTATTGTACTTTTTTTACCGCTCTATACATATTTTTAATAAAAAATAAATTAATACACACATTTTAAAAGTTGCTGGTAAATTTTTTTTATTACATGATAAATATTAATTCTCCTTTATATACTACATTTCAAAAACTTTTATATTAACTAGTGTCTATTTTATTTTCTATTGATTATATTCTTATATTGTTGATTATCATTTTTTTACCTTATCAAAATCCCTCCCCTCCCCTCCATTTTTATCCATCCAAACAAAGTAAAATAAAATCCTTCTCAAACCCTCCCCTTCCCTCCCCTCCCATTAAAATACCTCACCTCCCTTCCCCTCCCCTCCGTTGAGCCAATGTGTTTGGTTTGAGGGGAGGGGATGAGATGGTAGAGGCTCCCCTCCCCTTGTTTGATTGAAAATTTTGGAGGAGAGGGGAGCCAAAATTTGTCCTCCCCTCCCCTCCAACCCCCCTATTTTGCTCGCCTCTAAATTGGGGGTTTTGGAATGGAACTAAATATTATGACAATTTTGTCCTCTCCTATTATTATTATCAATTAAAAAATATTATATAAACTAAAAATATATTACTATTATTATTATAATTATTATTGTTAAAATAATTAAAAATATATATTTCAGAATGTGTATATTAATTTTGTTTTTCTTATTAAAAATATGTATAGAATGGTACAAAAAAAATACAATAATGATACTAACAATGTATAATACAAATCTAAAAAGGATATAGTCTAAACATATTAAAAAAGAATAAAAATCATGTGTATGTCAATTAATATAAGCAAAAATATAATACCTTCCCCCCAAATTCCACCAATTTTAGATGAGAGGGTTAGGGGGGGAGGGAAAATCTTAGAAAATTTTCCCTCCCCTTCTAAAATTTTTTGTTATAATGTGCTGTATTTTTTTGCCGTTCTTTATATATTTTTAATAAGAAAAACAAATTAATATATACATTTTAAAAGTTGCAAGTAAAACTTTTTTATTACATGACAGATAGTAATTCTGATTTATATGTTACTCTTTAAAAACTTTTGCATTGAGTAATGTTTATTTTATTTTCTTTTGATTATGTTTTTATATTGTTGATTATCTTTTTTCTTTACATTAATAAAACACCTCCCCAAAAAAAAAATCTATCCAAATAAGATAAAATAAAATCTTTCTTAAACCCTCCCCACTATTAAAATGCCTCATTTCCCCTTCTCTCCATTGAACCAAACATACCTAGGGAAAGTAAAATATGTATCAAGAGCAATGTGTAATAATATTTTTAATAACTTACTCGACGTAGTCAATGTTGACTACTCCTGCGTCAGGGTTGGCAATGATGGAGAAAGCTTCCTCAGAGAGATCCAAGGTCCCTCGGCATCCCGGAGAAGGGCAGCGATCGACGACCTTGACGGTGACGCTTCCTCCCCGGCAGGCATTGGGGACACTGTTGGTGCCACTGGTGCAAGTAACTCTGTACATTCTGCCACA
>JBAGKO010000008.1:18358058-18370417 GCA_037177275.1 Acacia concinna
AAACCCCCACCTTTTCATGGCAACAAAGCCACACACAGCGGCGATTGACGTTTTCACCTACACAAAAAGAAGCTGACACAAGACCAGTGAGGTCATCAACAAGAAGGAAACCGCTGGTGCCGCCGTTAAGACTGACGGTGAAGCACAGCACGGTGAGCTTTTTGGATGGAAGGGCCAAACTAGAGTGAGCCGCGTCCTCAATCGCCGTGAAGAATGAGTGAAGAACGACGACCACCATCCTGCAGCAGTGAAGAACAACGGTCACCGTCGTCAATCACCATGAAGAATGAGTGAGCCGCCGTGGAGAATGGTGCGTTTCGCTAGAGAAAGAGAGAATTGAAGGGAGACTTATCGCGAGAAAGAGTAGAGGAGTGTGTTGTGGCCTGTGGGTGTCGTGTGTGAGGAGAGAGAAGAAAAGCCAACGGTAATAAGCTAAAGCCAAATAAGCTAGAATTGATAGCTTCACAATTTGATACTACTTTTGCAGACTTTAGCATCAAATGGCTTCATGAATCCAAACAGCTGAAATGACAAAAGTGGCTTCACTTTTATAAGTGAAGCTCAAAAAGTGAGATAAGTCAGCCATCCAAACATGCTCTTAAATTGATTCCTTAAAAATTCTCGGCGGTAAAATAGATGAAAGACAAATAAATGTGGTCAATTTGCAAAATCTCTTGCCAAGTTGAAATAAAGAATATGAAATAATGAAATATTATAAATTTACTTATATGTCATTCATTCTTTAGGGTCTATCTGGTTGGAAGGGAGAGGATGTGATAAGAGGAAAATGAGTCCTTCCTCTCATTTGGTTTGAAATTTTGGATGCAAGGGAAGGAAAAATGAGCCCCCTCTCTCCCTTCACTCTCTTATTTTGTCTCTCTCTAAATTGATGTTTTTTTAGATGAAGCCAAATTTTGTAATCAATTTATCCCTTTCTATTTTATGATATTTCATCTGTACCCACATAAAAAAAAAATTAAAAGAGACTTGTTTCTTCCTTCAACCACATAAATGATCTAATATATATATATATATATGTAAATTAATTTATATACTTAATATATTTGAAGAATATAATCTAAAATATAAGAGTAAAATGGTAAATTAGTTACTATCTCCCTCACATCCCCTCATAAATCAAATAGACTATCATTAAAATATTAATCCCCGTACTTCCCTTTCCTATCAAACCAAACAAAATAATTCCTTATCATTTCCCTCCATCCCCTCCCCTCCATTCTATCCCCTCTCTTCAAACTAAATAGGCTCTTAAGACAGAAGTTTTAGGAGTCAATAACAAAATTAGTATGTAGATTAACAATATGAAATTTAAATTAACAACCTCATCATCAATTTTTACAACTTTTAATCTAGGTAAAATTTCCAAGTTACAAGTTTCAAGAGTCAATAACAACATCTGTATATAGATTAGCAATACGATAATTTAAATTAAAGATTTTATCATCATTTTTCACAATTTCATGCCCTAAAAACAAACAAGCATGAGTATAATTTTCAGTGCACAAGTTTAAAGGATCAATAACAATATTAGTATATTTGTCAATAACATAAGAATATAAATTAACGATTTTAGTGTCGTGTTTCACAACTTTATCTATTCCATATGTTGTTTCAAATTGCAATAAGCGGCATATTAGTCAATTTGAAAATTTGGGGAGATTTGGAAAATTCATATTCTTCCATCAAATCTGCCATGAGATTTTGCAAATTTAAAACACTTATTTGTCCTTATTTTAATAGTATTCTTATGGGATTTTCCCAAAGACATATAATTGAGGGTAAAACTAGAAAAATTGCATTAATGTTTATACATTTTTAGATGGTAACTTATAAAAAGGAATATACATTCAAATTGCATCTTATAAAAAGGAATACATGGAGTACTAATCAATTTGATACCCCCTTCAATCCTAAATATAACACATTGACTTTTTTTAGGGAAGTTAAATAAGATACCACATTATACATCAGACAAATTAATTTGAAGAAAAAATGATAAATATAAATACCTTAAATAAATTAAATTAACTCTTTTAATCTTTTTAAAAAATTAACTAAGTCTTATATTTAAGATTGAATGTAGCATGATTTGTGGACAGTAAACTCCTAAAATAATGTAGTTGATGTAAAAACAATACTAATTATTATTTTCCCCCAAAACGATGCCATAAACAAAAACCTTTTTTAATGCAAAATGGAATTCATTAAACGTGAGGAAATGACCAGAAAATACATATAATTGAAGAGTGTGCACAATATCAAAAAGCTTTGCACTCTCTATTCACAATCATGATTCCACTATTTTTTTTGGCCAACGATTAATACTTCATCTAATATTAGTATCAATTAAGAGGAATAGAAATCTCACTCTGCCCTTAGTTTAAGTTGAGCTCAAACCCCTGTTTAAAATTTATGTATCAGGAAAAAAAAAATCATCAAGTTATTGAGGTGGATGTTATATTTAGCACAGGAGGGGGATATTAATCTTAGAATTCTTGTTATAAGACCCTGATTTCTCCAGGTAAAGGAAGAAGGCCCCAATTTCCATAATCGTTCTTATGCCTCTTTGTAAGATTTCTCAAGCATTAGTTATTTTGTTTCCTTAAATAACATTTGTGATAATCATCATTCATCAATCATCAACAATGATGAATATACAAATTGAAAGAAAAGGAAGGGGGTAATTGTGAAAATTAATTCAAATTATTGACAAATTTAATTGAGCTAGCCAAACTTAAACCTTGGCTAAGTTATTAGAATGACCTCATAGAAAAAGACCAAAGGGAGTATAATTTATTTCCATCAACACACTAGAAGATGAGAGGATAACGCAATCCTACTCTTCCATACTTTCACATTCAATGAGTTTGCATGCTATGCTCATTCTTTATAAGCGCACTATGTGATTCTATTCAAAAAGTACAATTTAGATAAATAAATAAATAGAGTTAAGTCATTGAATATAGGGTTAAGGTGCAAAAATACATATGTGATTATTTTTCAAGAGCTTCCAGTAGTAAGTATTTTTTTTTTGGAGTGTAGAAATAGACACATGGTTATCAAATAGAAGCAAAAATAGATATGTGATTATAAAATATGAGTAAAACTGTTAAGTCAAAATGTTAAGTATTAAACATAAGTTTTTTATTGATATTAATGATCTGGATGGTGACCTGACTTTAATTTATAATTTTAAAAGTTAGGAATCTTCAAACCGGCTTTTTTTTACCATTCCACTAACTGCTCCTAGTTTTACTTCCTCATTCTCAACTTTCACTCAAAACACCTCCGTAATTTCCATCAAACCTATCACCATATATGTACCAAACCTCAGCCCAACTTCGTCATCATCAATTCAACATACAGTCACCTTAATTTACTTCATCATCACTACTCTCTGTTTTTCATTTTATAGCTAGACCAAGAAATTATCGGCTTCGTCTTCTGCTGGACAATAGGAGAAAGAAGGATTGCATGAAGAAAGTTACGAATACCAATTGTTAGGGTCCAAACACCACTAGATTTTGATAAAAATAATTTTTTTAACTAATATTGATGACTTGGATGGTAATTTGGCTTTGATTTATAATTTTAGAGACTAGGAATTCCCAAATCGGCTTATATGAGATAGGTTGGGTGAAAAATCATAAAATGTTTTGAGCTAAAAGTTGGGAATGAGGATGCAAAACTGAGGAGCGGTTAGTAGAATAGTAAGAAAGAGAAAGTCAATTAAGGGATTTTTCACCTCTAAAATTATAAATCATAGCCAAGTCACCATCCAAGTCATCAATATTAGTCAAAAATTTATATTTAACGGTCACCATTTTGATTTAACGGTTTTGCTCTTATTTTATAATAACATATTTACTTTTATTCCTATTTGATAACCGTATGTCAATTTTGACCTCAAAAAAAAACACTTGCTACTGGATGCTCCTGGAGAATAATCATATATGTATTTTTACACTTTAACCCTTGAATGTAAAATCTTAATTGAAGAGAGGCTAACAAGTAGGGCATCTTTTCACTAACAAAATCTTACAAAAGCAAATATGAATAGCAAGGATGTACCAATTGAGCTGGTAGGACAAAAACTGTCATTTGAACAAATTATTGCTATTTTGGGGTTCAGTTCGATTTGAAAAGATAAGGTCTTCTCATTTTTCATATGAAAGAAAGGTCTCCAAAAAACAAAAAAATGATGAAAACAAGTACTACTTTTTTAGAATAAGCATATAAAATATTATCATAGTACGTGGACTCACATTCAATGAAGCCGAAAGTCATCGAACCACATCCGATTTCCCCTTTTTACACATGCAAACTCTTTGGGGTATACAAGCCTCAGCTTCTAACAACTGAATAATAATACACTGAGGATTACTTTCACAATTTTACACAATCAAACCCTTGGGACATACGAGTCTCAGATTCCAACAAATGAATGATACACACAGGAACAGAGGCCATTTCAATTGACAGACCCCCAACCAAATCCCAACTAACTTAAACGTTTGGCTTTATATAATGTAGAGTACCAATGCCCAAACAGGATAGACTAATAGAAGGATTATGCCGACTGTGTTCGATATGCCATGAGCTTTTGTGAAGGAATCCCTGAAACCGCCAGAAGCTCGAATGTGTTCTTGCAGTAAATAACATGCAATGGCGAGGCATATTGCCACGCCAATTGCGCTGCTTCTCAAGGTGCTAGCGAATAGACTCGGAGCCACAACTATGAGCAGAATCAGAGCGGCAGGCAATTCCAACCAATCTGCAGTAACAGTTATGTTTGCTCAAAATCTCTCTCTCTGGGATATAAAATTGAATGAAAAATACAATGGACAAAAGTGATTTTGATGATGTAGAATAATTCTTGTGTCTGTCTACTTATTATAACTTATAAGGACATGATGACGACATAACGAAATATGGGAATAGAATTGATTATAATTTTATAATATAACCCATCTTAAAAAGTGGTTCTCGTTCAAAAGCGTTCCTGCAATTTATAATTGACTTAGTCAGGCCTAATTAAAAGAGTTTTCTCATACACAGACAAATCAGACAGAGATATAACTGCATATGATATGGGTCAGTTGAAAAGTACATTTGCCCTAAAATAAAACATAGACAACAAAAAGTCATAGCAGCACAGGATACTTATCTGCTCAATCAAAGGCACCCCAAAAAGTTTCTGTTTATAAAAGAATAAGTTTCCCAAGTATATACAACTGTGTATCATAACTTGACGTCTTGACCCCATACAGGCAAGAAGAACAATGATTAATGATTTAGTGTAAACTGAAAACAAACTATACCAGGGAAATGCCTTGGAAAGAAAAGCCGTAACACAACAGCAATAAAGGCTATCCATCTCCCAACATCTCCCCTGCATAAACAAGCAAATAAGTAGCTTGATAAGAGAAAAGAAAGAGGGCTTTGGTATTGGACAAGGTTGGCAACATGTATGTGTGGCGAGATAATCACCTGAAGGCACCAAAAATTAACGAAGGAAGGCTGAAGAAAATGTATGGAATCAGCAGCGATGTAAGAATGTTTGTCTTCCAGTTCGTACGATCCAAAATCAATAAGTAACTGCAGTAGACAGAATGAAAACAAAAATTTTTAAGCCAAAGGGAACTTTATAGTTCAGGAAAAAGTTATAGAAAGAAACCAAGATGCAACAACCGCAACACAAGGAACGCAGGAAACAAAAACATCTATAGTAAGTAAATGGACATTCACACTGTAAAGTAAACTGGTTTTCTAAATCATAGTCATATGGCCTTTTGCTTTATTGTGTCCACCAATTACAATGTTAGCAGCAGAGACTTTTTCTTCCCTGATAGTTGAAATAACACTATTTTATGACAATGACTTGTGGTTAATCATATTCAACTCAATAGTCGAGCAAAAGTCCAAAGCCGGCCAGTATCATCAATGCAGAGAAATAAAAATACTCCCTCCTAAATAAGTAGTTAATCCTTGTATACACAGTGTATCGTGATATATCAAGCAAATTAGTTTGGGGAAGAATGATACATATGGATACTTTAAGCTAACTTATCAAGCTTCTTCCATGGCTCCAAAAAAAAAAAAAAAAAGCAAATTAGCTTTTACACAAAGGACCGGGGGTAGTAACTCTATCCCACAAGACCTTGCCCCTGAAAATTGTTGAAAGTACTCCATACAAAACCCAATCCTAAAAACATTTCAGAGTTGACTAGCAGAAGCAAGATATTGAACTGATCAACAGTCAGATTGATTCTGCAGGAAAACCTCTTTATGCATCTTACAAGCAAATGGTCGCAACGCAAGCGATGATAGGAGAAACTGTAGTTTTAAAATCAAAAGCATAAAAGCCTCACATGACTCAACAGAATTTAACTGAAGCAAAGAAAACCCAAATCTGAACTAACAGCAAGATCATAAGAAGAAAACATGCGTACACTATGGAAGAAACAGAAGGCAGTAGGAAAGGAGTAAAGAGAATGAGAAGGACAGTACATGGCGGAGAAAGAAGCAACCCATTGAAGGAAAGAGGTACCAAAGCCGAGGCCACCGAGCTTGACGGCATGGCGGGCGAGGTTAGAAGCGGCGCGACTCAGATCCTGAAAATCGGAGTTGAGCAATTGGACGGCATCGTCTTGAGAATCGGTTTTCATGGCTAAGAGGTTCTTCATGTTGGCCAGTCGCATTCCTTTGCGGGATCAATCAATTAGAGAGATGGAAGTATTGAAATAAATGGATACAGACGGAGAATGAGAAATGAGGCGTGGAGGTATTTATTTCAAATGGGGAAGGCGATGAGCACAACGTGGAGGACATGTGAGCGAGAGAAGATTCCAGTAATCCTCTGGATCTTATCTGTTTCTAACTCAATTAATCATTAAATTAAAGGGATTAAGTTGATGTTGATAGGGTTAATAATAAAAAATAATTAGTGGTAAATAATTAAATAGAGAGGATGAGAGGACGGTGGGCAGGAAGACGAAATCTGAAAATGACGACACGTAACTAGGGAGGAAGGACGACACGAGGGTGGATGGGAATATAATTGATGAATATCATTATCAATTTATCATCAATACATCATTCAAATCCAAAATTACCACATGGCAAAAAAAATAAAAAATAAAAAATGAAAAATCCAACATTACCAAAAAAAGAAGAAGTTGGAAGAAACCCGAAATTCTACACTAACTTACAACATCAAATTAGGATGAGAAAGTTAGACGAGAATCGCATCACAGCAGCTAAGAATTAAAATGGATAAAGGAAGAGACTTAAATTCAAACTACTAGTTATAGAAAGATGAGTCTAACACATGCCAGCCCAAAGTATTGCACTACCTTAATACAATGGCATCTCCACTGAAAACTTTCACACAATCTAGTTCCCACCATTTTTGGAACAGCCACCACAATTTTGGGCCTTCAACAAAATATTTCTTCTGATCGGCCCAAATAACGAAAGGTCATTACACTTATTGTGGGCGGGACCATACATTGGGCTTTCTAGGACCTGTTGTTAGCCACTTTTATTAGTTTATATCCAACTCCCATGGTGTAATTAAAACCAAACATATGTGTTTGGGAAAAAAGAGTTGTTTGCGCATATTTTGAGGCTAAAATATATTTTTGATTTTTTAAATTTATTCAAAATTCCTTTCTAGTCTTTTAATTTTAAAAATGTGTTTTCAGTCTTAACGCCGTTAACTTTACTGGCAGAAAATGATGACTTTGTAAAATTAAAATGCTAACATAATTTAAATGGAAGCTTTAATTTTAATAGCAACTTGAAGATTTATTAGAGTTTTAATTATTTTTCTATTTACCACATAATTTAAATGTAAAATTATATTAGCATTTTAAATTTGGACATGCTAAGTTAGTATTTCCGTCAATAAAGTTAACGATGTTAAATTAAAAGGACTAAAAAAGGTCATTGATTAAAATTAAAGGACCAAAAGTATACTTTAGACTATATTTAATATAAGATGTATTTACTTAATTTAATTATATTAAATAAATTATTTGAGTTAATTAATATGGCATATATTTCTAATATACCCTAGTCATCCATCTTAATTTCCTCATTACCTCTTCTCTTTGATTATTATTGAAGAAACATTAAGTAGATTAGGGAAAAATGACAAATATAAAAAATATATATTATATTCAAGACCAAAATTACCTCCTTAAATATATCTACAGTAAGGTAGTAAAACCGTCTTTGATTGGTACATCAAAAGTTTTGGATGAGTTGATGGACTTGGATTTTCTATTTTCTTTCATTTCCTTATTGAAAATGCAGTAACACCATTTTCTTTTTTTAAAAAACATAGCAGTTCATCAAATTTGTATTTTAGTAAGAGTAATAAAAATACTCTAACTATCCTTATGTTTTGCTTTAATTATATAGATCTTATCTCAAGTTTGAAAACCCATGTAGACTTAGTTAACATTATAGTATATATTACACAAACTTCCTTATATTTTAGTATTCTATTTTTATACACAGAAACCATTAGTTGATTGTCAAGTCTAACTTTTTGACTCTAGTTTTATCAAAATGTCCCTATTTAACATTAGAATTATTTAAACGTGTGTGTAGGGCCAAAACAAAATTATATCACCAAATTTTAATTCTAATAGATTTTTAAATTTCTAATATGTAAAATATTTATTAATTTTGAGATTATAAAAATTATCATTATAATTTTTCACCATATTTAGTGAAATTTATTTTAATTTCTATGAATTAGATTCATAATAACCGACTAACTAATTTTTCAATACAAAGTGAAGCATTTGGATCTTAAATGTCATTTACGTTTACAATTTCATATTTTTTTACAAATATTTGAAAAATTTACTCGAATTGTTAAAAGTTTGTCATATTTACAAGATGTCAATTAAAATTTAGGATTTAGTATTAAGTTTAAATTAGTAAATAAAAATTACTTTTTATATAAATTTTAATTAATATGCTTTTTTAATCTTTTTAGAATATTCTTATTAGAGTTAATGGTTTGGATTTAAATTTATGTTTTCAAAATATTTATATAATTAAGACAAAACAAAAAGATGGTTAAGATATTTTACTCTTTTAGTAACTTGGTATTGTTGGATGATATGTGGCTTATACACGAGTGCCCTATATGCTTTGTGGATTAGTACCTTTTATTTAAATAGTGCTGTATTTCAATTATGAAGTGTCTAATTTGAATTGACTCTAATTTGAATAAACTATCGAAAGCTCAACTAACTCATTGATTTATCTTACCAATTTCATAATTTACTACTACAGAATTGTGTATATATGGCGTTTTATATATTGCGATTATTAGAACCCTGCCACATATCGAGAGGCGAAAAGTTTCCCAAGACTTATATGAGAGTTTTAAATATAAACCGTCATATATGGCTAACACCATCTAGTTCCCAGGAAATTCTTCCAATCGCATGACTATATCATCCGACTGGTTGAAGAGGTTATACCTCTTAGCCTGGGAATAACGGACATTCCACTTTTATCAGAAAAGTTTCTCTAACTTCATCGACAGAAGTACAATTATATTCATATAAGATGTGTCCAAGTAGCATTAAAACCTTTGATAAATGAAGGACATAATGCTACGGGCTTGATGGTTGTCAAGGATGCGAGGCACATGCTATATTATAAGTCTATCCTCGAAATGGTTGAAGCAGGTCTACGTAATGGACCTATCTACTTCAATTGTTTCTCGGATATGACGGTCCATCTTCATGATATACCAACAATAGAATGTCTACGCCTGAATGTTAATATACATGGTCTTGACATGTTACTAGGTGTATCTCCTGTTGCTCTAATGTACAGGATAAAATATAAAGTCATGAGTTCTTGTGCAACCACAACGAAACTCACTCCAAAGCAAGAAGAGACTTGTCTCTTCATGACAGATGCTACACAGGAAAATGTCGCTGTAAGAAAAATGATTAATTGGAATCAAATCACTCTTCCAGAGGAATGACTTATTGAAAAGGCTGCTCCTCCGGCTCCAAATCCAACACCTTGGTTCTTTGGAACTAGGCAAAACCAACTTGGAGATGTAGAAATTACTTTTGATAGATCTTTTGATAGCAGAAAGTCTTTCAGCCTTTCCAGATCATCTTCAAGATCAATACCTGAAGAGTTGAGTTTCAGAATTGCCTTAGAACAATTTTCAAGGCATTCTTGCAGCTCTTCTCGGCCTCTGGTACTTCCTTCAATACCTTTAGTACTAGAGTCCTCCAAAGTTCCTCATCCCCTTCTAAAGTGAATTTGTAAGAATTAGATGAATCATCTAATATTGTGAAACCCACTTATGAAATGGAGGATGAATATGAAAATTCTTAAGAGCCTGTTCGAAGACCACAGTCTCTAACCTATTCTGAAATAATAGGAGATGTTAATGTGATTGAACAACAATTCTAGTTGGATAAAGAATTCCTACGTAAGGATTTCTATTCTGACACCAACAAAGAGAAATGCCAATAGTTTCAAAGGTTAACACCTCATGGCCAACCAAGAATGTAGCCAAGATTGAATCTGATTTTCCTCCAAAACAATCATATCATGTCTCTAGTTTTAAGGAACACATCCTGGCTTCCCCTTTCAAATCCAAAGACACTTCCAAAAGTGTTGATTCCTTATATATCTTGAGTCTGATGGAATAAAACAATTATACACACTCCTATCTTCAAACCTTAGGAGAACAAATTCTAAAGAAAACTTTAGTTTCAAAACCTAGTGACTCTCAATCATCAGGTTATAAAACTGAATCCAAAGCACTAATATTCAAACCATATACTATTCCTCCTCCTGTGATTAAGAGTATTCGTAAGAAAACTCTTACATAGAGGATTGATGAAGAATTGAGGAGATAAGGGATATACTCGACACTCTTAAACAGGCCTCCTCATCTATCCAAACCATAGATGCTTTTGAGAAAGATAGTACTGCTAGTAACAATGAACACTATCCTCCTTCTAAACCCCCAAAAGTTTTGATAAACAACATAAGTTGGAAAAAGCCAACTAAGTTGTATTATCTAAGGGCAACTCCTCCAAACATGCTCCTTGAAGAAAGAGATGTTCTTTTCAAACAATTCAATGCAGATAACCTCTATGTATGGAACATAGATGGAAAATCTAAAAAAAAATATTCTGGAAATCCTCCAACATATGGTAATGGTTAGTAATGCCTACTACATAAAGAACGCGACTCCTGAAGAAGTTGTTCATATGTTAGTGTTAGGCTTTACTGGTCAACTCCGAGGTTAATGGGATTACCATCTTAATGATGGACAAAAAGAACAAATATTTTCATCTGTCAAGATTATGCATGATGGAACTCCTATCACTAGAAATGGTGAACCGGTGCTAGATGCTGTTAATACATTAATATATAACATCGTTAAGTACTTTGTGGGAGATCCTTTTATCTGGCAGATAAATCTGCAGATCTCTTGTCCAATCTGAAGTGTAAAACACTTTCAGAATTTAGGTATTACAAAGATACCTTTTTGACTAGAGTTCTCACAAGAGAAGATGGAAACCATCCAATCTGAAAAGAAAAATTTCTTGCAGTTCTTCCTAAAGCCATAGGAAATAGAATTCACAATAAAATCAAAGAACATTCCGGTGATGGTAAGATTCACTATGAGAATCTTACATATTGTAATTTAATTTCCATAGTCACCAAAATTGCTCTCAAACTATGTCAAGAAGATAAAATCAAATATCAACTTAGCAAAGAAAAGAAATATTTGGGGTCTTTTTGTGAGCAATTTGGGGTTCTTGCATGCAAGAAACCCAATCACAAAAAGTATAAGTATTTTGATCAAAAGGAATACAAACACAAGACCAAAAAATATGTCCAAAAACCTTATAGAAAGCCTAGGACCAATCATCCTAGAAAACTCCAAAAAGACTTTAGATCAAAACTTCCCTTTTGATCTTCCTAAAGGGAAAATGACTTGTTATCGCTGTGGTAAAGAAGGCCATTATGCAAAATACTGTAAGCTTAACAAGAAAATTAAAGCCTTACAACTTGAAGAACCAGTTCTTGAATAATTGAATAACCTTCTTCTCAAAAGCACATCCTCATAATAAGAATATGAAAGCTCATCATCTGATGAGGAGATTAACCAACTTCAATATAATGATGATATTTCATCCTCTTTGGATGGATCAGTTTCTAGAAAAGAAGGGCAAAAATTCAAATAAATGTTTTGACTCAGGAAGAAGATTTATTCTTTGAAATAATAAATTCTCTTCCTAATGATGAGGATAAGGTGAAGTATTTCA
>JBAGKO010000008.1:18384651-18395265 GCA_037177275.1 Acacia concinna
ATTCAGCATTCATTTCAAAATACGTTGGAGATTGTGGTGTTCGAGCAGGATGTAATTCACTATTTTCTGATTCATCTTCCACATTATAAGTTGGTTTTACAATTTTAGATGATTTATCTAAACCATGTAAACTAGTATTTGGTGGAGGATGAAAAGGATTTGGGACCGTGGGTACCTTTGGTATCGATGGAGGTATGGGTGGTCTAGAAGAGCTACAAGAGTGCCTAGAAAATTGTTCTATGGCTGTTTTGAAGCTTATATTATTAGGTATGGAAAGGGAAGATGACCTGGAAAGATTGAAAGATCGTCTGCTATAAAAAAACCGATCAAAACATATTCCTACATCTCCTCTTTTACTTTGTCTAGTCTCGAAGAAACTGCTATCAAAAGACCGATCAAAAAATTGCATAATTTTAAAAATTCTCCCTTTCCGGATATTATCGCCGATGGATCCATAGAAATATACTGAATGCTGTATGAAACTCATTTATAACTCCTTTTTTTTAAAATATATATAACTGTCAATATTATCCAGTGCTCGTGAATATAAAATAATATTATGCAAAAAGTGTTTTTTCTTAGCCCCAAAGAAGTAAAGAGTAATCATATATGAACATCAAGTAATAGCCTCCTGGACTTACTGCCACCCCTTGGGCCTTACTGCCTTAGGCATGAAAAACGAATGATGTCCAGCTACTATTACTTAATTACTTAAGCATCATAAATGCATTTGTGCTATCAGATATAACACTATGAAGCAAATGTATGATTTTATATTAACAAGTTTTTGATGTAGAAGATTGGATAAACTGCAACTACAGAGCATACTTATATGGATAATAGAAATAGTATATGCAGAAATTAAATACTATGCATGAAGGATAGGTAATCTTGGTTTCTATAAACTGGCGAATGACACAAAAGACATCTCAGGTGGTTATCCCACCTATTCGAGACATTCTGTGGGCATTGAATCTGCCAAGCCTATGATTCCGCAGAAAGGGAAGGGACATGCTGAAAATAAATTAATATACATTAAAGAGTTTCATATAGCATCACAGTAATATCTCTACTTTACCATGGCTCTGATACCAAGAACGGGGAGAGACCCCGGAAGGGTCGGAATAAAAGGAGGGAGAGGGAAAGTAGAAGTAGGGAAAAGAGACGGACTCTTTACATGCTTATGCTATGCAGATGGAGAAAATAATACTGAAAGTAAACAGATGAGAACAGCTCGTCACAGTTATATCATTAAAACTTTAAAATATTACAGAAGAAAGAGCTTATAGGAAAACAACAGGAAACCAAAAAGAATTCCGAAGCTTCTCTCTCTAAGACTCTCTCTGATATTCCGGAACTTTAAAATTCTAATTGAATTATAATCTCTTAACATATAATCCCCTTCTATTCTAATTAAATTAGAATATACTTAATTATTGTAATTCTAATCTCACAAAGTATCATGACAAAGTAACAACTCCACATTCAATTTCATCCAACCTTTGATTTTTCTAATTCGGTTTCCTAAACCCAGCCTAAAGTAAAGATAACTTCATGTAATTTGATATCTGCTGCAGAACTTCTGTTTTTGTTTTGGGTCTCTGAGAATTCCATCTTTCATACGGGTCATGCTTAGGCCCGTTATTTTGAGTCCATTTTCTAAAATAGTCTCGAACCTAATAAGTAGTTGGTTTGATAGGACATAAGAGGTCATGTCAACTCCTAATTTTCAGGTTAAAACAAACTGGGCCGTTTCTTCTGGTCCATATTTGAAATCAGAAAAATCTTAGAACTACTCTCCCCTCCTATGATCTTCTGCATTTGCAAGGATTATGTTAATTAGCAGGTTAATTATCTTTCAACCACCACCCAAATTGAACCCTAAATAATGGACCGGTCCAATTACATGTCAAAGTTGAACTCAATCTGAATATATATGATATATACTTCTTAAAACCTTTATTTTATTGATTCCAGAATTATTTGACAAACAAGGGCAGCTGTGGTTGGATTTAGAAAATTAAAATAATCACTCAACAACATTATACATACATTAATTAATAAGAAGCTTAATTGGCCGCCTTGGTCAGCGACTTAATAACAATGGCCGGTCCAAGAACTGGTGTTTTCTCTTCAATAGTGAACGTGTCATACTGCAAGAAGAATTCCACCAGCAATAACCTTCCCAACAGCACCACCAGATTCCTCCCCGCACATTGCTTGTTCTCGGTGGTAGGATCCTCCGTTTCGCGCCCATTCGACCAGTACACATACTTCAATAGTTTCTCTCCCTCTTCCCCAACAAACCTATCACCCACAAACTCATCTGCTCTCTCAAACACCTTCGCATCCCTCGTAGCCAACGGCTGATACCCAAATAGCATCTCTCCTTTCTTGATCTTGAACCGAGCATCATGGCTCTGGATCACCAAATCTTCCTTCGCCTTCGCGTACTGGAACGGAACCGGAGGCTCGATCCTCAGAGCCTCCCACACCACTGACTTGGTCAAAGTCATCTTATCCAACGATCCAAGTGTGAGTCCACCGTCCGCCTTAACAATGGTCCTGATCTCTTCCGCAAGCTTCTTGTGTAGACCCTCCCCAGCTAATCCGACCCACTTCATGATGCTGGGGAACATAACCTTGACCCCTCCGAACGTGTTGAAACCTAAAACGAAAACCAAGTTATGAGCTGCCTCTTCTCTTTGGAGCCCTAAACGCACCGCTTGGTCCAGGGCCTCCGTCGCCGACCCCGCAACGGCGTTGTAGACTTTGTTGTAGGCTGACATGACCAGGAATGGGGGAATGGGGAAGGTGTGAAGCAAGAGATCTTCCGCTAGGCTCAAGACTTTGGGAAGGCCTAAGGTTACGATTGGAGCAAGCTGAGCCAGCAGCCAGCTCTGGATCAGTTTCGGACCATCCGACCCGATCTTGGTCTGGGTCGGGTCTACCCCGCAAAATAAATTAAACACGAACCTGAAGGATTCGTTATCACTGGTGGTGTTGAAGTCTGCTTCACCTTCAGCTGAGATGTCCTGTTCCAGTTTTAGAAAAATCTTGGACAAGTAGCTCTTGAGCAGTGGGAGGACCTAAAAAATATAGTTATATTAAATAATAATATAATCTTGTGGCATTTCAAAAAATCAGTGATATTATTTTTTATATCAGGTGAACGCGTGTTTACATGGGCAATGCATATACCTTGTCGTGACGAGCGGCGAGGAGAGAGAAAAAGAAGCGCTTAATGAGGGCGTGCTTGGGCTCGGAGGGGTCGAGGTAGGAGCAGACGCGGTAGCCGCCGGTGAGGGTGGTGGAAGGCATGTAGGTTCCGGTGAAGAGGTCACGCTTCTCCACCTTGGAGATGTCGAAGAGGATGGGGAAGCTGACGGCGTCAAGGACAGCGACGACTCTTGGGTCGGAAGCTATGAACGGACCCGGCGGCATGTTGGTTCGGAACACCGTGGATTGGTACTTTTCGATTTTGGACGTGAAGAACTTTTCGCGGCCAAGGTTGTAGAAGAAGTCGCGTCTGTCTGCGATGGCTCCGAAGAACGGAGGGCCATAGGATCCCGGAACTGGCTTCAGTGGGAGCTTGTCAGTTTCTGAGGACGAAGGAGAAGAAGAATACATTGTTTGTCAGTTCTAATAATATTTCTTAAACCTTCTCACTACTCGCTCTGGTCTGATACATTTAGGCTGATAATGAGTTCTTATATATAGAAGTAGTCACCGTTGTTTTTTATATTACATAAATCCACACCATTCCACGTAATTAATAAACAATGAACAAGATGCGTGGATAAATATTGCTGTCATTGGTACGGTCCCCCTTTATAATTTTTTACTATAATATTTAAGAGACAAATTAAAAAAGATAGGATTTAGTATATTAGTTCATATTATGATATGTAATACTCCCTCCTTCCTATTTATAAAATATTTTTGGAGAATTTTAAGAAAATCTTAAGAAAACTAATTACTAATTACTACTATATAATGTAATAAAACACAACATATGATATTATTATGTAATATAATTAGCTTTCTTAGAATTTTCTAAAAGGGTCTTATAAATAGGAACAAAGGGAATAGTTGAGCCTAGTTGAATTTGTAAACTAAATTCTGATTATTATTATCAGTAGAAGAAAACAATTTAATGTTCTACTTGATTCGGAAAAAATGGGCGTTGCTATTTCTTTTGAATTGAGTGCAATGGTGACACACACCGCATCTTCATTTGCTCCAATTTAAGAATTTAAGGGATTAATGTGGTGTTGTGTTCATTGGTGTAGTTGTTTTGTTATTTTAATACTTCTTTCTATTGTCCTCAATATAGGATGCTTTTAGAAGAACTGTTTAATCTACATTATAGGTCATTTATAATATAATTAAAGTTTTTTTCTAATATGCTAACTTATTAAATTTTCAAATACATTTACTAATATAGGGGTAAAAGTGGAAAATATTTTAATTTAAAATATATTTAATGAGTTAATTACTATTTCTTAGTTGATATATGATGGGTTTTTTTTTTTGAAATAACCACCATATATTTTGAACACATATATGACAGTTGTTCAATCACCATATATACATATATAACGTTAAAATATTAGCGATTAAAAACCATCATATATTAATAATTTTATAGTAGTGTTATTTATTGTGTATGATTATCCCTTCATTTTAAAAATAAAAAGAGGATTATCACTTATTTAGATTATATATTTTTAATCATTCATCAACCAAACTCATTCTCATTGGAATGACCGCTCAACAACTCACTAATTGCCGTAACGTAACTTTTGATTTGTTTTGGCCCCAGCAACTTCTTATTTAAAAGGAAAAAATCTTTCTTAATGTTATTACTATATTCATCTTGACTTATCATGATCGAGACGTGGTGATCGATATATGGACAGTACTTCAAATGAAGTTTGAAAGAGTTTAATTAAAACGAAATAATGAAATATATATTCCTGATTTATAAATAGTATAGTTTATATATTACAAAATTTCACAAGTAATTTATTTTATACTATCAGCTCACAACTTCTTAGTTATGAGTGAATTTTGTGTCAACTGGAAATAGGTATGCGATTTTTTTTTTGGGGTGGTAAATTGAATTAATGAATGGATACAGATTAAGGTAAATATTAAGCAAGAGAGATAATATTATATTATAGGAAATCGTGTTCAATGATGGTCATATTTGAAGAAAATTAAAAAGAAAATAACAAGTCGGAAGATGATTCTAAAAAGTAGTCTAATATAAAATTGTGGTTTTGATATGCGGCCATTATTAAGTTAAATAATCACACGTTGTTTGTTCAAAACATATTTTGATACAAACACGAGAGAACTCAGTTCCACAAAGGAAACGCTAATTAACCAAAATTCGGAAACTCCCAGGTAGAGAGAGGTAGGCGGAGCGAGGTTAAGTTTAACAGTACTTGATTTCATCTACAACTTTTATGGGTTTTACTGTATGTTAAGTTTAATTAGAAAAGATTTACAAAGACAATAACTAATTGGAGAATTCGTATCATCGTTATAAGGAAGGGGCTAATTACGTTCTTATTGTGGCCTCGATTTGGCACTCAGGGTCAAGACTACTACTACTCATTTTCTACTTTCTTCAACATTAATAATACTAGTTAATAAATATCATTTTTGTTGTATACTTAATAAATTAGATACTGCATGATATATAAGATCTCTAGAGACGTATGTACGTGTTCCTTAATTCAGAATTTTAAAAGTACGTAATAATTATTTGTGGGCCATGTGGCTGCGTGCGATTTCAATTAGATAATAAAATGACATAAGCTCATGAGTAGTGTCCTGGCTATATATCATAATCCTACACATTTTAGAAGGATGACATAATAGTTAATTAATTCCTCTTAATTTACGGTTAATAATGTGAACCACGTTACTCATTTTGCTTTTGGATATCCTCTTAATTTATAAAAAGCTCTGTTACGTTATTCACAATTGTGGCTTAATTTGCACCCGGCAGACAACAAAGGTAAATTAATTTAAATATAGAAACAGTTGTAATATGTATATGAATTACAAAAAAATAAAGATTAAATCAATCAGCATGGCCCAAGTCAGACAAGAAATTAAACTTTTAACTGCTGTTGTTCACTTTTAATCACCACTAAAGACACATCAATTTTGCATTCGCCGTAAGATCAAAATTCAATATCTTCTTCTTTTCAATTATTTTCAGTGTACTTTCATGATACGTACACTATGAGTTGTAATGACAAACACAGGACTCTCGATAACTAAATAAAGATTCACGCATTGTACTGATTTCTTATTCTGCCTCAAATGAGTACACATAAGGTATTTATTATTCACCTCACTCACCTATTCTGCCTTGATAATTAACTAATACTAGTTATAATTATAACTCCAATTCTTACTCACCACATCATACTATTATTACCACGTAACACCCCTAATTTTAACCCAGTAGTATGATCGAGCCGGTTTCTTTGCTGAACGCTTTGCTTAGTAGAGAGCAAACAGAGAGTATAGTTAAGCATATCTATATTGTCCAAATTTGATTTTTCTAAAATAGTTTTTTTTTAAAAAAAAAATAGTTAAGAGATTAACTTTAGTTTAAATTCTATACTATTAAATAAGTTTTATTAAAAAATTAAAAAAAATAAAAACGTTAAGATATACTTAGCTTTTCTGACTGGCCGCCGGCGGTTCCCTAGTATGATGATCCTCTACAAAGACTGACCATATAAGTAATCATACAATTAATCATTGTCTTTAATTTCCACGCATAAAAACACACACATGAGCAACACATGCTCCATCTATATAAATCGATCGGCAGCCATTAATTTTCAATTGCATGGGAGATTGTCACAATATAACAACGTTAAAAGAATGTTTTCCACCCCTGATGACTCTAACAGCGATTTGCCCTTGTTGAAACCAATCCCAGGTGGCTATGGCCTCCCCTTCATCGGAGCTGTTTTTGACAGATTCGACTTCTTCTACGTTAAAGGTCGGGACGACTTCTTCAGATCACGAATGCTCAAATACAAATCCACCGTCTTCAGAACCAACATGCCTCCTGGTCCCTTCATTTCTCCTAACCCTAGAGTCATCGCTTTACTTGACGCCGTTAGCTTCCCCGTCCTCTTCGACAACTCCAAGGTTGAGAAACGCGACGTCTTCACCGGAACTTTCAAACCCTCCGCCGGATTCACCAACGGCTACCGTGTCTGCAACTACCTCGACCCTTCCGAACCCAAGCACCACCAGATCAAGAGCTTACTCCTTGCTCTCATCGCATCGCGAAAAGACCATGTTATCCCTCTGCTGAGAAACTACTTGACGGAGCTGTTTGTTAAGGTTGAAGACCAAGTATCTGACCATGGTGAGGTCTTCTTCAACCCTATCAGCCAAAACGAGCTCTTCAACTTCTTGTTTCACCTCTATTGCAGCAAATCACCGGTCCAAACCAACCTCAAATCTGATGGCATGAAACTCTTCCAGTCATGGGTGTTCGCTCAGGTATGTACAAATGATCACGAAAATATGAATTCTTGATATGAGTTTAATATATCTCCAACACTAAACAAATTTACCTGAAGGTTTTGCCTCTTGGATCTCTGGGGCTTCCATGGTACCTCTTCCCTCTCAACGTGTTAGAAGATTTACTCTTCCATACTCTGCCGCTTCCCAGCTTCTTGTTGAAATGGGACCTAAAGAAGCTTTACAGTGCCGTCGAAACTTCAGCTACGGAAGCGTTCGAATTAGCTTCAACTTTTGGGTTATCCAAAGACGAAGCCTGCATGAACCTGCTCTTTGTTCTGGGCTTCAACTCTAGCAATGGGATGAAGATCGTCGTCCCCACCTTGATGAAGTGGGTCGGACTTGCCGGAAAGACCCTACACCAGAAAATCGCCGATGAGGTTCGACGTGTTGTGAAAGAAGAAGGCGGCGTCACTTTAACGGCGCTGGAAAAGATGCCATTGGTGAGGTCGGTGGTGTGGGAGTCGTTGAGGATTGAGCCTCCGGTAGCGTATCAGTACGCGAAGGCCAAAGAAGACATAGTTGTTAGAAGTCACGAAGCTATGTTTTTGGTGAAGAAAGGAGAGACGCTGCTAGGGTTTCAGCCATTTGCTACGAAGGATGAGAGAGTGTTTAAGAATGCCGAGAAATTTGTGGAGGATAGGTTTATGGGAGAAGGAGAGAAGCTGTTGAAGTACGTGTATTGGTCAAACGGACGGGATACGGAGGAGCCGGCTGCAGGGAACAAGCAGTGTGCGGGGAAGGATCTGGTGGAGTTGGTTCTACGGGTGTATATGGTGGAGTTCTTCATGAGGTATGATAGTTTTACAGTGAAGCTGGGAAAGCCTACCTTTCAAGGTCCAACACTTACCATAACATCCTTGGTCAAAGCCTCAACCCTTTGACTGTTGTTCATGATCAACTTCTCATTTTAATATGGTCCCTAATCCTGAATTATGGCTTAAAAAATTTCATATGGGATGGTCAATAAAATATCAAATGAGCGATGAATAAAAGTTTATGCCAAGTGTGGCAAGTGGCTTTTTTGTATTTGTAAGTGTGAAATGAGAATTGTTTGATTCAAGAAAGAGTTTAATTAGCCCTCTAGCTACTTTTAAGCTTTCTGTCATCGAGCTTTTCTCGACGCTTTTATAGTTTAATTGATATTATATGATTGGGGTTTTTAATTTAAAAGGTTCCTTATGCATAACGGATCTATTTAAGATTTAATTTGATAGTAATTGTTTTACATGATTATATGATCAGTTTAAATTTTAGTTTGTCATATGCTCGTCTCGTGGGGAATAATAGCTTGTTTTCACATTCCGTTGTACTAAAACCAATATTTGTAGCTTTATTTGATACTACCTCTGGTCTTGTAAAATTTAATTGATTTTTTCAGACAATCCTTTAAAAAGCTGATTTTATTAGTTTAAAGTATTAAAGTTTGTCATTTTCTTTAAACTATTTTATCTAAGTTATAAAATGATTATATGATACACTATATATAATATGATTAAATAACTTATTTATCTCCCTTCGTTTCTTTAAAAAAAGTCAATTAAATATTATATTTAGTAGATGGGAGTAATAATTAGTCATATGCCTAAAATGGAGACTACAAGAACTTCCCAAAGCTATATCCTTGCTACCTGAAGTAAGTTGTCCTAAGCCAATTGAAAAGCCATATTTTACAGTGTATATCCCAGCATGACTCGCAGCCTAAACAATTATATATGGAATATTCCTCAAAGAAATTGTTTTTGCTCATAATGGATTGAGACACTTGGCTTCCATATATATAAATATATATAGTTGCGCTACCAATTGCCTATTCCACTAAATAGGTTTTCTAAACAAAGGGGTATGCAGTAATAAATCAGCAACCATTTGGATTCTAAGTTTGCTGACTGAACACGTATGGGCCACACCACAAGAGGTGGTTTTAAAGGAATGGAATTCTTGGTGCCAATATTCCATTGGAGGTGATTTGCAATCAAACCTACATGTCTACGAAACCCTTCCAAATCCAGGACGAATTGTAAGGTGTTTTTGAGACGAAACTTATGAGAAAGATTAATGTAACTTCAAAGTATCTGCAAGGATAGAAGATGAAGGAGAGCAACATGTTCTCCAAAGTTGTTTGGCAAGTAGGGATTTTTTTTTTTTTATTTAATGCGTTGCTCTAATTCTAAGTTCACTTTCATCAATTGGCCCCAAAAAAACAAAGTTTCTCTTTATTAATTAGATGACTTTTTTAGGGAAAATTAATCTTTTAGTCCTTCAACTTTAAACTAACTTATAACTCAATCCTTGAGCTTTTGACTCAGTGTAAAAATCATTTTTCTTAAAAATTGGTCATCCATACACTTTATCAAAATCTAAGGACAATCAACAATACTATAGCGAACAAAGAAGATTAAACCCAAAAGTATACCAAAATAATAAAAAAAAATTCCCATCTTTAACTTTCAAACATCACATATTATTATCACAACATCGTATTTCAAATTGAAATTAACTACAATAGGAAAAAAAATTGAACTAACTAATCTAAAGGGAAAATTCCACTTAAATACCTCCTCAAATTCAAAAACTCCAAAAAGTATGTTAATATTTCAAAAAGAAATTAAGGTACCAGGACCAAATTGGATTTTTCAAATTCATTGATGTGAACAGTAGTGAGATTCGCAAGTTAAGTGATAGGATTCGCAAGTCCGTGCTGATCACTCTCTCCCCCCCTCAAAATTCACTAATATGAATAGTAGTGAAAATTTGTAAGTTGAGTAATATGATTCGCAAGTCGAGTAATGGAATTTACAAGTCCGTGCTGATCACAATAGTGTTGATCCCTTTGTTAGCACTATTCATCTGACATTGACACTGGCACTGACTAACACATACTAACAGAGAAGATAGGGGAATCTTCCCGTGACATGAATAGTGTTGGATTTTCGCAAGTTGACTAATAAGATTTGTAAGTCAAGTAATGGAATTTGCTAGTTCGTGCTTATCACTGTTTATGTCAGCGAATTTGAAAAAACTCAATTTGGTTCATGGTACCTT
>JBAGKO010000008.1:18429937-18464975 GCA_037177275.1 Acacia concinna
GATTGAAGATGAGCATAGGGAGATTAATAAGAAGATGCATGATTCTTGTAAAATGAACTTACACTTTTCCTAGAATTTTGATCTTCAAGGTTCACATACTTCCTCTGTCAGCTGGGTTAAATGAGGTTGCTTCCACTGTCAGTCAGCCACCTTGCGTGAAAACACCTTTATCACAAGTCAAAACACACTCCATTACTTATAAAACAATGGGCATTA
The DNA here is from genome assembly GCA_037177275.1 of Acacia concinna. NCBI lineage: Eukaryota > Viridiplantae > Streptophyta > Magnoliopsida > Fabales > Fabaceae > Acacia > Acacia concinna. The sequence continues at coordinate 18,430,154 of JBAGKO010000008.1, forward strand.
TGGTTATTTTGTTTTGATTTCCAAAACCCACATTGCACCTTCAGCACCATTTTGGGATTTTCAAAAGATAACAGCTTTCCTTGGGTTTTGAAATTTCGCTAGGTATTTATCTGGAATTTTCCCAAAATAAAGCTCATGGACCTAATTTAAAACCAAAGAAAACTCTAAAAACCTGCATATTAGTTTTCCTTAAATTGTCATAAATTGAATCATGTAACTGTTTGAAATACTGTTTAATTCACTAGAGAAATTGGGTAATTAAATTAAATTAAAGTTTTTTTTAAAAAATTAAATTCATATAGCTGTGGCTGAACAGTGTTTTTTCTTTTATAAAGAAATAGTGGTTTTCCTTGTCCAACCATTCAGATAAGGCTTTTTGACCCATAAACTATAAACAATAAAACAAATCACCAAGATATTACAGCTTACAAATTATTTATTATAATACTACAAGAGAAATCATTATTTGCAAGTGCGATTTGAGGCTAATGTAGAACTAGTTCTTTGTGGAAATGAATTCTCCATTATTTTGTTATTCTAATTATTTTTTTTAAAGTTAATAAACTAGATGGCAGGCTAACTGCTATTGTTCACCGTTTAGTTTATTGTATGTATATGGGTTGCAAAGTAATATTAAAAGCTATCAGTCCCACGAAGATTAAAGAAAAAGTAAAACAATTAATGTAACTGTGCTTTTGTAGAGTTGGGAATCTGGGCTGGTCCGAGTTAAAAAAAGGTACTAAATTATGAGGTTAGGCTTGTTTAGTAATAGGCTTCGCCGGCCCGTGGGCTTTAAGCTCATTTGACCTTTTTTTAAAATATATTTAAAATCTAAAATACTTAATTTAAAACACACACATTATCAAAACTAAATTGAAAAACCAATCAAACATGAACACAAAGCTTAAAAAGTCAAAAACTAATGTTTATAATCTAATAATTTACCAGATAAAGTCAAATTATAAACCATAAACTAAATATTAAAATCTAAACAATATTAATAATATTATCATTTTATTCACTAAAACCACAATCACTTTCAACAAAATTTCTGAGTTTGAACAATGAGCTCATTTTTAATGCACACAGCCCATTTCATTATAGGCACAGGCTGACTCATAGGTTTCAAGCTCTTTTACTATATTTTTGTTTCTTATCAATTTGAGCACTAAAATACCTAATTTAAAATATAAATATTATCAAAATTAAATTAAAACAACAAATATTGTCTATGTTTAACAAAAATACAAACATTAAGTCTAAAAACTAATGTTTACAAAACATTATCAGTTTTTTCTCTATGTATATTTTCAAGAAATAGAGATTCAACCTTCTCATTTTTTTAATTTGTGTTATTAGTATTTCTTTTTTCTTATAGTTTGCATAACATTTGGACTTCCTCAAATACAATTAAAAGAATTGTTTTCTTTATTTATCAAAACTAAATTAAAACATTAAACATGGTCTATGTTTACCAAAATAAAAACAACATACACAAAGTCTAAAAGCTAATGTTTACAATTAAATAAATAATTAGATAAAGACATAAATTATAAATTAAACACTAAACAATATGAATAACATTATCCATTTCATCTTCTTCACGATCATCATAATTATTATCATCTTATGTCAATTTGTTTTTAAGAAAATATAAATGGTCGGCTCGTTTAAGTCTGTTGCCCTCTAGAATTAGCCCGTTTAGACCCGACTCCATTTTCATGCTCTAAATTATAAGCCCATTGGGTTTAAAAATGCTGAGATCATACAAATTCTTGGCTCTATGCTTTTGATTAAGATGGGTAAAGCATTTTGACCTTATTTCACTTTTGGCAATCAAATTTGGTTCAAAAAAAGCTTCATTGAAATAAGCAAAATCAAAAAGTGGATTATAACTTCAAGAGATTGAGGCTTTAAGATTTCTTCTCCCCTCTATAATTCATGACACTAATTATTTCCCTATCAATTAGCTTTAATTAAAAATCAAATGTTTGTTTATGATTCAAAAGTATTGAAAAAATTTTATAAAGCTAAAACTTACATTTATTTTCAAAGAACATATTCAATTTTTTATAACAAGTTAGTAAAAATAGTTATTAAGACCACAGTCATATAATTAAAATACTATATTAATAGATAAATATATTTCTATTAACAAATTCTCCATTCAAACATGAATTTTGATATTAATATAATTTTATCCAATTCTTTAAAGAAGAAAATCTCTTTCAAGCATTATCTCATTCAACAAATCAATCCAAATTATAGCTAAACACTAAAAAGCATGAAGCATAGAATAAAATCAACACATAATATTTCATTAAATGTTAGAAAAAAGATAATAACATAGTCTCTATCCATATAGAAGTTTAAAACAATCCTAAAAATGAAATACTTAGCTATTTATACTCTTATGTGCAGAAAATCCACACTAGCCCCTACTTTCCTCACAGCAAGTCCGACTTCCTCCTTTGAGTCCCTTCCTTTTCTCCATAACATTTGTGGAATAAGCATACACATTCACAAAATTTTTAAATTAAATATTTTATAAATTTATAATATCCTAGTTTATTTAATAATATATTACAAAACTATGTAGTAATTTGAATAATATTATTTATATATTAATTTATCTAAATTAATAGTTGCATGTAGAATTATAAGATAAAGTAGCATCCACCAAATAAATAGTTAGTTGATGTGATAAACGGTCTTATCCCCATAAGAAGAATACATGTGCATAGATGACTTTTATTTTATATACACTCTCCAGTCCACAATATAACTTAGTTTAAAAAAATGATTTGGTCTATAATTTAAGCTAAGTCACCTTAAAAGCAATTAATGTTTATTTGTCAATTTTGCTCATGTAATCAATGTTTAACTATGACTCCTTGTATTTTTCTCTCTCATTCAAAACATAATTTAATACAGGTAAAGTTGAAAATTTATTTTAATTTAAAACAACTTTAATGACTTAACTATTATTTATTGATTCCTAAAAAATTAGTTGTAATGACCAATATTGTGTATCAAAAGGAATAAATTGCCCTTTCTGGTCAGTGGTAAGGTGATTAAAAGTGAATAATACTTTAGATAGGATGAAGTACATTAACACAACAACAACAACTACTACTACTACTTTCACATGTAAAACCAAAAAAAATAGGAGTTAACAAAAAAGGACAAAAATAAGAGTTAACAAAAAAGGACAACCTTTATTAATATTTAGGGTGTGTGTGAATAGGAAGAAAAGTGATAAGAAAGGGAAAAAAAAAAGAATATTAGGTTTAAAATTTTCTATAAATAGTAAAGAAATTTACTATTTTTAGAAATTTTTCCTTCTAATTTTCTCTCTATCAAAACATGGTGTTAGAGTCGATTGGCACTCACTCTCATTACATTAGATACATTGATAATGACTATGGATTAAAATGCAACAGAAACATTATACCAAAAACATGACAAAATGCAACAGAAACATCAAGTTTCTCTCTGGGACATGTGATGACAATAATTCTTAACTAGTGCCAGCAGAGGCATCCTTATGAAGAGTGTTGGCCACATCAATCACAAAACGATACTTGACATCATTCTTTGAGACTCTCTCTAAGGCAGTGTTCACATAATCCATTGGAATCAGCTCAATGTCTGCTGTTATGTTATGCTTTGCTGCAAAATCAATCATCTCTTGGCTCTCTTTCATTCCTCCTCCTGCACTTCCTGCGATAGTCTTCCTCCCTACACACACGCACAGACAAATTCCAATCAGAACAGAGTTGTTCTAAAATGACAACGTAACACATAACATGATCGGAGAGATTAAGAAATTATGAACTCACCCATGATTAGAGGAATAACTGGTAACTGGGGTTCTTGCATTGGTGCTCCGACCACAACCAATTTCCCTCCTGTCTTCAACAAATCAACCAGTGGATGAACAGAGTGATTCCCTGCAACTGTGTCTATAATCCCATCCAAGGTCCCCCTCGCTTCCTATTATATTCACAATCCCAGTCATTAATAAGGATCTCATTTAACTATGAGACAATATATGACATGACAGAAAACGAGGAACATTCCCATACCTGCATTTGTTGTGGGTCGGTACTAACAATGAAAGCATCGGCTCCATGACTCTCCAAAGCTTCCTTCTTCTTCCCAGGAGAAGTACTTATCACAGTCACCTTCATGTTCATGGCCTTAGCAAACTTGACTGCCACGTGGCCTAGTCCACCTAACCCCACCACACCCAAATGCATACCAGCCTCACACAATCCATAGTACTTCATCGGACTGTACACCGTGAGCCCAGCACACAACAATGGTGCTGCTCCATCAAGGGGCATCCCATTGGGTATCTTCACAGCAAAATGTTCGTCAACCACAGTCTTATCAGAATACCCACCATAGGTCACAGATCCATCTTTGTCAATTGCATTATAAGTCATAATTGTCTTGGGGCAGTATACTTCTAAACCTTCGTTGCAGTGCGAACAGGATCGACACGAATCAAAAGTTGGACCGACACCTGCTATATCTCCAGCTTTGAATTTCTGTACATTACGACCCACCTTTATCACCTCCCCCACAATCTCGTGCCTGAACAATGAACATATAATAATCAGTATGAGAATGAGAAGTTAAATGAAAGCGCAAGGCTTAATTTGGAGGACTGCAACTTCAACTAGAGAAGGATACGTGTGTGAATGTACATACCCGGCAACCATAGGATAGAAGATATAGCCTTCTGGTATATTCATGTCATTCTTGAGGTAATGAACATCGCCATGGCAAATCCCACAGTACAGTATCCTGAGAGTGATATCATTATCGCCGTTTGCCCTACAGATATACACAACAGATAAAATGGTAATGCCACTGCTTATTTCCAGTAATATTAAGGAATAGCCATATTCTTGTGCTATGTATATGTATATGTATAGATACCTTCTGGTGAACTGAAAAGGGGAGACAATTCCTGAGGAGTCTCTGGCAGCATATCCATAGGCGTCTGTTCTCTCATTTTCCTGAGCTGAGCCAGAAGTGTTTGCCATAATTCTGGGAATGGGTTTATAGGTACTGATGAGATAATTATGTTGTTGATCGAAACAGATAGAATTGTTGTGAGTTGTGAGTTGTGATTGTGATTTTCAGATACCCTGAAGTTGGGAATATTTATAGCATATAATCTGATAGATCGAGGAGGAGGATGAAGGCCCCGAGTGACGTGAGAGAAACGAAGTCTATTGAAATGAGAATCCGCTTTTTTGCACCAAAAAAAAAAAAAGGAATCTGCTTTTGACTTTGAATGAGTCTGTCGCATAGATAATAAAATTTGACCCACACATAGATAGTTGAATATGAGATTAAAACAATTTATATAAATACAGATAGATTACTAAATTTCTTAGCCAAAAAGAGAAAAATATTATTTAAATTGATAAAAAGACAAATAAGTATATTAAATTTCAATAATTCTAAAAAGACTGATTTTAAATTTTGAAATGTTGAAAAATTTGAGAAATTACTTAAATGTATTTAATATTTATTTTAATAAAAATACGAAAAACGTCGCCTCCTAATATTATCTACATGTTCTTAAATAAAACGTCTAGAAGCAAACGATAGATATGAACATTACTGGTCAAAAGAAAGATGACTAAAGTTGAACATTGACGTTTAATCGAAAGAGAAATAAGATAGGTATATGGTCTGGGTTAAGAATTGTCAAGCTTCCTATTATGAAAATGTGTTATGAATATGTTTTAGCTTCTACCTTCCGCACTTCTGAAGAAGGCACTCCTTATTCTCCCAAAAAATAATATTAGAAAGAAAAAAAAGAATATTTTGGTTTTTTATTTTGCATGAAAACAAAATTTGGTGAGTATTACACACACACGCATTACAACCTCTGTTACTTTTTCTAAGACATATTTTAAAGAGGGTTTTGATATTTCTAGTTATAAAAACAAAATTAATTGAAAAGCTTTTTCAGAAAAAGTTATCTTAATTAATTAAACAAAAATATATGAATGGAGAAAAGAGTTTTTGATAAAAAAAAAGTATTTGGAACAGTTCTAAAGGCATCAGCTGGCTCATTTATAAATGAATAAGCCCTAGCAAACTAATGACTCATTTTGGTTTGGCAAAAAAATATTCATTGGGAATTTTCGTGGTAGGAATAATATGTGAGTCAAACTAGACGGATTGCCTTATACTACATCACACCATATGTAAAATAAGGACAAGAGAATATTTAATTTTGCATTTAAAATTTGGACACTAAATTAAACTCATGTATACTTTATCCTTTTTAACTTGTATATATTCCTATTTACATTAAGGAAGATGTACATGATATTTACGTATATGCGCGTGGGTACGTGTCTGTCTATATTATGGGCGCATCTAGAAGGGTGGTGGGACAAGGGCGTTCATGACAGTAACGCCCTCCCTTAACAAAAGCAGCAGAAGAACATCCAATTGCCAAAGTTGGTTTTACACTATAACTAGAAAGTGACCCATTCGTAAAGGATCACAATAATATTTATATCACACGTCTGTTTTTTTCTTTTATAAAAACAGAGATATTCTCAGATAATTTTGTTTGAGTATGAACATGGAATAGTGCAATTCAGAGACCCAAAAGTACTATTGGGAATGGCTGGACAAAATATACTTATACCACGATTGCAATTGAAAGATTGCTTCTTCTTCTTCTTCTTGTTTTTTTTTTTAAACTTTTTGAATTTTGAATTTTTATTTTTATGTTATAACTTACTCCATTTGGTTCTAATTATATGATCAGTTTGAATTTTTAGGAGAATTCTAAGTTATTTTAAGATATTAAAATTTATCTTTTTTCTTTAAAATATTTTTTTAACTTATGAACTAATATATAATATAATAAAATACAAAATATGATATAATTAAATACTTTATGTTGCTTCATCGACTTCTCTTAAAAAAGACAGTTGTGTCTTGTAATTAGGATTGGAAGTCGTATAAATATCATAATATATTTATATATAATATATGCTCCATCCGGTTTTAATTATAAGACCCAGTTGATTTTTTTTATAGAATTCTAAGAAATCATTTAAACACGTTATTAATTATATATTTTTTAGCTTCTTTTTTTTTTTTTTTACTTTTCCGAAAATTAATTTTTCATTTTTCTGTTATAATTTTTAACTGTCACAATATATATAATAAGGTTTATATCATTTTCAGTCATTTCCTATCAAAAGTTACTTTTGAAAATTTTAACTAAATAAGGTTTACTTTTACATAAATAACTTATAAGTAACTTCTGTAATCGCTATTCTAGATACGAATCAGATTATTCAATCTTATATTTACTTAATATTATTGCTACAAAAGTACAGGTGTAAATAAGTCAATTTTACAATTTTTATTTCAAACACACCTAAAAAATTTACAACTGATAAGCCAATGGTGGTTAAGTTTAGTAAAATAAGATAGTGGACCACAACCTCGGAAACTAAAGTTGGAATCTTTTAGGGAAAATCTCATAAAAAGATCAGGGAAATAGGTAAAAGACGAATCAAAGTTGCGAAATGCGGAAATCTCATATCAGGCCTTTTTGTACTTTTTTTTCTTAAAATTGAGAAAATGCCACTGAATTTTAACAACACGGGGCTTTTAATTCATAACAAGACTCTTAATTAACAACCCCAAAAGCATTTAGGTCATACATATTTACGCTATGAGTTGTTATACTGGCGTTGTTAATTGAGATAGTCTTGTTGTGAATTAAGAGCCTCGTGCTATTAAAATTTAGTGGCATTATTATAATTTCAGGAAAAAAAATACAAAAAGACCTGATTAGAATTTCTATATTTAGTAACTCTAATGTGTTTTTAACCTATTTCCCTAATCTGTCTTTGAGAGTTGCCCAATCTTTTATTGACGTGGTGTGCCTAGCAATTAACTACCAATTGAGCAATGATTAAATTACCTGCTGAGCAAGAAAGCGTCACCTCTAAACCTTTCCAAGAATTCCTTCTTTTTTTTAATTTAGAGAAGTACTTGTCAATGTCACCTTCATGACTGCCACGTGGCTAAGTTCGCTTAACTCTACCCCTAAACTTGGATAGAGGAAAAATTAAAGGAAAAAATTTTCAAAAATATGAAATATCTTTATTATTTATAGAAAATTTTAAATCTAGTACTCATTTTTTCTTCATTTTTCTAGGAGAGGGGTGTCTCTACTTAATATTTTCTCCATTTCTTTTTAACTTAATACTTATCCTTTAGATCATATTTTAATGGATCAGATTTAATGCTTTTGTATAAAATAATATTAATATATTAAATAAAATACAAATATACAATTATGATGTATTACACATCATTATATCTCATTCATTAAATTATGATTCAATAGTTAAGATATTAAATAGAAAGATAAGTAAATATAGAGACCCTCCTCCCTATTTCTCTTTATTGTTCTTTCCATCTAAACATAGCCTGCGTCCTTACCACACCCAGATGCTGACCTGGCTGGCAGAGCCCATGGAACTTCATGGGGCTATATATGTACTGCGATTCTGGCACACAAAAACGGAGCCGGCAAGCCATATGGGATTTTGATGTCGAAATGCTCATCAAACACAGTTTTATCATAGCATCGTCCGTACACCTTGAATTATTGATCCATCGTGGTCACATGAATTATTGGTTAATATTCTTTTGGGGACATCCAAAACCCAAAAGAATTTTAAAACTGACGACGTTAGAAGCTTTTTCTTTAGTGTGAATTACAACTACTATTGAAACTTTAACGAAAATGAAATAATTAAAATTATAATAAGTAGTAACTCAGTCGATTAACAAAAGGAACATAAGAATGTTCAATTACGTAATTATAAGCTAGAATCTGGAAGTGACAGCCTCGTAAATTCGTGGTGTCGCATGATACTAAGGAAGTCTCATTTGGAAGAGTAACTATTACTCTTTTTTTCGATGCAGGAAGAGTAACTATTACTCATACTAATATAATCTAGCTAGCTAGTTACTTATTTGAGCCCTTTATATAATCCTTCAATTTTTCTTTTTCTGATATCACCTAAAACCTATAAAGCCATTCAATATGTCATACTTCATTGTTTTTTTTAATTCACAAATAGTAATCCTTAATTCAATCATCATGCTTAAATCATTCATTAAAAAAATATTTACAAAATATTCTGTCAATATTTTCTAATCCCTCCTTCAATCGATGTGTTTAACTAACTTTTCAATGCCAATTACTCCCTCCAGTTCAAATAATCAAAAAATAAAAATCACAATATTGATTTTCCTAAAAAATAATGTGCCACTTTATATAGTTTTTTTTTTTAGAAATTGAAATCAAGATTTGTTTCAATTTTAATTTTTTTTTAACACAGACTCTTTTCTTGAGGGGCAAATTTAACAATTGGGGTCCACATTTTTATGTATTTAAAACTAATGCATGAGACCATGACTACAACGCTGATACTAACACTCAACTGATCCACAATATAGGGTACTTATAGAAGGTAGGCACAGTCTAGAATATAAATCACCCCTAATTTAATTAATGCTTTTTTCTTGTTTTGAATATGTGATTAATACTCACATTCCAACTTTGCTCACTCATTATATCATACCTTTTTCTAAAATAATATTCCCAATGCAATTAAATGCATTTATCAATAAGGGTCAAAGTTGAACCAAATTTACATTTTAAGATATATTAAATGACTTAACTGTGTCATAGTTTAAGTGCTTTATATTATAGATTTTTTTTATTTCTAGTGATATAGTTTAAATATTTTATATTGTGAACCGGAGAGTACAATGAAAGAACACCAAATTTACTACTTGTTAATTAAAGCAATAACAAAGACAGGTGCATGAATAATGATTCTAGCTAGGTGCAATAAGTGACCCAACAATTTCATATAATTAATGTGGAAAGCGCTTGCAAATTAAGAGGTTGGTCGTTTGAGTGTGTTTCCAATGTCGAGGACAAATCGATAATTTGCATCTGAGCTGGTGAGACACTCCATTACCTTGTTCACATGGTCCATTGGAACCACCTCAGTCTCTGGTCTCACACTGTGCTTAGCCGCAAAATCTATCATTTCTTGTGTCTCCTTCATCACTCAATATTTTCTAATCTCGATCTCCTTCAATTGGTGTGTTTAACTAATTTTTTTTTTATCTCAACTACTCCCTCCATTTCAAAAAATAAAAATAAAAATCAAAATATAGATTTTTCTAAAAAAATATGTTGTGTCATTAGTATTTTTAGAAAAAAATTTTTGGACAAAGTATTTTTAGAAATTCAAATAGATATTTATTGCAATTTTACTATTTTACTAGTTTAACATAGACGCTTTTAATGAGGGGCAAATTTAACAATGAAATCCATATTTTCATGTAATTGATACATTTTCGGCACGACCTTGTATCATGGTGTCCTCCATTTAACCTAAAGAACACCAAATTTACTCCTTATTAAAGCAATAAAGACAGGTGCAAGAGCAAATATTCTGTTTCATATAACGTTGCCCCTAATGCTTGCAAATTAAGATGTTGGTTTGAGTGAGTTTCCAATGGACAGGACAGATCGATAATTTACATCTGCGCTGGTGAGAAACTCCATTACCTTGTTCACATGGTCCATTGGAACCACCTCAATCTCTGGTCTCACATTGTGCTTACCCGAAAAATCTATAATTTCTTGTGTCTCCTTCATCCCTTCAATCATACTCACTCCTACAAACTTCCCCAGTACTGCAGCCAAAAAAAAGTGAGGAACAATAATATTGTAGCAGTGAAATAGACAAAATGAAGTGTTTCATTATTTGCCTGCTTTCTTACTCGATAGTAAAGGATAGAAGGGGAGTTTTAGGCTCACCCCTGGGAGCACAATAAGTACGAGTTTCCCATCAGTATTCAACTAATCAGTCAAATGCCAGTGATGCTTCGCAGCACAAACTGTGTCAATCAGACCATCAAATCTACCCATTACAGCATACATTAACCACAAGACTCTTAATTATTGCAACATGATTGTCCAGATGAAGAAGCAAATTCTATTCTGGCAGGCACGTACGTACCTGCATCTGATCTTGCTCACAGCTGAACACAAAGGAGTCAGCTTCCATGTTCTTTATTGCTGCTTCCTCCTTCTTATCAGGTGATGGTGATGTACTTATCACTGTCACCTTGGCACCAAAGGCCTCGGCAAACTTCACAGCCATATGGCCTAAACCACCAACACCAACCACACCAACATGTACACCAGGCTTGTCTAGTTCATAATTCCCAAAGGACTATACAAACTGATCCCAGCACAAAGTAGAGGAGCCGCAGCATCAAGAGGAAGGTTATCTGGAATGCAGATCACAAAGTGCTCCCATAAAGTCAGAGTAACCTCCATATGTGATGGTGCCATCCACATATTTTGCACCACATGTGAGTATCATTTTTTCGCAGTAGTTTTCTTCATTCTTAGTACAACGTTTGCATGAGCCGCATGAACCAACCATGCCCCCCACACGACCTTGTCTCCGACTGTGAACTTCTGAACATTGCTTCCCACCTCTGTTACTTCACCAACGATTTCATGCCTGAATTTGGTAGACTAGTAAGAACTAATATCAACTGGTTTGCTTCCCTTGGAGATTGCATATATCATGAGAATCTTTTAAATAGTACCAAGACTTAGACAAACATTAACCCTATCCTTGTTTGTATGGAGAGAAAAATAAAGAAGGGAATATTGGATTTGAAAATTTTCATAAATAATAAAATAATTGTTAATTTTTTAGTAATTTTCTTTTTCTTTTTTAGATTTCTTTTCATCCAAAATTGTTATTTGTTTGTCTTGGGATCAACCATAGCTATAAGGAATTTTTAATGACATTTTCAACACAGATAAAGCACTACCTGTAAACATCAAATCAGTAATAAAATATTTAGGGAAAATTACACTTAGGTCTCAAATAAGGAAATATACGTCAAATAGGTCTCGTGAAAAAAATATACTATTCTCAAGTCCCAAGTTAAGAAATTTATTACTGTTATGTCCCAATTAACAATCCCAGGGTTGTTAATATAGCCCATGGGGTTGTCATTAACAACCCCAGGGGCTATATTAACAACTTTGGGACTTGACAGTAATAAATTTCTTACACGGGACCTATTTGATGTAAAGTCTCTTATTTGGGACCTCAATATAAATTTTCCAAAAATTTAACCCCAACACAAAATTTTGCGAAGACTGATTAAGCCAATTTAGGGAAAAATAAATAAATAAAATAATAATTTTGGATTAAGGGCAAAAGATACCTGGGTACGAGTGGATAGATGAAAATGGAATTGCCGGACTCATTCTTAAGGCATGTTTGGTTTCAATTTTAAAATATAGGTTTAAACAAGTTGAGACAAAATCCCTCTCACATATTTATTTTAAAATTCGTAAAAGCTATTTTTAAAAGTTAATCTAAATGAATATGTGAGGTCTCGTTTGAGGGGCAAATGCCACAGTACAACACCTCGAACCTCACGTCTTTCTCTCCAGTTTGCCTTCAAAACAAATGTGAAAAAAGGTTTAGCGTATCAATTCAAAAGAAGGGAAAAATTACAAGACTACCCACACTGATCCCAAGCATTATAAACGAAGGAAGAACTTCGGGAGAAGTGGAAGGGAGAGAGAAGTGTTAGAAATTTAACAAATATTGAGTATATATATTATATTTATTTAGATATATTATATCATTTTATGTTATTATTTTAATAATATATATATTACGGGATATGTCCTGTGATATTATTTGGATTACGATTAAAGAGTTGTGTTTAGAGGATTGTAATTGGTCGGTAAAATTTTGAAGAGTCTAATGGGAGGCTTTATAAGGAGAACAAACACGTAATAAAAGTTGTTTGTTCAATTACAAATTCTCTGACGGGTGACGGTGCCTAACAGTCTATCTCTGTGCCAAATATTCCCATCTAAAAGAATTCAAGCAAATATCTGAGAAGACAATATTCAAATACATTATGGTAAGAGGTACACAAGTTTTTCGCTTTGAAACTCATAATTTGGATTTATATTATTTTTAACATGTGGCATCTGAGCCATTTTTCCTCTGTCTGGTGTTTAATACTAGGGGTGTTCAAACTCGAGATCGGAACCGGGATTTGCTAATCCTGGTCCTGGTTCCGGGTAGGGGCCATGATTGGGAAATTAATCCCAGTCCCAGGGTACCTAGGATTTCCCGGGACAGGGACCAGGAAATCCCAGTCCCAAGATTTTCCCCTTTTTCAAAAAAAATAAATAATTTCTTCATATTTAATGTTTATTGTTTTTATTTTCATCTTTATTATTATTTTTTATCGTATATAGTTAAGTTTAATATCACAATGTATGTGATTTAAGTCCATCTAAATATTTTATACACATATTTTGAAAAGATAACTTAATTAATAGGAGTAAAAATATATAAATAAAATGATAATTTAATTTATAAAATAAAAAAGTAATAATAAAACCCGGAATCGGGACCGGAATTTTCGAGGGTGATCCCAGTCCCAATCCCAGTCTCAGCTAGAACTGGGATTTTCTTAAGATTAAAATTTTGGGACCGGGCCGGGAGTATTAGGACCGAAATTTTTTAGACACCCTAATTGAAACTATTTCTAGCTCAAATTACATTTGGGAAATCCAATTTAATGCACCAAAACATAATATATGGTTTTAATAAATAAAAGTAGATGAAAATATCATAAAATTTTCTCCATTATTTTTAATTATTGTGCCCATTATTAGGTTTTTTTTTTTCAGATGTGCCCGTTATTAGTTAATCAATTAATTAATTGTGGGGATTGTTTGCAGTTCGTAGCCGTTAAATTTACGCAAAAACACCAGTGACACCACGCATTCTATGTATACATTTACGATGGCACCCCTACCCACTAAACACGCCGAGGAGGGCGGTATTCGGTCCTTTTATATTTAAGGAGGCCAAATTTCCTTTGCGCAAATTCGCATCTGTGTCTCCCTCCGTTCTTGCTCATTACAGATCTCTCGTACTCGTTTGTTCACGTACTCTTCCTCTCTTTCTCAAAGGTACGTTGCTTGGATCTCTTGGAATTTAGTTTGCATCTCTTAGATCTCTTTTGATTCAGGACATTCTTAAAATTTTCGGGCTTATTTGATCTCTTTCCTTTTGATCGTTTTTTTTTTGCTTTTATCCATCGAATTTAAACAATGTTTTGCATATATCCGAATTCCGACTGGGATATATGAAGCTTCCATTCCGTGTGATGACACCTTCGTTAGACCCAAAATGATACTGTTTAAAATGCAACATTTTGTTGCTCTGTTTGATATTGTTCAAGCTTGTACTGGTTGCAATTCATTTTGGGTTTTCGAGGGTGGATTGGACGATTTGAATGATATTTCTTTCAATAATCTTCATTTTCCTAGTTCTTTTTCTAATCCCTTTTATAATAAATATGTTTTCCTTTAGCTGTATGATAGATAATTTCGCATGCATTTTATGCAAACTATAGTTCATAGCTTTCTTTTGTCTGATTTTGATCAGATCTAATTCTGGAAGTTTGTTTACTTCAAATAATACATTCTGTATGAAGATCTGTCAAGATTCTGCCTTGATCTGTTGAACAGTGAATACCATTATGATTCTATGAATCATCTGAATTTCCGCAAATAGTTTAATTTGTAAATAACAAGTATACGGACTCAGATCTAGCTTTTATTTTATTGTTATTTTCCTATACTCTTATATTAACATATGCATATTTTTGCTTCGATCGAAACCTCCATGGCTGCTTTGTTCTATTACATTTGATGATTTGGCCTTTACTCTGTACTAATTGCCTACCTAATGTTATAGTATTTGGACAATAACTATTTTTTTTTTCAAATTTTGCACAGATACTTTTTGGTACCGCATTTAATAGGTACTAATGGGAACTGTTGGTGAAGCAGCAAACCAGGTATTTTTTATCCTTATGCCCATTCACTTATGGAATTTAAGAAATTAAGATCATTCTTTTGAAAATCTTATTAAATTGAAGAGACCATTGTTTTTCCTACTGCCATATAGAATTCTTGAGGTTTGAAATTTGAGAAGTTTTTTCTATTACAACATGGCAAATTATAGCTTTGTTGCTTTACGATCACAACAAACTTCAAACCCCAAATATTCTGTCTTTTTTGTCTTTTGATTTATTTGATCATTATTCATTTTTTGTCATGTTAACTTGGGCAAATTATAGCTTCGTTACTTACAATCATAGCAAACTAATGGCATATTTTTATTGTCATTTATTTGATTGTTTTTTCCTTTTAACTGTGGCAAATTACAGCTTGGTTACTTAGATCATAGCTAACTAAAACCTCGCATTGTTTTTGTCATATTTTTTGTCCTCTGTTTGATCATTATTTTGCATGATTGATCTTAACTATTCCTTTCCTTTTTTCCCCTTTTGTTCCTTAAACTCTTTGGGGTTCTTCATTGTCTCGTAGGGTGCAAATGGAAGTGCCGTAGAGAAAAAGCTTACAGTTGTTTTTGTGTTAGGTGAGCACAGATTAGTAGCATTCAAATAATGCATATTTTGTTTACCATTCGATGGTTAACTTGGGGAAAATTCTGACCCTTCCCCTTCCTTTATAAGCTTTTGAATTTATGATGATTCTCACTAAATTTCTGTTTGCAATCTTTCTCTCCTTATCATATCCTGTGTACCTTGTTAATTCTTGCACACTCAATAGTTTTATCTGTTCATTTGAAGAGATCAGGTTGTAATTATATTCAATTGTTTTGAAGACCATAAAATAGGAATACTGGGTAAATTCCTTTATACAATTATTTCAACCGACTGAACTAATATGTTGTAATGGGATTTGCATTTCCCTCTTTGAAATCATTTAGGAGAATAAATTATTATTCTTGTTGTTAGTGTTGTTGTTGTTGTTCTTCTTCTTCTTATTATTATTATGATTATTATTATTATTATTTAAAATTAGAATTTTGGGGCACAAAAAAGCTTTATGTATGGACTTGCTTTTCTTTAAGTACTCAATAACTCTCTTGATTACTTTGGTTGTAGTTTCAGTGGTTGTCAACACTTTCATGATCTAAACAGCCTATACTTCCTTCACGTTGTAGTCAAGATTTTAAGACCTTTGATTGTTATGGAAATTTTGCACTAGGACTTGCTTCTTTTTTGGTGCACTGCTACAAATAAGATATTTTTTAGCCTTTAAATTACAGTTTTCCTTAATTCATTTAACTTTCTACCAGATTTGTATTTTGCAACTATAATATTTATCAGTTAATTGGTTGAGTAGATGCAGAAAAATGGTTTTCCTATTAGGCAAGTATTTGGACTTTGGAATTTGAATGCACATGACTGATCTGTTTTCGGTCTAGAGATTGATATAGGTTAAAAGGAAAAAAAAATTGGAATAAAACACACACACACACACACAAGTTGAAAGAAAAAGAAACTGATTGAGTTCTTATATTTTAGTATTATGTTTTGAGTGTTTCCTTGAATTAAACAAAGCCAAGGGAGCTTGGTAGTTTGGAGCTGTTTGTCATGTGCTTGACACAATTCCAAGTTTCTTGTATTAAATTGCATTCTTTGCTCTCATTCAATTTGGCATGTTTTTTGTGCTTGATCAATTGGTGCTCCAGCAGCAGGTCACTTAGCTGCTCTATCAATCCTTTGAAATTTTCGTTCATCCTCTCCTTTTTTATACTGCTTGAAGGGAAAAAGGAATGTTATGAATGGTCTATGCATGCCTTACTATGTCTAGATCTGTAGATAATCCTTGTCTTAGTTTCTTATTCTAATGGTTGAGTTTGTCATTTGATTTGTTGATGGCTGGTTTGTATTATGAAATCTGATCAACCTGAACAGGGAAATGGAGTTTGGTTTCCTTTGGCAACACAATCAAATTTTATCTTTTTTCCCATCTATGGTTTACCATGAGCAGTGGAAAATTTTTTAGGACTGTGGTGCAAGGGATTTTTGTAGTTCTTTTTCTTTAGTTATTTTTCCTATCAGAGATTGATTCACGTTTTTCTTTACGTTCTTTATTTTCTTCATTTCTGTATCTTCATTGTAAGTTCTAGTGGATGATTTCTGACTTGCAAATTTATTCTTATCTGCTGATCATATAGGTGGTCCAGGCAGTGGAAAGGGCACCCAATGTGCAAAAATTGTTGAAAACTTTGGGTATACTCACCTCAGTGCTGGTGATCTCTTGCGAGCGGAAATTAAATCTGGTTCTGAGAACGGGTACAGTTTCTACACTTCCAAAGATAGTGATGAAAGATTTTTGGCCCTATTGTAGGGACTGTTTTTAAAGAAACCCTACCTGTTTTTCATATCCTTAAAATAAATGGTAACTAGTCCTTTTGATGGTGCACTGCCCTTGGCTTTTTGGAATCTTGTCTTTGTGGCTTCTTTGTGGGTTTCATATCACATTTTTTCCCCTGCTCCCTTGTCGGAAAAGGAGGCTTGTTGATGGACACGAGTCAAATACTTCCACCTTAAAGTTTTTCCTTTGATTTGGTCTTATGCGATTTAATTTTCTTTTTCCTATCTAGATCCGTTCTTGTTTTCTTTCAGCACTAGAGAATTATTCTTTCATATTGCAATTAAAAAGTTGAACTTAGATGCTGGGGAAAGGAATGACAAAGTTGTAAATTTTGAACTTCTTTCTTGAAAGTTAAAGTTTCCTCTTTGTTTTCTATTTGGAGGAAAACATGATTGAAGTATTTGTTACTTTGATTGGAACATAGTATGGATGTAAGATGACCTTTGTTCTTGTCAAACTAATAGGGTGGTGGCTTAACCTATACACAGTTGCTGGGATTTATCGTTTTGTAGGAAATGTGCAATTGTGCCGCCCATAGTTTCTTTGAGTACTAATTTGTATGTCTCTTTGCTTTCCATTCAGTATGCTAGCCATAAGATGCAGAATTGCAGAAAACCCCACAAAGCTACATAGATTATGCCATTTAATTAATGCAATATATTTATATCTTTGTTCTGACAAAACACGTACCGTATCAATGATTCTCTGTGTTCTCAACTAGTATCACTTCAGGAAGATGTATATGTATTATCATCTTATTGTGATTCTTGTATATTCCTTTTCTACTGCTGAGTTCCAAATGATGATGCCAATCTAAGTTGTTGCTTTTAAATTATTCATAATCTGGGTTTGATCTTATTTGCATAGTTGTTTGCTGTACGTTTGACAGTACAATGATTCAAAATATGATTCAAGAAGGGAAAATTGTTCCCTCAGAGGTAACAATCAAGCTTCTGCAACAAGCAATGCAGGAAAATGGCAATGACAAATTTCTTATTGACGGATTTCCTCGTAATGAAGAAAACCGTGCAGCATTTGAAAAAGTGGTAGGTTTTCATTTTCATTTCTCAATTTCCTTTTCTTGCTTTCATGGAGGAATCAATGTATATTCTGTTAAGTTTCAAAATGTATTATGGCCTCGCAGACTGGAATAGAGCCAACATTTGTCTTGTTTTTTGACTGTCCTGAGCAAGAGATGGAGAAGCGCCTCCTTTCAAGAAACCAGGTTGAACCTTTTCTTTGTTGTTAGATGTTTTTATGTCTTGTAGTTTTCAGCATTTTTATATGACCTTACACATGTATATAAATAATTAAGGGAAGGGTAGATGACAACATTGAAACTATAAGGAAGCGGTTTAGGGTTTTCATGGAGTCTAGTCTCCCAGTGGTAAATTATTATGATGCAAAGGGAAAAGTTCACAAGGTAACTTGTTTTTCCCCTTCTTTTTCTTGCTTGTATAATATTTTTATTTAGTTGTTGCTTATTTTCTGTACTGAGGACATACATTGTCATTGTTAGATTGATGCTGCCAGGCCTATTGAAGAGGTCTATGAAACAGTCAAGGCCATTTTCTCTCCAAAAATTGAGAAGGTATCCCCCTATGTTCGCTTCATGTCAAAAGTTTATATGTATAAATTTCGGTTGGCATCAAAAATAAAATTTGCAAATAGTAATTGCTGATGTTAAGTGATGATGTATTGTCTTCAATGTTTCAATCCATTGTGTATTATTTATACTGGTAACCTCAAGTGAGTGAAGCCTTGTTGGCAGCTGGTCATGGAAAGCTCCTGATAAAAAATAAAATTGATCACCGATCATTCCTTATATTTTTGGTAAATTGTATGGAACTTTATTCAGTATAAAATAATGAAAGTGTACTAAACTTTTATGATTGACTTATCAATTGCTCTCCCCAGTTGGAGGGATCAAAGTTGATATTCCAACAGAGAAGTGCAAAGTTGCGAAGTAGATGCTTGTCAGTATAGGCCATCATGATCCTGCAGTACTTTGTAGTCTTGATATGCTTAAAATGTTGGAGATAAGAAAAAAGAAAGAATGGTCAGATTTAGAAAGATTTGGGACAACAAAATATTAAAGATTTACGAAAGTCTTGCTATCCATTATGGTGGACATAAATTTGGTCTCAAACTTGTGCTACTTAAGCAAATGAACGCGATGAAGTTTACATATTTTGCAATCTTTTCAGCTTTACCTTTTATCTTCAATTTTTACTTGTACTGCTTCAAAGAAGTTAGTTTTTTTCACTTGTCTGTGTGAACGCCACCTGAGAAGTGCTTAAAGGTTGAAGCATGTGATAATATATGACTAAGGGTCTGTTTGTTTTCAATTTTGAAATTTAGGTTTGCGGAAGCCGAGACAAAACTCTTCTCAAATATTTACCTCGAAATTCGTAAAAGCTATTCTCAAAACTAATACAAACGGACACTAAATATCCACAAGAAAAATGAATACATCTTGGTTGCTCGATATAAATTTTATAGTTGTGCCATTCCAATTGCAAACTTTTGCTGGAATTGATTTTCATCTGTGGTGTCTGCAGGCTGATTGATTATACAAACCCCAGATTTTGTTTGCTTGATAATTAGAGGTAAAATTTGCACCACTTGCTAAACATCTCATACATCTTTTAGGCTTTTATATATTGGGGGTTGTTTTGACCCCTACAGCTTCATGTGTCCTAAGCTTTATTCCCTTCTTGCATTTACTGTTTCAATAGCATGATAATTACATTTTTCATTAGTGGATCCAATAAATTTATGATACATGTAGTACCCACGTAGGTGGTAGAATATTTTTGTCAAAGTATTGGACAAACACTTGTAGGGTGATTGGGCTGTGGGCCATCTTCCTTCATATATACTTGACTTAGAGTTTAATTTTAAAATTTACTCTTTTTGTGCGGTCCTTTTCAATTAATGAGGCATTGATTCTTGTGTCTGCTTTTCAGAATATTCTCTTTTATGATGCGAAATTCTTATGTTTTTGTGGCCTTCATAGGAATATTTCATATGCTCATCTATTTTGTGCAATACCTTTAAAGTGCTCTGCTATTTCTGCAACATGAAGCATACTTTTGTGATCACGATGACATTTTTAGTCATCCAAAGTGGGAATAGTATTTTGGTATATTTTTTTTTTGGTTCATCCTTTTGTTTCATATTTAATTTATGTTTACCCGTATTTCCCAAAAAGAAGGCAGTGTTAGTTACTTAATATTCAGATGTGAAAAGTTATATATTGCCTATTTTCATATGAAAGATTGAGATGCCAGGTTTCTGTTATGTAATTATAATTATATAAATAAGAAAAGATTTAAATGATTTGATTTGTGATTCAATTAGATTGATATTTTTTAAGCGATTCTTTGCTTTCTATTCCTTTGTTTTGTCATCTCTATTTTCCTAAATCTCCTTCCTCATCTAAATAATACCATCATAGTGGTATGCTTCCTTAGCTTATAGGCATAAATTCTAATAGATATAGATATTAATAGATATCCCAATCTTTGCTAAATATTGTTTAGATACCATAATCTATCCAAATCCTACTAAGGTAAATATAATTGAATCCTACTAATATCATTTAAATGCTATTATCCTGTTTAAACCTTTTCTTATAATTTGGGGGAAATGTGTAAAAATACCCATAAAATTTAATGGTTGTGGCAGTTTTGCATTACTGAAAAACGTATGGTGTTTGGTGCACTTCGGTAAAACTTATAAGTATTTTTGTGCATTTACCGTAATTATAATTACAAAACAGTCGTATATATGGATTGAACTTGGTAAATTTCATCAAGAGCTAGCTTCAATTTCTTGTGACCTCTTTTATGTGACCCTGCTATAAATCTCGTTGGATCATTCACAAGCATATTAGATGCATTTGTCACTGATAGAAACTGACACAATTCATTTTATACTCATAATCACCTTTTCTTCGATTTCTTTCAATATAGATTATAGCATTTATTTTCCTAAACAGAAGATTCAAATTACAGGTTCAGCTACAAAACATTAGAATGTTGATTTACTCTTATCAATTTTGCCCTTTCAGGTATTCTTATTTCAATATATTGCCATTTATACTCCCATTTCTTTTCCTATCAAGCTCTTTTAGCTGCACATGGTCACAGCCTGCGTTCCTATAGTTCAAAGCATTGAAGGCTTCTCTACTAAATCTCAAGCCTTGGTGCTGCAAAACTATGCATGCAATGGTTGTTTCTTTGGGATGTTCTCTTTTGCAGAACATAGATTTTATTATTTCTTGTGTGCATTTTATACATATGTATTCATAGTTTACATTGTATAATTTTTGAACTCTTTCTGGATATCATTATATTTAATGATATTGTATTTTAGAGACCGAGTATGGAAATAATTTGTGTTAACTATTGTGAAAAGCTATATTCCTCAACCTTGGTCATTCTACTTTTCTTTTATAGAAGTCAGAGAAATCACGTAATTAGTGATTTGTTTTCATTTTATCTTGTCTTTTCAAGGAATTAGACTATTGAGTCATTTTGTTGCGCACAAAATGTTGATAAGCATGCAAATCTCTTGGGCCTCAGACTAGACTGGGTTTTCCCACAACACGAGGGCTGGTGCTTCAACTTGTTGCCTGAGGTCTGGTAGTTTCGGAGAAATTCAATGGTAGACAAAACCGGGTTTGATTTCTTGGGCTAAAGACCAGTCTCCCAAACGATTATTTCTCTTTGGAGTTTTTTTTTTTGAAAAGTTCAACCTGATCCAGATTAGAGGGAAAAAAATGAGCAAGATCACCAAAAAGAAATAGACGGATGAAGATTTAGGGGAAAGAATCAAAGAAAATAATCAACTAGTCTTGCTATAATATCCAAATCAAAGATGATTTTCCTTCGGGAAAATAAGTTATTGGGTGCAAACCAGTGTTTATTGTAAAGACTAAAAGCCGATAGTTCCTTGGAGCAACTAATAGCACGTTTAGTTGCTAAAGGATATGTTTAGACCTATGATATTTACTATTCTAAAACCTTTTCTCTTGATGCCAAGTTGACCTATAATCTTGTTTATCTTCCTTCGGTAAAGCAAGCTATTGAGTGCTAATGGGTGTTTACTGTTAAGACTAAAGCCAATGGTTCCTTAGAGCGTTTGAAAGCACGTTTGGTTGCCAAATGATATGCTCAGACCTATGGTATTGACTATTCTAAGACTTTCTCTCCTGTTGCCAAGTTAACCACTATTCGTCTTTTTATCTCTCTGGCCACCACTTATAATTGGGATCTTCATCAACTTGATATTAAGAATGCTTTTTTGAATGGCGACCTTCTTGAAGATGTTTATATGCAGCAACCACTTGGGTTTGTTGCTAAGGGGGAGAAAGCAAAGTATGCTGTCTTCAAAAATCTCTATATGGTTTAAAACAAAGTCCACGTGCTTGGTTTGACATATTCTCTTTATTAGTTGAGAAATTTGGGTTACTTCATAGCAAATGTGACAATTTTGTATTCTATCAGCAGTCAGATGCTAGTATGATTCTTCTAGTGGTGTATGTTGATGATATTATTATCACAAGAAGTAATGCCTCTAAAATCTCAGAGCTTAAGATATTTCTTAATTCTCATTTTTAAACTAAAGACTTTGATCCGTTAAAATACTTTCTTAGGATTGAAGTTATGCGAAGCAAGAAATGTATTTTTCTGACTTAGAGGAATTATGTTCTTGATCTCCTAAGTGAAATTGGAAAACTTGGAGCAGCACCAAGTAGTATTCCTATGATATCTAATCCATTTTTAGATATTGATGAACGTATATCATTTGATGAACTTCCTAATGATATGAAGAGAAAGATTGATCTTAAGAAGATAAAACCATTTGAATTTCCTGAGAGATATAGGAGACTGATAGGGAAATTAAATTATCTTATAATGACTCGTTCTGATATAACATTTACTAAATCAACAAAGAGATCTACCACCGGATATTGCGTATTTGTTGGGGGAAATTCAGTCCCCTAGAAGAGCAAGAAGTAAGATGTAGTATTAAAATCCAATGAAAAAGCAGAATATAGATCCATGTCTTAATCTATACAAGAAATTATATGGCTCTTCCAACTTATGAAGGAGGTTGGTATAACGACTTCATTACCTGTGAAATTATGGTGAGATAATAAAGCAGCTCTACATATAGCATCCAATTCTGAGCTGAAGGTAACAAATCTTGGAATTGGTGCTTGGTCTTGGGGTGATACTACTTTCTGGAACAATTTCGAATGGACTCTACTTCCCCATTATGAATGAACCACTTGTTTGAATGTTTCCGCATCATATAATCGTGATGGCTCAAAATTGCTTGGAACTTGGAAGTGTATTTGCCTAATAGAATGGGCTTGAATGAAGCCCAATGGCCCATGTGTTACACTTGGGCTATAATGCTGGATTGCATATACTTACCATTGAGCCTGGTTCAAAAAAATTTCTCACTAGGTATTTATATTTAGTGTCCGATAATGTTTAAAAATATTGCTTCCAAGAGGACACGTGCTTAGAACAAAAAATAAAAAACAACTCTAGACACTCACAAGGCGGTGTTGGGGAAATCCAGAGTATCCAATTTTATTTTGAAGTGTCATATTATGTGAACTGAAACATAGCCACGTCAATTTTTCCCCCCTTTATGGAAGTGTTTTTTTTTTTTTTGGAACGTCTAGAAGTGTTTTGTTACAGTTAGTTACATGCTCCTAAATTCTACAATGCAAACTGACTTCAAACGCAAGTTGGTGA
This sequence comes from Acacia concinna, assembly GCA_037177275.1. Taxonomy (NCBI): domain Eukaryota; kingdom Viridiplantae; phylum Streptophyta; class Magnoliopsida; order Fabales; family Fabaceae; genus Acacia; species Acacia concinna. The sequence goes on from JBAGKO010000008.1 coordinate 18,454,352, forward strand.
ATTTGAAATCAATTCTTTTTAAGAAAATTTAAAAAAAAAAGAGAAGGAAAATAGGGAAATCTCAATTCAGTACAGCGAAATCAGAAAATTCTAAATCAGTCTGTTTTGTATTTTTTTTTAGGTAATTACGAAAATGTCATTGAATTTTTCACAACTCAAGTTTCGTAATTCACAATAACAGCACAAACAACTCACAGTATAAATGCGTAGTACCTGGTGTTGTTAATTTAGATATTCATGTTATGAATTACGAAACTCGTGTGAAAAATTTAGTAGCATTTTCGTAATTACCCAAAAAAGTACAAAAAGACTTATTTAAAATTTTTCGATTTTACTGTATTGAATTGTCTTTTTCCTATTTCCAATTTTTTTTTCTGAAATTCTCCCATTCTTTTTCTTGTTAGTAGATCAACTCTACATATCTGGCAAAATCTTTCAATAATATTAAAATGGGATGAATCAGCCCAAACCGGCCTATTAATGGGATGTCTTGATAATTACAAAATCTGCTTAGCCAATGATCTAATTAGAGGAACAATTGGAATCACATGGTTGGTTGTCTCATACAAATTTTATATACCAAAGTGGTTGTCTCGTGTAAATTGAGTGCGTGTGTAGAAGGAACAAGGCTCCACATTATTTGGCAATGAGAGAGTCTAAGTGTGTAGGCCCTCCGATTCTAATTATAAGGGTCCGTTGACATTTTTAAAAAATCTTAAGAAAATTCTAAAAAAGTTAATTATATTACTTTAAGATATTAAAATTTACTGTTTTTCTTCAAATTATGTTATTTGACTTATGAACTAATATATAATGTAATAAAACACAATATATAATATGATTAAGTAATGTAATTAACTTTCTTAGAATTTTCTTAAAATCTTTTTAAAAAGTCAATGAACCCTTATAATTAAAGCCGGAGGAAGTAACATTTAATTAAAGTTGATATGAAGTACTACCTCATATCCTAAATATAAAATTAAGTTAACTTTTTATTTAGAGAAGTTAAGGAAATAAAATAAATTACATAATTATATTATATGATATATTTTATTATATTAATATATATTATAGTTCACAAGTTAAATAAAAATAATTTTAAAATAATAAATTTTAATACTCTAAAGTAATATAATTAATTTTTAATAGTTATTTAAAACAGTTAATTGAATATTAAAATTAAGATAAAATAGAGTATAGAGTAAAACTAAACTCCTCATCTAATATAAATGATAATAAAAAATTTGAAAAACTATTAATGTGCTAAATCTAGGACTGAGGTGTCAGAGTATTTTTAAAAGGGTAAACAAATGGGAGATTTATGGCAGAAAAGTACGCAGTTGTCACTTGTCAGCAAGCAGCAGGTTCGCAGCAATTAAAAATGTGTTCTCACGGCAACTAATCTGACTCGACGGTGCAATTTAAAAAGGGAATGACAAACAGAAATATTTTTAATTTACCATTAATTTTTGTTCCAAGATAACTATACCAGTATTTTCCTTGTTAAGGGCATATAATTCTATGTCAAATATTCGTATACATTAAATGTGGGTACATCTTTCAGGCCAAAAAAAAAAATGTGGGTACATCTTTTAATACAAATTTAAGCTTTAGTTTCCTACATTATAACAACATTTTGATTAATTTTTGGAGAATAGATTTTAATATTTACAAGATAAATATGTAAAAAAAAATATTTTGACTTGAAAAGGATTCTTAAAACTACAATTTCACAATTACCTAAACAGACACTTGCAGCGTCTTGCTAGACCAACCCAATAGCAAAAAAATAATTATATTATCTTTATCAGGAAAAAAAAAACTCTAATCAAATACATGAGATTGGAGTTTGATTCTTGTTACAACAAAAAGCACGTAATTTGAGTAATACAAAGCATCTACTAATGCTGTTCTGTCACCTTTCACCACATTCTAACTTAAATAGCTCCCAACAAGTTTTTATCAGGAAGACATCAAAATTATAATTGATCTCCCAAGTTTTTTGGGCTAGATAGTTTGCAGTTTACACATTTAGCCCTTCCCTATACACGAAAATTATCTCAAAAATGGCTATTTTTTTAAAAAATTAATTATATTTTTTACCATAAAAATGATTTTGATTATAGAAAATGATAACAAAAGCCTGGATATACAGTAACACTTAATATTTTGAAAATTTATATTTGAGCTTTAAATATTAGTGATGACAAGAATATGAATAATTACTTCAATATAATTAATGAAAATTTTAATTATATGAGATAAGAAAATATCAGCAATGACAGATTTGATTTTAAAAGGTCATGTATCAAGTTTATGAGTTAGTGGGGATCATGTTATCGTCATTTCATGATCCTAATAATGTGAAATTTACATACATTTTATGGGCATTTTTATGACAGCCTCGCTAGTAAAGAAATAGGAACACTGGTTATTGCTACCATTATTATTAAATAATTTTTATTTCTTTTTTTCAATATATCAATCTATTATAAGAATTGAAGTCAGCCACTCTTGAACTGTCAAAATAAAAACTGAGATGTATATTTAAGTTAACACGTTACCACATATTAGGACAGTATGTTAATTATCACAAATCAACATTAGTTTTTAGCTCTTTTGTTTCTCACCAAATGAAGCTACAACTATCTAATCTGCTTCAAATTAGATTTCATGCCCCACCTAAGAAAAATATTTGGGTACATATTTTGATGACCCAAGATCTACTATTCATAAATATCAAGAGGTCTTAGATAAAATTGACAAATGGCTTTTTGGTTGGAAAGGCCATTCACTCTCTCAAACAAGAAGGTTAGTCTAAATCAAACATTCACTCTCATATCTTCTTGTGTATCCTTTCTCATGCTCCAAAATTTCTAGTTAACTTTATCACACCATTGCAATGAAAATGACAACTTTCTTCTGGGGCGAGACTGATACTTCACGTAAAATTCATTATTTTTGCTAGGTTGAACTGTGTCAACCATTTATACGTGGTGGGTTATAAATGTTTAATTTGGAAGCTTTCAATAATGCTCTGTTAGCTAAACACTTATGGCAAATTATTTCTCATCAATTTTCTTTGCTTAACCAAGACATGTTACCAAAATATTTAGATCATGACTACCAATATTTGTTCAAGCCTACTTAAAACAGCTTACTTCTGTGGAATCAAATCATTAGAACCAGCGATGTAATCACTACTCATCTTACTTGATAAGTGGGTGACGGATTATCCATTTCTCTAAATAGTCAGCTATGGTGACCTTTGCAGCAGTTTGGTCAGGTTACCTTCACATAAAGGTATCAAACCTTATAATGCGCTCCTCTAGTAACTAGAATTTCAATCTTTTATATGCACTTTATCCCAAACAAATAGTTCACTAATTTGCTAAACACCCATTTCACTTTCCCGAGTCCCTGATATTATCATATGGTTAGGTAATCACTCAGGTATATATACTGTTAGGGATAATTATCATAAACTTCAATCATTGCATGGCTATTCCAATCTGACTTAGAATGTGATATGTGTTCTTCTCTAGAACTCTTCTTTACCTCCGGGAATTAAAATGATGTTGTGGAAAATACTTAGGTGTGTCTTACCTACAATGAATTTTCTTTATACTAGACACTTGGTCTCCTTTGCTTTATGTTATTTCTACAGGAATGATACTAAATCTTTAGAACATCTTTTTTTGTCTTATCTTTTTTCTCGAGCTCGTTGGTTTGGTAGTAATGTAGGTATTAGAATCAATATATATCCCAACATATATATTCAACAATAGTTAACCACCTGGTTACAAAATCACAAAGATCCTTATGATTTTTAACGTTTCTACCCTTTCAATGATTAGAATATTTGTAATTTGCAAAAAACCAAATATGCCATATAGGTATGAATCTTACACCACAACAGGTTATCCGAGCCACACATGTCAAAACAGGACTTGCTACTTCTAAGTTGACTCACATGACTAATCTTGATGTTCAACTATCTGAGGATCACACATCCCAAATCTTCAACATTAGTCATGTACCTCTTCACTTTTCTGGCCATTGGATAGTCAATTTTGCACTCTCAAGTAGCGGAATGGTTAGTGGAGTTTACAAATTCAAATATATTTTTGTCATTTGCCCTTTCATGAATGGAATTTTAGCACCACCTATGTGACTTGGTCCTTTACTTTAACAGTTGCAGGCCTTATGAGATGCTATAAATTTTATCCTTCAGTAGAATCGGTGATCTTTCCTCATATGTATCCAATATTTTGTAAGCTTATAAAACGCTCACATATCATGATAATTACTAAGACTAATCATGTCCATTGGCAACTATCTTGTCTTTTGAAAGATGTATGTAAATTACTCAAGATATTTTGTGACCTATACTCTTACTTATTAATGCATAGTTGCACTTTCATTAAAAAAAACACGTTACCACTATTAATTAGATAAGAGAAAAACAATTCTATAATCCTTTTTACATTTAACTGATTGTTTAGGAGTTACTCCAAGCTGACCATAATGAAGAGAAGAGCCTCCCTTAGTTGGGTGTGTTGTGTCAACAGATCATTTATCAAATTTTATTTTCAATGACTTAAGAAAAATAAGTAAGCTCTTCCTAGTTTATTTGTAACAAATTTGGTTTCTTCCCATTTACTTGATTCTTCCAAATTTATTATTGTTTTATATTTTTATTTTAGTTTAAAACTTTCAAAAATTCAAGACTTAGCCTCTCTGTTTTTTTTCTCAAAAACACCTTTACTTAACTGTCATTGTTATAAAACTCGAGAAAATAATAATAATAGAGAGTAGTGGAAGATGAGAAAAAATAACAAGACGATGAAATGTGAGATGAGAGAATGTCATATCTCATTCACTTTGTTTCATTGGTGTACAGATACCTTATACTTGGCCTCTATTTATAAGCCTCTACACATTGAAGACCAACCCAAGAGTTACAAGCACATAAAGGAGATAATTAAGCAAGTAATATGATGACACAATTAGAGGTTATAAGAAATGTGCACTCAAGAATCAAGAAGTTCCAATTTGGGAGGTCATATGAAATGTGCACTCAAGAGTCAAGACCTTTAGATGTAATGTCAATGTTGATATGGACATCCACCCATAATTATAATATTTATAACACTCCCCCTTGGATGTCCATAAACAAATATTGTACTTCATTAAAACCTTATTAGGAAAAACTCATTTGAGACAAAAAACCTAGTGAAGGAAAAAAAAATACATAATATATATTGAAGTTGTCTTATTAAAAACCTTACCAAGAAAACCCGATGGGATAAAAACTTAGTTAACGAAAAAGAGCACAACACATTCTTTACTCCTCCTGATGACAACATCAGTTTTACTTCCCCTGATCACAACATCATATCTAATATATTTTCGAACATATTCTTTTAGTTGCCAAGCTATGAGTGATGCATTATCACCAAATGTTTTGTTGAAATGTATACCTTTAACCTATCTTCTAGATATGTTAAAATATCAATATATGCTACCTTATCATATTATACATTCATAGAACTATCACACCAAATCTCATATTTGTTATTCTCTATATACCTATAAGAATTAAACTTTACAAATAAAATCATAACAATACAATATTAGCATGATACACAAATATTTTCATAAAATATAATGTACTTTTGGACTATTAAATTCAATATGTCTTTCAATAAATTATATATATACTCAACTCATTTTAATTTATGTAATATTTTAAATATTGAATATTTTTCTTGGATATACTTCTAACATTTTGGATCCTTCAAGAATTCTCATATAAACTTTACTATTCATATGTATATGCTATATGTAATGATAATTAATAGATGCATTATTTTGTTTGCATATACTTCCAAACTAATAATATATGCAATAATTATGTATCCACCACTAAATGATATAACTCATCAAAATCATCTTTAGACCTTTGTGAAAATCCTTATTTTCAAATGAAATTTAATACATCACAAACAACTTTATATTTCAAATGTTGGACTATAGATCTATGTATCACATATATTGGAAGAATATTATCCATTGCGTATTTTCCCTTTTCACTTTTCCTTTTGGTCAATCACCTTTATGTCTACTTTTCATGGCTTATCTATGAATAAGATGCTCATTTAATCACACGATACCGTTATCAAAACTGTTGTCAACAACTTTATCTTTTTTAGTTTAGTTTTTCATATGACATAATTCATTGAGATCTCTTTATTGCTTTTAGGTACCTAAACCTCTGTTGAGGTTTTTTCAATTAGTTATATCTTTGCCTCTTCTGGAGTACTTGCCTCCTCAATACAATCATCTTGATTATTTGATCCATTATCTTTTCTATTTGAATCGATTATTCTCTTATGCTTCAGGCATGTCTCACTTTCATTTATATTGACAAAAGCAATTTCAGCTGGAATATGAAATTTAGTAATTCTCGTTGAGATCAATAATTCCATCTAGCAAATATTATTCAATATTCTATTAATGAAAAATATGATGAACTTCTATCCATATTACTATATTTGATAGTGATAATGTATTTCTTTTGTTCTCTTTTCCAACTATTCAATTTCTCCCCCTAATTTAGGACAATTTTGTCAAATAACAATCGAATAATTATGTAGTATAAGATTCTTAAATTCATTTGTTTATATTAGAAACATTCTTTTGTTTCATTTAAAGACAAATAAGAAGAAGGAGGTACTTACCCAACAATTTTATTCCAACTTTATTTAAATATTCATCTACGTTCATTTGGTATTGTTACTAACCAAAAGCCAATTTTACTGAGAGAACTTTGCTGGTTTGTATAAGTGCTACAATATGTAGAATCAAATATGTCAAAACTAAAATAGAAACTTTGTTCTCACAAGTATTGATGGAGGCATTAATAAATTATTTATAGATCATATAATTCAGAAATTGTGCGCTTAACATAATAATTTATTCAAACATTCTTACAAATTTCATGTTGCAAACTAATAGTAATATCACATGTAACCATCTTATAGATGCATCTATCTAATTCATATTATACTTATATGGTGTACATGCTATATGAATGGGCTGATATATGAGTTTAGTATATTTTCAAAATTATAGAGTTTCATTCCAAATCATAACTAGTGATATTCTCATAGTCATTTTTTGTTTGAGAACAAACAGCACATATCAAATATTATATCGTATAATATGTTAGTATTTCATGAAGAATCTTCTAGTTCTTTAGTAGAAATCAATATATAATATTTGATATTTTTTATCATATATATGACTTGGATGATCAAATAAGTCATGCCAACAATAAATTTATTTGGATATGTAAACTTTTGGTTTACTGGAACATGTTTCTTAACCAACACCAACCTTTTTAATTTTCATAAGATGTTGATGTAAAATCTTAATATGATATCCCTTATTGGGAGATCAATAGCCATTGTGAGGAAGTGTATAAGTTCACCTTTCTAGTATTAACTCTCACTTATATTCTAACAATCTCTTTTCAACATTATCTCACACTTGTATTATAACAAACTCCCCCTCAAGTGTGAGTCATATAAATATACTTCAGTATATAGTAGGCCAATAACCAATCTTTCATTTGAATGCTCAAGTACTCCATACCTCACATTCAATCATGGATTTTTATCTAATTGGGCTATCACTTTATAACACTTTCATAAAATATTTTATATAAATTTATGGGTAATAAAATTTTGTAATCAATTCTCTTCCACCCAAAGAATTAAAAAGAAAACTTTATTAGTTTGTCTAGAAATATATCAATTTCGTTTTCTTCAAGACTTCAATCAATATTGTTACATATAAGTTATTCATAAAATAACATAAATTGTTACATCACACATAATTTTGTTACATATTAATAATAATATATTTCAATTTATTTAATTTTTTGATACATACTCTAAGTTTGAAATGTTTGGAACTATTAACCACAAAATTATAAGAAGGTCCATGATAAAAAAAAACATAGATCACATTGTATTAATGATTTGTGATGTCTAGGAGCTAACATTAATTTGAGAAAATTGTAAACACAAGTATATTATAGTACAAAATCAAAATAAAGAATAATTATAATATTTGTAGTCTTCTTTCAAACAAAAAAAGGAGGGCATGAGCAAGGTACAAATTGGCATTTAAAATACAATAATGAAAATTGTTGATTTTGAAGAAAATAATGTTTTTGACATAATGTTGAAGTGTATCTTTTTTCTGTGGCATTTGAGATAGAGGATGAGGTAAAGTTGTATCATATACACATCAAAATACATGAAAAAAATGTCAAAAGGGGTTATGAAATCAAATGGCTAAAAAGGTGGTCATAATATTGATGTTCTTTATTGTGCCATTTATGTGCAAATTTAAGGGATGATATATTGCCTAACAAGATTCCAATTGAGATTTCATTGTGACCCGTCAAAACAGTAAGGGTATAAGATTATTATATTGTATAACTCCTAAATTGAAGGGTTTGTAGTAATTATTCCTATAACCTTCAATTGTGCAATAAGTTGTTAAATTATAATTGTAGGATTTATTTTTTAATATATGGTGTATGTTACTATTATTCAAATATAAATGGAGTTTACTATTTCAAACATATATCTATGTGCTTCTTGAGAATTGTGCTTTTATGTTGCTCCATATATTCTTACCAAACACTCAACTCATGTATACCAACATCAAGGTACTTTCTGTTATTATTAGCTTTGCATTTTATTTTATCTATATCTTCCATTTCTTTCCTTCTCTCAAGCGCTATTATGATGTCTTACATATATGTGCAATTTTCTTAGTTCTCAAAAATTTCGTTATTGAAAGACATATAATTTATATTTTATTATTCATAACTTATTGTCTTTTCGCTTAATTTCTTGTATTGTTACTTCTTCTACTTCCTATCATTTTTATATGGCATAATTCATTGAGATCTTTATTACTTTTAAGTACCTAAACCTCTTTTGAGGTTTTTTCAATTAGTTATATCTTGGCCTCTTCTGGAATACTTACCTCCTTAATATGACCATCTTGATTATTTGCTCCATTATTTTTTCTATCGTAACCGATTATTCTCTTTTATGTAAGAACCATTACAAAAGAGATGTGACTTTTGGTCATCCAATCACAAATTAAAAGTATTATGACTTCTGGCCAATCAATAAAATTCAAATAATACTATGACAAAATAAATTAAGTAAAAAGAAAATTTATAATCACGTATGAATAATAGATAAATTAGTAGTCATATACATCTAGAGTCGTCAAAATGGGCCGAGCCTTTCGGGCTAGCCTTTTTAAACCCTATTAAGTCAAGAGTCTGGCTTATACTTTATAGGGTGTAAAGGGAAATCAGGCCCTTTTAAGCCCTAAAATAAAAGGGTCTGCCCTTTAGGGCTAAGGGCCGACTCTTTTAAGCCCACAATAATTATTTTTCAATTAAATATGATTTTTTCAGATTTATAAATTTTTAAATCAAAACTATAATTAATTATCTACACATACATATCTATATCTTGGGGAAAAAAATAGATTGTAGCCTTTCAATCAATTTGATTTTGATTTTGATATTAACAGATTCTTTTTTATCTTAATTAATATTTATTTTTAATTAGAAGTAAAATCTACCGAAAGTTTATATCATATATCATTTATTTTAGTTTATTATTATATTTAATTTGAAAGTTGGTTATGAAATAAAATAAATAAAAATGTTTTTACGGATAATGAATACTCAAACTTGATAATTGGAAAGAATTAGATGTCTTGAACTGGTGGAAGGATAATCAAAATTGATTTCCAATTCTTTCAAGGATGGCAAATGATATTCTTAGCATTCCTATCACCACAATAGCTAGTGAATCATCTTTTAGCATTGATTTACGTGTCCTAACAAAGTATAAAAATTCTCTTCTTTCAACTAATGTTCAGGCTCTCATTTATACTCGTAACTGAATGCAAGGTTTCACCTCAGATGATGATGATGATGATGAAGAAGAAGAAGTAGAAAGCCTTGATATTTTTGCCACCGAAAAGCCTCCTTCTGGTGATGAACATTCAAATATTGTTAACCTTGATGGCAATGACGAAGATCCAAATGATAATCATGTTGATGTTATTAATCTTTAGTTGCTCAGTTTTGATTTTTTTTTCATTTGTCTATTTTATTTATTTATTTTTGTGCTTTGAGTTTGAACTATAGTTTCTTAGTTTTTAAAGTTTGATTTGTATTGATTTGAAAGTTTAGACATAAATTTGACATTTTATTTTACTAATATTTATCATTTGGATTCAAAATTTTGAGACTTGTTGTTTTATTTTTTGATATTGCAAAATATTTTAAAAAAACATGTTCAAATTCAATAAAATGGCTCCAAAAGCCCAAGGACCGGCCTTAAGCCCTCATGTCTAAGGGCTGGGCTTCAATTATTAGATGATTTTATGGTATATGGGCTTTTCGAACCTGGCCCTTTTTAAGCCCTGGCCCTTTAAGGGCCGGCCTAACCCTTATTAACAGCTCTATATACATCACACTTGTAAATATATATATATATATATTGTAATATTA
>JBAGKO010000008.1:18465075-18475937 GCA_037177275.1 Acacia concinna
TATTAATTACAACAAAAACAAAGAACACATACTAAAAATTTCAAATACAATATAACAACTTAAATTATAAATAAATGTAATATAACTATAATTATCACAATTTTTTTTTAAAAAATGAAATACAATCTAAAAAATTAAATTTTAAACAAATGAAATAAAAGTATTCCCTCCGTTCCTAAATATAAGACCCATTTTTGTGTCATAAAAATGGATCTTATATTTAGGAACGGAGGAAGTATATTGTAAATAATTTAATGGCTTATTAATAAGAGATCGAACACTTAACGTCTCATATATATATATATATATTAATGTTTCTCTATACTCTTAAATATATAAACAAAGTTATAAATATTTTACTTTTGTACTAAATTAATGTGGCAACCGCCTCTCACTTGCCATAACCTGGTACACACTATATACTAAAATACTACTCCCTCCGTTCTTAATTATAATTTGCAGAATCCTAAAATTTTTTTAAAAAAGTTAATTATATTATTTTAAAACACTAAAATTTATCGTTTTTTTTAATTTATATTTTTGACTTATAATTAATATTTAATGTAATAAAACATAATATATATGATATGATTAAATAATTAATTAATTTTTTAAAGATACTTTTATAATTCTTCAAAAAAATTAATAAAATTTTATAATTAGAAACTGACTAGTATATCTCAATCTTTATTTAACACATCCTCTCTAGTCTTTTTGTTTTCTTTTGTATTTATAGAAAGCTGAACTCATGACGTCATTACCTAAAGAAAATGCTTTGTGCCACAATAACACAAAATTTTCATCTTATGACATAAAAAGATTCCTAAAGGCATCTTACTTACTTGGTATCCAAACAATGAAGCTACATAGAGTTGAGTTCCTAATCAGGAGCGTGTGGTAGAGTGGTAGGGGCTCTTCCACCTTTAACCTTAGTCAGGGGTTCGATCCCTAGCCTTGGATATGGAGCAGCGTTAAATCTTTTGGCCTGCTGTCCTTACTATAGAGGAACCCACAATAAACGGATGATTAATCTTTGACCTACCGATTAGGGATACCTTACCAAAAAAAAAGAGTTGAGTTCCTAGAATACCGGCATAGCGGTTGAAGCACTGAGGTCAACTGTATTTGGCATGTTTTGTAAACCCAATCGTTAGCGGCTAGCCATCATTAAATTTTCAATCTTTAGTGCTTTATGGTCAAACAAGCATTTATCATGATCGGTAGACGCGATGCGAGACTTGTTAATATTCTGTCTGATTTTAATTATAAAAACGGGGTGAATTTAAAAAAAAAAAAATAAAATTAATTATATTATTTAATTATATATATAGTGTTTTATTATATTATATATTAATTTTTAAGTTAAATAATATAATTTAAAAAAATTGATAAATTTTAATATTTTAAATTAATATATTTAATTTTTTTAAAATTTTTTAATTTTTTTTTAAAAATCAACGAATCTTTATAATTAAAAATAGAGAATTCTATATTTATACACACATGCGTTACGGTTAATTTTCTGCGAGTGTACGGTAGCTACCCATTTGGAAGATCATGCGAGGTCGTTTGAATTATTCTGCGCCGTTTTGGTCTTTGCTAATTTTCCCAGCAATTTCCGTTGAACGCGTTCGTTTCCATTTTTCAAACCTTCCCCCACTGTTTCACTACCCTCTTCTTTGTTTACTAGTCATCCCTCACTCCTGTCGACTCCATTTCCTCCTTCTACGATCTTCATCACTTCGCTCCTCTTCATTTCACAGCGTATATTCTGTCAAATTCTTCACCTGGGTTTCTGGGTTGTTCTCTGGTCTGTCAGTTTTTCACGGATTTCCCATAAGTCTGTGTTTTTGTCATGTTGGTTAGATAATAGGTGATGGTGTAACAATTGGGGTTCGTCTAATTTTAGCGTTTTGGATGGTGTTAATTTGATACTCTATGGCTTCGCTTCTGAGAAAATTGCGACCTGGTGCGTCTTCATCAACTCACGATGATGGCGATGATTCTAACTATGAGTACTCATTTGCATCAGAGTACAAGGGTCCTCCTATTAGTTTCTCCATCCCTCAAGTGACCCCTTTTAACATTGAGCAAATCCCAGTTGCTTCCGTAGCTTCTTCTTCGGCTGATCAAATTTCTGTGCCAGTTATTCAACCTATTGTCAAATCTTCTAACATACGGCTGAAACTGAATAAAGATGTTCTTGGTTCTTCAAATTCAAAATCTCCTGCTATTGAATTTGCCATCTCTGGCTCTGCTGAGTTAACGAAGTCATGCTCTCTGCGAGTTAGGGTGGATACAGTAGATAGGATAGATAAGTCAGGCTCATTAAAGAGGATTTATGATGCTGATAAGTCTGGCTCAGAAAATAGATCACAGAAACTTCAGATTTCTGGGTCATTTGGAGTTTCTGGTAGGGGTGAAATTGTAGAAGAGTCACCTGAAAGTGAGTTGAACCCCACCAATTCAGATACCGCAGAGTCAGGCTCAAGCTCTGGCTCGGCTTCTTCCGACATATTTTCATGCAGAGAACACGATCACCGTAACAATGTCGCGCCGGTACATGTTAAACGGCCTTCAGTTGTGACTTTTCTAAGCTCAGAAGAGTCATATGACCCGGTGGTTAATCAAAATTTTGGTGATTCTGAGGTTGCAAGCATCCCTGTGAGGCCACATGCTGAGAGAACTGGGAAGAAAGGCACGTGCTATAGATGCAATAGAGGAAATAGGTTCACTGAAAAGGAGATTTGCATTGTGTGCCGTGCCAAGTATTGCCGATACTGTGTTATAAGAATCATGGGGTCTATGCCTGAAGGAAGGAAATGCATCACTTGTATTGGTTACAGTATTGATGAAAATATGAGGAGTGCCCAGGGAAAGTGTTCTCGTTTGCTCAAACGCATGTTGTCTGAGGTGCAAGTGAAACAAATAATGCAGGCTGAATTGAATTGTGAAGCCAATCAAATTCCCCCAAAACTTTTTTTTGTGAATGGGGATCCTCTTGACCGAAGCCAGCTGAAGCTATTACAGAGCTGTACAAATCCTCCAAAAAAGCTAAAACCAGGCTGCTACTGGTATGATAAAGCATCTGGATTTTGGGGAAAGGTGAATACTATCCTTCTTAAGTTCTTATATTTATTTTGTTATTCTTCCTGGTGGTCAAACCTTTGTGAGGTTAATTCCCTCAGATTTTACTGCTAATGCTTTAACAATAGAAACTGAAATTTGTTGTGCTCCAACTTACAGGATGGTCAACCACCTTCGCAAATTATTACCCCACGGCTGGCTGTTGGAGGTCACCTACAAAAAAACGCAAGCAAAGGAAACACAAACGTGTCAATAAATGGTCGAAAAATAACGACAAAAGAGCTCCAGATTCTGAAGGTTGGTGTACTGGGAACAAGCGTACATTTATTTAGGTTTAGTGAGCATGTGGAATCTAATTATGTTATGTTTGTTTGCAGATAGCGAGAATCCCATGTGAAGGAACGCCTGACTTCTGGGTTAGTCCAGATGGATCCTACCAGGAAGAGGGGCAGAAGAATATCAAAGGGGGTATATGGGATAAGGTGATCAATGTGTTGATTGATCTTGTCTTTTATTATCCCAGATTTGTTTTTCCATGTCATTCATCAACTATTGTGAGTATATCCTTTTACAGAGAACAGTGAAGATAGCCTGTTACTTTCTGTCTCTGCCAGTTCCTTCCAACTCAATAGCTACTGGCAGTGAAAGCGAAGTGGAAGGAGAGAATAGAATCAAAGATAACCCTGTGCAAAAAACGCTTTACAAATTTCTTCTTGTTGGTTCCATCAAATCAGGAACAAGTACTATAGTTAAACAGGTAACTTATTTTTGTTGCATTCACGCTGTTCTTATATTCCTGCACTGTTGATATCTTATGCAGTAATTGTAAACACTGAAATTAGCCTAATTCTTGTACTACATTTCGTTCCTCCATGTGATCATTTATATATGATGTTCATCCCAAGAAAAATGAAGATAAAGGTATTGTACATTGATGACTGTTACCTTAGCTCTTCAACATAATTTTTATCGGTCGAATCTCTCATATCTAGGTGCCCTGGTCAAATGATAAGCTTTGTTTGTGAAATAATCCTTTGATTTGGAGTCAACCTGAAATAATGAATATTTGATATCAGGCCAAGCATCTGTACAACATTCCTTTCTCTGAAGAAGAACGCCAAAACATCAAGTTGGTGATACAAAGCAACTTGTACACATACCTTGGTATACTGCTGGAGGGGTGTGAGACTTTTGAAGAGAGTTGTTTATTGGAGAAAAGGAACAGACAGACCGCTGATGAATCCACTTCAGCTGGTAATTTTTTCCCCTAAATGAAAGTTAACCAGAAGTTCTGTTTTGATCAGATAATTGGTAGCATTCGCTTGACCTCTTCCCTTTAACCATAATTGTTTAGTTTATTATGGAGAAAAATTATTAACTGTAGCTAGCAACAGGGAGCACTGGCGAAACTCCTAATACAACAATATATTCAATTGGCCCAAGATTGAAAGCTTTCTCAGACTGGCTTATCAAATATATGGTTTCGGGTAACTTGGAGGCAATATTTCCAGCTGCTACTCGTGAATATGCACCACTTATAGAAGAGCTATGGAGGGACACAGCTGTCCAGGCGACATACAACCGGAGAAATGAACTAGCTATGCTGCCTAGAGGTGCAAGTTATTTTCTAGACAGGGTAAGATATCGTTTGGTTTTCAATCTTTTGCTCATGTTATTTATGCTTGCTGAACAGGTGCTGATATTAATGCAGACAGCTTGAGTTTTGAAGATGTTCAGATTTCTATGTTGTTGCCTCCTTTTTTCTTTTTGGTTATAGAGTTTGGATGATACATTTGACACAGATGAGATGATCAAATGGAAAAGAGAGTTCAACAGAGTTAGCGTTGAAATATGAGTTCATCACTGCATTAATATAGTTTATACTTTGGACTTCGGATTATCAGTTAGGCTTGAGATTATCTGAATCAATTAATTATAAGATGGTATTGAGAAAATGTGAGCACAGATAGAGGGGAAAAATAAGTTCAGCTTATAGTGTTCTTCAGTGAGCATTTATAATGATTCAACAATATGTGATCTTTTGCTTTTCTTTGTTTTCTTTGTGGTATAAATTATTTGAATATGAATATATGAGCTTATCACATCACTTGAGAAAAGAAGACTAGTTTATCATCAATGTCTAAGTAAATCTCTGGATGCAGGCTGTTGAGATTTCCAAGATAGACTATGAACCTACGGACATGGATATAATGTATGCTGAGGGAATATCGTTATCCAACAGTCTCACTACAGTGGAATTTTCATTTCCCAAGACATGTTCCGAGGAATCTTTGTACACTGAGTATCAGCATGACCCTTCTCTCAAGTAAGTTCTCTTATTTCATGCAATTTTAGTTGTGACCTGCTAATGCTTAACCTGTATTTTGAGCTCAAGCCTATTGATCATCTTAGCCTCTGGGTGATGCCCTGAACTTTATTTTAGGGTTCGTTTGGATTAGTTTTTGAAAATAGTTTTTACGGATTTCGAGGTAAGTATGTGAGAGGAGTTTTGTCTCAGTTTGCGCAAATTTAGGTTTAAAAAGTGAAAACAAACACACCTTAATCAAGAGCTTCAAACATCACTTAGGCATGATATTGGATGAGAACAATTTGTTTATGGAGAAAAATCCCATTTTGATACCTGAAAGATTGCTTGGCTCCAATTTAATACTTCATTATACATGAGCAATAGTTTCCCTGATATGCTACTTAGTTCCCACTTCCCATAAACGAGATCGTCATTTTTCACATGCCAAGCTTTTTAGTGCAAATTATATGGCTGACACATGCTGTAAGCTAATTTTTTTTTCGTTTTTTTTTGTCTTCTACAACTTTATGTGTAGGTACCAACTCATTAGAGTACATCCAAGAGGCCTTGGAGAAAACTGCAAATGGCTGGAGATGTTTGAAGACATGGATGTTGTCTTGTTCTGTGTCGCCTTAACTGATTATGATGAGTTTTCTGTGGACAGAAACGGGGTTTCTACCAACAAAATGATGGCAGCCAAGCAACTATTTGAAAACATAATCACCCACCCTTCTCTCACTAACAAGAAATTCGTTTTGATTCTGAACAAACTTGATCTGCTAGAGGAAAAGATCGAACAAATACCTCTAACACGATGCGAATGGTTTTGTGACTTCAATCCAGTGATCGGCAGGAATCAGAACAGAGTCAATAATTATACTAATAGCCCTCCATTAGCTCAACGTGCCTTTCAGTTCATTGCTACCAAATTTAAGAAACTGTTCTATTCTCATACAAACAGAAAGCTATTTGTTTCATTGGTCACTGGGTTGGAACCTGACACTGTTGATGAAGCTCTCAGATATGCACGAGAGGTTATGTTTTGGGAAAAATGGGATCCTTCTGTTACAGGAGATAAGTTTGAGAACACTTCAACATCTTTTGATGATGAGATTGAGCCATCCATCTGATGGTTCTCCAGTTCATCCAGTCTTCTTGTATAGAAATGAGTAAGTCAGAAGAATCAAGAAAAACTAAAAAGATTCAGGAAGTTTTCTGAACTGCTGTGTCAAAGGGCTCCAAAATTCTTTGTACATATCAAATCATAAAAGATGTAGAACGTAAAGAAGACAGTCTTTGAATTTGATTGAGAGGACAAAAAGATTTTGATAATTTTATTCTCTCTTTTCTTACAAGCTAAACTGCAATAAATATCTAGAGAGGAGGACTTTCCCCCTTTTCCTTTTTCACCTTTTGCTAATTGTTCGAAGTGGTCAATTCAGTCGTTGTCTGCTCAAAATTGCCATGAAAATATCTGGATGAGAAAATCCTGTGCCACTAGTAATGTGCAACTTCTCAGAGACCCTTTAACGGTTTTAAGCGTGCCATTGTCATGTTGTAGCCAAGAGGCTTGTCCATGTCCTCTCTTAGTCTCTTACTCAGATATGAAGTTTCTGCTGCTACTCATAATCTTAGCAAGTAAACTGGTGAGGCCACACTAGCAGTTTTGAAAAGATAGGTAGCGCTCATAGAACAGTGATGCGCAGAGTTTGAGTTGTCAGTTGTTCAAAAAACAAAGTAAACTCTAGTTTGAGCGCCCAAAAGTTTTGCCCAGCTAGCCTTTTTGCAATTGTCAATTTGTCATGGTAACAAAGGTTTTTTTTTTTTTTTTTTGAGGCGTGTCAACTCCAAATTATTCATTTTTTCATAACCTATAGGAAGCAGTGCAACAAATTTGTTTTTTCGTTTCGTAATTGAATATGACATACTATATCTGGATTTCGTTTATAACGCAATTTACATTAATAAATGAGATATTATATTAAGGAGGTAGTAGTTTTTAATGTTGGAAGGAGAGTACAAGTTGGAGGATTTTGAAATGTGGTCTCATGCAGACGAATTTAACCTATGGTTTTCCTGGACACCACATGTAAGGAAATGTGGCTTCTTCGTGTAAGATGTGGCAAATTGTCTTTCACAAATAGAGGCTATTCAATTGCAAACTTGCTTCCACTCTCTCAAGGTGGGAAAAAAGGAAGAATTACTGCATAGCTTCATTTAAGCCATTGAATTAATAAAGAGTTCCATGATAGTAAGTGAGCAAATATAATACCACCTTGCTTCTAATTATAAAGATCTAATTAAAAATTTAATTTAGTTTTAAATATAAGACATTTGTCTACTTTATCTCCTATATTTAACCACTTTTTTCCAAACTACCACTATTAATACTCTCTTAACTATAATTAAATTTTTTTAATTATAACTTCACTAAACTAATTTAATTAATATCATTAACTCTCTACAAAAGTTAATTGGGGGTCATGAGACATAAGGAATAACAACGTCTAATAAAGTATAAAATGACAATGGGTCATGACATAATTTAAGACTTTTTTAGAAGGCAGTTGGTTAGATGTCCCTGCTGGGGCGTCTTCTTCACGGTGACTCCATTTTCTGTTCTTCATTACAAGGCTCCGATTCTGGAGATATGAGCCAGAGATGGCAAGCACAGTTTATGCGGAGAGAGAGAGAGAGAAGATCTTTTTATTTTGCTTTTGATTAATTTGATCAAACGAGTTGAATTTGACAGTGTTATATCTTTTCCCTTTTCACAACGGGATCCACTGTGTTTTGTCATATTCTTCTTGTATGCTTAAATTTTGCAAGCGCGTGCTGTTTCTGATACGACACTTGACAGCGGAAGAAAATAAAGTATTCTTGTTTTAAGGGATCAATCTTGCAATATCGAACTCTTCTTAAAAAGTAATTAAGAACCGTGCCATTAAGTTGTGTTATTGGCCTGCAAAATCTCAAAAGAGCTCAGAATCAACATCAGAGACAGAGAGATGAAGCATATATGTATACCAAAAGTTTAGTGAACAAAACGGCCTCCTTCTTCCTAATTTACATCGACTACACAGAAACTTCAACATAATTACACTTTCCTAGATCTAACGAAACAGAAAGGCGCCACACACACACATAAGTACATACATATAATCTAAACACACAATCTCTACAAAGACACGTGTATATATATATAAATGTTTGAATCAGCAAGGAGCGAAGCGATCCATGAGCAAAGAGACAGTGGATTCAGACATCTCGACGGGTGGTGTGTTGTTCTTGAGAATGGCTTGGGTGCGAGGAGATGAAGGAAGTCGTGGAGAAGAAGAAGACGATTCCATGGATTTGGAGTTGGGATTAGGAGGAAGAAGCTTGGCTCTGAGCTTAGAGAGCTCACCCACACAAATCTCAACCATGGCCGACATGTTGTTGAAGCTGGAAAAGATGCTTTTTTTTGTGCTGCGCTTTGTTTAGAGCTGGAAATAAAATGAAGCCATAAGGGGTGACACCCCCATTTTATAGACCCAGAAAGGGCGTTTAATCTTATAATCTTCCATAATTTTGTGCCACGCCTCCATTAACCGACATAACCCTAAATTTCCGTAAAGTGATAAAAAGATTCCATGTTTTTTTTTTTTGCAAAATATATATTTTTTAAATATTTATATTTAATTGTTTTTTTGCCTGCACATAAATATGTAGCATAAATTTATGTATGCGCGTAGGCGTAAAAGAAAAGTCAGGGAAATTGAGAGAGAAACGTGTGGGAGGGATATATGTGCCACATAAGGAAGTGGATATGCTCTCACACAGTTTCGTATATTCGATGGGCGATTTCTATTGGCTGCTTTAGTGGCGTATCTTTTCCCATTGAAATTCATAAATTACACTTTCGTTAATTTTACATAATACGACTTCTATTTTGTCCTTTTTTTATAAAAAAAAAGTCTATATTTACAAAATTGTGATCTTCGCAATTACTCTCAGGTTTTTTACAAAAATACATTGACGATATGTCAATATGACCTATACAAAGAATTGTAGTAGTATTTGGGCGGGTTTTGGCCCCAACTCTGAAACTCTAGTTTATTTTTTATTAATATTTTGGAATATAATATAAAATACATTTAAAAGAGGGAGTCATAAAAAAACGTGTTAATTTTTTTTTAGTTTTATGTCATTATTTTATTCCCATATATGGTATTCATCGAATTTAAATGAAAGATCAAAATATATTGTGTGTGTATTTACTAAAGGCCTTGTAGGTTAGTGGTAATGGTATCTCCCAAGTGGTAGGAGGTCACGGTTTCGATCCCGCCGTTGTAACTTCAGGCCGTTAGTGCCTGCCCGAGCCTATGAGCTCTATTTTAAAATATATATATATATATATATATATTGTGTTCAACTTTGTCAAGAAAAATCAAAGTTTTTTTGTTTTGTTTTTTGCAATGATTAAGATGGAGTGTTTTGAAAATTAGGGAAAAGGATAGGATAATTGCACAGAAGTTTCTATCCATTTACTGTAATAATCTGTTGTTATTGGTTTTCATTTATAAGATAATGACTTCCATCGAAAAAAAATATATAAGATAATGACACTTAAGGACTTTTACAAGATAAATAAAAGGTATTTAATTTTACAAATCAAAATTTTTTGTGAAAATATTATAAATTTATAATTTTTAAAATTCGAAAAGCAATTTAAAAACATAAATTATAATGATTCTCAAAATGCAATCTCCTTTGAAAATCATGAGGAGGTATTTAACATTTAATGATTTCAAAATAAAAGTGTAATTTCTCATAGAAGATTTCATGGACAAATTCGCCCCGTTTTGCAGGGTTTAAAAATATTTTTATCCTCTATTTCCTTTATCAATGTGATCTATGTATTATTATTATTATTATTATTACTGAACTAAACTTGAAAATACCAATGAGTGAGTGTATTTTCAAATTAATATATTATAATAAATAGAAGCTAAAATATTTAAGGAAAATAATATGATGAGAATGCCAAGACACTTCACACAAAAAAGAATTGTGACAACATTGAATTAGTAATAAAAAAAAGTTATCGAAATACGAGAAAAATGAAACGGTTATTTTCGTACCCTGGAAGTTACTTTCGTAATCAATAACATTAAAATGTTGTAGCTTCTGGTGAGGTAATTTCCCTTAATGCAACGTGCAATTATGTACCTGAAGAAATATCTCTCAGGCATACATACATATATACATATATAGATATATATATAATGCCAAAATTTAAAATTGAATAATAAAAAAGCAAGGACAAATAGAAAATATCTGAGGGCTGATGCGAATTTTCGGCGAAACGATAGAAAAATGTGCCTTCGAAATAATTTTGGAGGTTACGAGTTACGACAAATCAGTATATGAAGACAATGCGTTATAATGAAAGAGAGAGAGATTGAACAAGACATTTGGGGGGGGG
>JBAGKO010000008.1:18476037-18490849 GCA_037177275.1 Acacia concinna
TGGTTGCCCCTATACTACATTATTGGTGCAATCATTCTGACAGATCGAAACAGGCGACAGTTTTGGTCCGATCACTAATCAAGCTCCCAACCATAAGTAGTTGTAAGAGATATAAAGAGTCGGACAAAGGTCAATTTGGCCACAAGAGAAAAAGTCTTCAAATCTTCATTACCATACGTCTAAGGATAACCATTAGCAACTAGCTAAGCTTTCAACCGTTTCAAAGTACCATAAGCTTTAGTCTTAATTGTAAACACCCATTTACAACTAATAGCTATCTTCCTTGAAGGTAGATCAACAAAAGTCTAAGTAACAACCTTGTTAGGGCTATCATTTATTCATTCATCGCAGCACACCAACCAGGATGATATAATGCTTAGTGGAGAGAGGTGGGAATAGTAATAGAATCTAAGGGGGCTATTAATGAATATGAGTGAGGGGAAATTTTTTGTAGGAGACAAATAAATCAATAGGATAGGAACTATGCATATATCTTTACAGAAGGCAATGAGAACATTTACCTTTTATGAGAGCAATGGGTAAGTCTTTAAAAGGAGGATCAAAAGGCTCAGGTTGAACAGGCACTAATAGAAGATTAGAAGTAGTGGTAGATGGAACTGGGGTTAGATCTAAGGACAAGGAAGTTACAAAAGAGTCATGAGTACAAGCAACTTCATTATTTCCTATCAAATCTGAAACTGGATTAGGTGCTTTTACTGGTGTGACAAGAACAAGATAGAATAAAATATGATCAAGCTTATGATCAATGTCAGAAGGCAAAGAGGACTCTAAAAAAGGAAAGAATAGAGAGGACTCATGAAAGGTCACATCGGTTGACACAAGGTAACACTAAAGATTAAGAGAGTAACAATGACAACCTTTCGAAATACTAAAATAACCAAGAAAGACACACTTTAAGGACTTGAGATCAAGTTTGCCAAGACCTTGACTAACATCTCAAACAAAACATACACAACCAAATATTTTGGGAGCAATAGAAAACAATTTTTGGTTAGGAAACAAAATTGTACATGGAGCATCACCACAAAGAACACATGATGGCATACGTTTGATAAGGAAACTAGCAGTGAAGACAACATCAACCTAAAAAGGTTTAAGAACTTTCATTTAAAATATTAGAGTTTGGGCAACTTCTAATAAGTGTCAGTTCTTTCTTTTAACGATATCATTCTAAGCAAGTGTATATGCATAAGACAATTGATGAATCATGCCATATTGTTGCATGTATATAGTAAATTGGGCAGAAAAATATTCTTTCACATTGTCACTCAAAATCTTGACAGGCTGAACAAACTGAGTTTTAATTTTGGCACAGAAATTGTGAAAGTGAGAAAATAATTCATAATGATGCTTCATGAAATAAAGCTAAGTAGTTTGGGAAAAATTATCCACAAAGGTAACAAAATACTGGCAATAAGTTTGTGACTCAACTGATCATAGACCCCAAAACTTCATAATGAACTAACTTAAAAGGGGATGCAACTTGCTTATTAACTTGTAGCACTATAAAGACACAATGATGTTTAGCAAACTGGCATTACTCACACTCTAATGTTGACATAGAAGAAAATTGAGAATACATACTCTTCAAAGACAAAAGAGACACATGACCCATATGACAGTGAAATTTGAAAGGAGATGGACTACCAAAACAAACAACTGAACACAGCGCCTGATCATCAGGGAAATAATGGTTGCTAGATTCATATCCTCTACCAATGATATGCTTCGTCAAAAGATCCTAAATTAACAGTGGTTAAGGAAAAAAGATAAAACCGTTTAAATTGTAGGTAAGTTTGTTTGGAAACAAAAGATTAAAAGTAAGATTAAGAACATTAATAATAGAGGATAAGGGAGTAGATGGAGTGAGGTTAACAATGACAAATCCAAGAACGCAAATAGGAGTATCATTGGCTACAGATATTAAAGATGGGTTGGAGACTTGGAGTAGGGTGCATACAAAGAGAATAAATGATTGTTACTTAGCATGTGGTTAATAGCATCAGAATCAATTATTCACTTCGAGTAAGAAGTAGCAAGACATGAATCATTGTTACCTGCAACAAACTAGGTGAGCTAGATTGCCCCTTAGAACTGAAACCAAACTGACTTGTTCTCTCAGGAGTTTGTGCAATAATCTTAGTAGATATAGTTGATTTAGATTCAGTCATACCAAACAACAACAACAACTGGAGTACCACCAAATGAAACCAAAGACCACAAACAACTTCAAATAGTCACAAATGACCAAAGAAAGGTTTCAAATAACAAATAGCCTTAAAAAAAAAATTATTAACACAGGTCTAAATAGTATAAAGTACCCAAACTAGGATAACAATCTCCAAACAGAAAGACTCGAAAACACAAACCGAATGAAGAGAACTTGAAACTTAAAAAGGGCAAGATTTATTCTAACAAACGTGCAAAATATCAAAATAATTCACACAAATCATCTGGAACTCTTAAACAGAACATAACATCATCAGAAGCTAAAACAGAAAACTAATTACTAGAATTTTAGACAAAATAATAGCAATTTTTTGGCTCTAGTACAATGTAATGCAAATAGAGAAAATAACTCTTAATAATTTGTATATTAACATGCATATGTTAGGGTATTAATATACATATAATTAGACCACCTAATAAATACAATACATATGATAATAATGCCTATTGATTATTTCCTAATAAAAACAGTACTACAATGCCCATTGTACCACATTCATAATACAAAAAGAAATTTTTTTAAGTATTATCAGGTTAAGATATTTCTATATTCACAAATATTTTAATATAAAAGTTTTGTAGCCATTTTCAGTAGAACTAATTGCACGTCTCTTGATAATTAAAAACAAAAATAACTCTCTCTCTCTCTCTTTGTTTAAACTAACTATTATTAAGGAGATTAATTGGGAAAATTCAATATTATCTTGGTTGTATCTGTGAACATTTGATTAGATGCACTGGTCACAAAAGTCCAGAAGTGAATCTGTGCCCAAAGACAAATTGATCAGGAATCCCGGTTTCTTGATAAAGAACCCAGTTTTGGTTTTCTGTGCGCCCAGCAGTTTGAAGTTTCAAAGTCTGCTGAAGGATCAGAATAATATCTTCCAGAATCCGCCAAAAAAAGATGTTTAGAATATAAAGCAAATTTTAATTACAGAATTGGTAATATAAATATATACAAGTGTTTTTGGAATTTTGTAAAATTTAAGATGAAATTGACAAGACCCCTTCACAATTTTTTTTTTTTTGAGTAGGCCCCTTCACAATTTTTGATTTCGCTTTAGAGTTATAAGCGTCGTTACTCCAAATATTATACTCCTACCTCATTATGAGAAATTAAGTCGTCACTTTTGATCATGTACGTGTATTTAATTTATGGTACTATCTACAATTATTTGATTTTTTTAGGGTTATGAGAAAACTAATTATATTTTTTAAAAATATTTAGATTTATTATTTTGTTTTAAATTATTTTTTCTAACTGATATATGATATATTAATATACTCCATAATATGATTAAATAATTTTTTTTAAAAAAAGTTAATTTAACCTTATATTTAAAATTAAAGGGTGTATGTCTTAATCGTGTCTTCTTTAGTTGGGGCAAGAAAGAGAATTCTGGTTGGTACAATGGTATAAGGCATCATTAGATTTTAAGTTTAAGTCAAAAAAATACTTGTGGTGGGAAGGACTAAGGAGTAAGGACTAACACAAGAGTCTCTTTAATCATACGATGCATCCAGTTAGACAGTGAACACGCGTAAACCTCTGTGACTTATTTCCCTGTGTAGTGATCTTTATCTTCAAGGTCCCACTGAAACCCTGGTGCAAATCAGCTGGTGACAGGCTTGGCGTTCTTAATTATTTTATCTTTAGGTCCCATCATTCCCCCTCTCTCTCTCTATCAAGCTTCCCTCTGTTAACTTTTCCCCTTTAACTGTTGGCGTTCCGGAAACCTCCAAACTATAATTTTAAATTTAAATTTATGTAAGTCAATATAAAATTTATTTCACATATTTATTTCAGAATCTATAAAATTTATTCTCAAAACTAATCCAAACGTCTCCTAAGTCAATATACAAATCAATTAATGGGACTGTTCAAGCTTAACAATGACAACTTGCCTTTAAATAACACTCAACACACAATAAGAGTATGTTTGGTTAGAGGCAGGGGATGTGATGGAAAATAAGCCCCTCCTCTCATTTAATTCAAAATTTTAGAGGGGGATCCAAAATTTCTATTTTCTTCTTTCAACACCTACATTTTGACACCTCTCTAAATTGGAGAGTTTTGGAGATGAGTCAAAATTTTAGACTATTTTATCCTTATAGTTTATGTAATACTTCAATAAATCTTTGTGAAAAATATTATAATAAAAAACAATAATAATATTATTAAAATATATGTATAAAATAAGAATATATTATTAAAATTTAAAATATATCATTAATAAATAATTTAAATAAAATTATTATTATAAGTACAAATATATTATTAAATTAAATTAATGTAAATAAAAAATATTTTATCATTAAAAAAAATACTATTATGATATAAAGCTTAAAAAAATATATTCTTACACATAAAAATATTATTATAAAATGATTTGAAATAAAAATATATATTCATAAATAAAAAATATCATAATTATAAAATATGTAAATATTAATAATAATATTATTAAAATATATTTATAAAATAAAATATATTATAATCAAAATATATTATTTTTATTTTATTTAAAAAATATGTAATTTTCATATTAAAATTATATTATTATAAATAAAAAATAGTAATCTTGTAAAATGAAAAGTGTTACCAAATAAAGTATCATTTGAAACCCGCCCCTCCCCTCCACCATCCAAACCAAACAAAACCCTACTCTTCCCTTCATCCTCTCAACAGGAATTAAGGGTGTGTTTGATTCAACTGAAGTTAAGTTAGATGAAATTTATTAAAATTAGGTTAAGGAAATTATAAACTTGTTTGGTTCAAAAATAAGTAAAGTTAGATTTAGTTTCTTATATGATTTAAAAAATTAGGTGAGGGGAGTTAATTTTAATTAAACAAATATGCCATGTTCTCTTAATCTATTTATGTTTCTTTTTTTTAACAGTTTTTTATTTAAAATAATATTTAATATTAAAGTAGGAGTCAAAATTATAAACTTTAACAAAATTCTTGTTTGGTTACAAAAATTATAAACCTTGCTGGTCAAGTTGCGTAAAGTGAATAAAATAATGATTATGTGATTTATGTCTAATATTTCTTGGCCATTGATGGAATATTTGTTTTTGGCTATGGGCAATTTTGTCAAGAAGATGCAGAATGTTTCTCTCCCCTCCAATTTTTGGGTTGAAAGAAGGGGGTGGGTTCCACTAGAATACAAAAATTTCCTCCTCCCCTCCCCTCCACTCCTCCCAACCAAACATAATTTTTCATCAACCAAATCCCACCTAAATAAACCCCTAACCAAACATACCATGAAAAAATTTTAGATTGATTTTGTGAATTCTTTGGCTTTTTTATAACATGATATGTTTACAAATTAAAAGCAATGGGATGTTCCAGCATGTAACTGCAATAGGTAGTGAAATTCCCCCAACGTGAGCTTAAATTCCTGCAAATCGGACTTGTCGGGTACCAGCAATACCAGATACCGGGGATTAATAACTAAGGGCGGATATAAGTAGTAGAGCCAAGATAATTTACATGCAATCACTCCACACTAGAAACTTGACTCATATAGGCATCTACCATACAAAGTTAAAGAACAATATCTATATCTACACTCTCTCCCAAGCGTTTAAATCAAAATACAGAGATATGTTAACAAACGATAGAGAGAATCTTGCAGTCCCTGAGACATCTTCTCATCACACGAAAGAGTTTGTTGTTTGATGCAGCTTTTTACTAAGGGCTAAAACAAGTAACGAGGAGGGAAACAGAATCCTCAGAAAAGGGCAACCTAGGCTGCTTGTTAAGGTGGTTGAATTTGCCCAAAGCCACAGCTAAAGCCATAGATCCCATCTTCTCCTTTTTCTGTTGTTGAGAAGAGTCCTCCATGTGAGTGGAGCCATGAGGAGGAAACATGGCCTCACCACCTTTGTCCTCCTTCACCTTCGACACCTCGTTGGTCCACATATCAATCAGACCAGACATGGAATTGTGTGACCACTGACCAGAGAGGGACTCTGTATCTGATAATTGCTTCACTCTGTTATGTTGCTATTGGTATACAGTGAGGTGATCGATGTGAAGCCAAATATCCTAAGTTTAGTTTTTTATAGTGAAGATGATGATGATTGAGATTTGGAAAGTCGGTCATGTACTCATGTGGATAAGGGAAAACAGTGGGATCCACATTCTTGGGTCTGTGTGCTTTTTCAAACCATGACAGCAAACACACAGGAACTGATTTTAATAATTTGATTTGATGACACGTTCGACTTTAGTGATCTTTATCCATTTCGAATTAATCTACCCATATTCAGAGTTAATAGGAATCTACTATTACAGTTTGTGGGAATGTAACCTCACAATAGGAATTCTTTCTACCGTCGAGTAATTATTATCACAATGGCATATCAGGGCTCAAATATGATATCGCTCTTAAAATAGAACAACACACGATTAGTTGATTTGATAACAGGACTTTAATCATCTTTATCCTTTTTAAATTAATCCACATGTATCCCAGAACTTTAGTGATCTTTATCCCTTTTAGATTAATCCACCTGTATCCGGCGCCAATAGCAATCGACTAGTTCATTTTGTACGAATGTAAGCACATAATGAGGAAACCTTGTTACCTCCAAATAATTATCACGATTGCATATTTATAATCTAACACAAGACTGCTGGTTAAAATATAATAGCCCACGATTAGTTTATCCCAGCGCACTTGATGGTGTGATCTTTTTCCTCAGAAGTCACCAGAGAAAAGGAGCAACAAATTGCAAAACAGCTGCACAGAGACCATGGTTTGGTCTTTGGTATATTCTTATTTCAGAGCATCTAAGAACCCAATTTTCTTCTTATTTTTAATACTTTAGTATTTAAAATGTTTATAATCAATGCTTGGAGATCTTGGGATGAGATAAAGATAAAATTGATTTAGAGCTCACGTAAATTTCCCATATAATTTTCTTTCTCTGTATTCAAAGTTCCTACGCAAAATAATTCTAACAACACAGACTCTCAATTTTAGTTTATTCAATGAGTTCAATTACTTGTTCAAGAAGTGAACGATTGTCCTGAAAATGAATCCTTCAAACATTACATCGGAATCTCATCTGTTGTTACTATGAAGGATAAGAAAATATCAACTGTTTGAGTTTGGCACCCAATCAAATAAGATATCTATCTCATCGTTATAAGCAGATGCTGATAGAGAATGGTCCCTTTTGTTTATACAAATCCCCAGTAACTAAAGATGTCAGTTGCACATATACATACGTAGTTTGGTACTATGATCCCAAAGACATGTTTCATATACACGGTATAAAATGAAGGCCATTCTGAGATTAACTCAAAGCAGCAACGAAACAACAGAGGCAGAAAATCAGAAGATTACACTTTTCAAACAAATAATAATTGCCAAATCCAGTCTTGAACAAGATGAATGATGCCTGATTGAAGAAATCTATAAACCAGAAATGTGCACCTGATTCAAGAGCCTCTCTCCTGATGAATGTCATATGAATATGCATGCGCTGCTCAACTGTATGTTCTCAAGAAATGTTAATGATCCAGAAAGAAAAGGTGCCTTTGAGAACACAACCCTTCCCGTTACCATAGCATTTCATCATGAACGCAATATTCAAAACATATCCCTTCAAACTGACATGAACGCAGAGTACTGGGGGGCAAATCAGTCGCTGCCGGTGTGAGCATGCCAATCCCTTTACATCTTCCAACAATTCGGCTTCAAGGCTTGGTCGGCAGCATGTCCTGAGATATTGCATGTAAAATCAAATGCATAGTCTGGAATTATAACTCTGACTGCATAAAATTGTAACTGAAAAGATGCAGAAGCTAGACATACGGTTAGGTTGGGGATAAAGCAGTGACTGTGATCGTTGGCAGCAAGCTACTTACTACTGC
Organism: Acacia concinna; assembly: GCA_037177275.1. Taxonomy (NCBI): domain Eukaryota; kingdom Viridiplantae; phylum Streptophyta; class Magnoliopsida; order Fabales; family Fabaceae; genus Acacia; species Acacia concinna. The sequence goes on from JBAGKO010000008.1 coordinate 18,484,178, forward strand.
ATATTGTCACGCCAATGAGGGCTGATAAGGTGTGGCTTTCATGTCTTCATTACCACATGCAAAATCAGACCAGAGGATCTATTCCCTACCGTGAACAAACCCAAGAGAGCCTGAGGCCACTCATTGCATGATATGGGGACGGTGCTTAAGTTCAAGATGCTCAAGTCACAAAGCGCTCAAATCCATGGTGTCCAGCCTTCATACATGTTGCAAAGATTATCTACACTAGTAGCTTGCTTCAGTAGATAATCTACTTGCTCTGCAATGCTAATTTCTCTGAAACCCAAAGAGGAATCGCTCAGTATCATCAGTAAAAAATTCCAGGCAGGTTTTGTAAGTTCCAAAACTCCAAAATACCTGTTTTCAGAAATATCTCGACCATCTATTTTAATCTCAACTCGCTTCAACACTGATAATGCATATGCATTTTTACCTAGCATTTAGCACAAAAATCAAGCAATAACGAAGCATCAGTTGAATAATGAACAGTGCATCAATTGAATAATGAAAAGTAAATAGCTAAGATATAAGGGAGAACTTAAGGGCGTCAAAAGATTTCTCATCATTCCCACCTCACACACAGTGAGGCGAGGGATAAAAAGAAGAAACCTAAGGGTTAAGAATCCGTCAGTGTTGACACTAATCTACACAGCTATGGAATTTACAATTAAGAATTTGTACAAGATATATGATAGCTATGCAACCACCAGATATGCCAAGAAATAACTACCATCCAGACAAGTCATAAATTGCTTTCACATCCATTTTTAGCAAGCCACTTTAATAATGTAAAATGTAGCTCCCGAATGTCAATAGGGACATGAAGGTACAGGAGTATCTTTTCTGCTTGTGCTTGTTAGCACTAGCATTTGAACTTAGAACCTCAAAGTAATACTATTTTCAGCTTACCATGAAGGCTAAATATGGTAGTAGTTCAGGAGTTTGACATCAAAGTATAATGCAAATGACAATCTTTAGACATATCAAGTACCTCTTCCCACCCGACTTCTGGCATTTGAGTTAGGATCCAGAGCTTCATGATGTTCAGTACCATTATCATCTTTGTTTGAAGAAACTGGTTCAGCTTCACCCTCAGATTTCTGCGCGTTCTCATTCTTCAGGGTATCAGTAGGGATGGTAACAGATTTATAAAACGGCAAAGCAGAACCATCAGCGTGAGAAATTGAAGTAGAATTTGAGATTTCTTCATTCGCATCAGGCTCCATGGATTTGAATTCCAAAAGCTTAGGAGATGAAATTTCTTCACCATCAGTGTGAGAAATTGGAGCAGAATGTATATGATCAGCGGGATTTCTACCAGCAGAGCTTTGGGAAAGCAGTTCCTTAATTTCTGTTGAATCATTCAAACTATCTGGGAAACTAGCCCCAGTTGGCGTAATGCCAGATCCAGAGCTACTACAGTAGATGCTATCAGGTGGAGATATCCACCCTTTATCTTCCAACGAAAGCTGAGAAAATCCAATAACATCCTCATTACCACCGTCATCAGATTTGGAGGGACTCTCCTCTTCCTTGCCATCAAACTCAGCAGCATCACCACTGGCAGGATCTGATTTTGGGAGAGCAATATCCTGTGATTTTGCTTCTTGGCTTTCTCCTATCCCTTCAAGGGCCTGAAAACGAAAGCATAAACAGAAAATAATCCACCTAAAGTGATTGAGCAGGAGCAAGTTTGTGCAGAAAACCTCACATACAAGTTAGAATTTTATATTAATATAAAATATATTAGGGCAAGATCTTGGAAATGTGACGTGTGACATTACTTTATGAAGATTTCCAGCATGGAGACTTGCTAATCTTGCTAGCCTAGTCAACATGGAACAGAGTCCCTTCACTGCTGATGTCAGCGATGGTACCAAGGGCTTAAAGGTCTGATAGGCCTCTCTGATTTTTAAACAATAAGACTGGTATATAGCTTGTCCATGAATATGTGAAATTTCCTTCTTGGTCTCTCTTTCCCTGGCAATAGCATCATTCAAAGCAGCTACATCCTTGGACAGTACTGATTCAAGTGGAAGAAGGGTGGCATTCGCCTGCCAAAACATAAAGCCACCACAACACAATTTTAACTTTAGGAAGGACAAATGTGTGAATGTATCCAATATACCATTATCACTGAAAAGATAAACTCTGAAACAAGTGAAACCTTTGATAGATCTTCAATAAGAGAAAGGTGAGTAGCAGCAGCTTCCTTTCCGAGATTGTAAACATCATGCATATCTTCAGTTATTGCTAAAACCTAAAAAAGCAAAATAACAACTCATCTTTAAACTGCAGGTAACATGTACTAGAACTTTTTATACCCTTTGAAGACTCGATAAATAGACAATGAAAACTACATAAAAATTCTCACTACGATGTCAGGTCTCCAGGTTCAACGTAGCCAATTAAAGCACTACCTATATCATAACCTAGGAAGAGATTAACACATAAATCTCACAACAGCATCTAAACTGAGCTTTATGAACAACATCTTGCCAACTGTGGAGACTGAAAATAACAGTTAATATGAACCTTTTCTAACTATATATGCATGCCCATATGTGAGCATGTGTGCGAAGTAATCCATAGGTATATGACATGTTTATTTCAGTGTGCCAAATTAGTGTTTTAGGATGTTTCAGCTGTATTAGTGTGAGTGAACAAAGGCAAAATGAGAAACCTCACCATCACAAAAATATATCATCATATGCATGCAAGATTAAGTAAATAATTCAGGTCAGATAAAAAATAGAAATGATGACCATAGTCATTTCTAAATTTAAACTCCAGAATAATGTAGAAAAACTTGAAACCAGACATCCTGGAAGGGACTGACTGACAATATAAAAACAAAGCCCTAATAGTATAAATATAGTATAACTTCCAAAATATTAATTGAATGTGCTGCGTGTCCCACTGCCCCTGCCTCCATCACCAATATAGAGCCATATTGTGCCTTTAAGATTAGATTTGGACATGTACATCTCACATGAGTTTCTATAAAGCATCTGGAATAAAGTTTGAAAGTAGACTTCTCACTAATATATGTCATCTTTGAATGCAATACCTCTTCAAGCATAGAACGGCACTCTGAGGTCAAAGCTGTATGGATCCTTGAAATCTGAGCGAAAGCAGTCAGTGCAACACTAGCCTCATAAGCACAATCCCTCATTAAAAGAACAGTGCTTTGTAGATCACCTGGGAGGGGGAAAAGAACATATTAAAGAAACGCATACTAAAGGAGTACATACATGTTGACAAAAAAAAAAAAATTCATGTCTACATTTGATGTGTTAAACACTCATCAAATATGCGTGGCTTTTCAAACAGCACATGAAAACTGCAATGTTTGCTCTGTTTCCACTTTTAGAATTGATATTGGTGTTTAAGCTTCAAGGTTTTGACATATCAAGAAGCAACTCGAGTGTTCCCTTTTGTAACGGCATTTTACCAGAAGCTGACTTTGCTTTCAGAGAAGTGAAACAGAGTTCATTAGTTGCTGCATATAATCCATTGGAAGCAGCTTCAACAGTGCCTTGTGCAATCTGCCATTCTTGTTCAGTACCTAAAACAGGAAAAAGAGAGCATAATTTCGGTTTTCATATAGATGTTTTAACTGGAATGAAGAGACTTAAATTAAGGAGGAATCTTCTAAACTAACGTGTATAAGAGTGGTAAGTGACATCCAATCTTGTTAGTGCATTCAAGTATGCTTGCTGCCATGCCTTGCCATCAATGCTTGTCCTGAGAGGATAAGGCTGACTGGGGATAAGCAAATATCCATCCCTTGATGCTTCAAACTCAAACACTGACATGCAAAATTTCACGATGTCAGATGCCTTTTCCTTTAATTCCCACAATATCTGCCTCCGCATCTTAATATGCTCATGGAATTCAGGAGGAATTCCTAAACTTTTGTTTGAAGTATTTCCAGAAGTGCTGGTATTTGGACCCGCACAAGCCCAACTCATAGCTCTCTCAAGCTGTCCTTCAGCTACAAGAGAATTTCGCTCACAGCATTGAAGGCCATCCATCGACCTAGTGATTTTTGATACAGAAGATTGTATATTTTCCAATAATTTAGATCTGCTGAGGTTTAAAATAATTGTATTTAAGCTGTCATCACTATCAATATGTCTCTCAAATCTGACTTTTCTGTCATACGATTGACTCATGCTCACATCATGCATCCATTCCATCTGAACAATCTCAAGGGTTGTTTTCCGAAGAGAATCTTTCAACTCATTTACCTGTCTTTTCATGACCGAAGCTGCTGACTTTGCTGCTCTAGCAGTTTCATGAGCATTACAGTATTCTTCAAGCATAAGTAAAACTTTTTTCGCAGCCCCATCCCTTTTCAACTCATCTAAAACAACTTCCTTTGTTGCCTCTGTTAGTTGCTTCAAGTTCTCAATTTCTTTATCTAAACAAACCAGAAAGCTAGGGGCAACTCTTTCTTTTAAGTACTGATTGACATGTTTCTGTAGCTGGATTTCAAGCTTTTTCTTTACAAAATTGAGTAACTGGTCAAAGCCTAGGTTTTGCTCAACAGATGAAGCAACATCACGTATACATGCATCAAGAAAAGAATCTATTACACCTATTTTCCAAATAAAGAATGAATGACCATCTAATAAACCACTGACTTTCCAGACATACTCAGATATTGGGTTTCCAGAATTTATCAAATCGGCTAGAGTCTGATATTTACTCGAGGTGGTTGCAGAACCAACAGCTGAAAACAACGAATTATCACTGAACTCCAATTGCATGAAGGGCTTCACAAGTGCGGCCAATAGCGCTTTTCCTCTTAAAATATGCGGCTCTCTTTGTTCTTCAGGAAATACCAATGATTGGAAATGACGCTCCACAGAATCCAGAACATTTTTAATATCAGCTTCTCTCTTTATAAGGGAAGAAGTCCTCAGATCCCTCTGATTCCATGTTTGATGGAGTTGATCAAGCTGCGCTCTACAAGCTTCTTCTTGGGATGCAAGTTCCTCTGCTTCTTCCCAAGAAAGATGATCTCTGCCCTTGACTGCAGCTTCTTCAAGAGCAAGTTGCTGCTCAGTAATAAGACCAACCTTAACAAAATAGTTCTGCTCAAGCTCAACCAATGACGACCTCTCCATTTTGACCTCCACAAGCTGCTCCAGTGCAGTATCTATGGACCCTCGAACTTGTGAGATTAACCCAAATGTATCCATAACTTCTGAATGTAATGAAACTGCTGACCGTATAACACTGGGTAGAACAATTTCAGTCATTTGACTAACCAACCCATTACAGGAAGACAAAATGGTTTTGAAAATAGAAACCGAATTACTTTCTGAAGGGAATTTAGATTTGCTTTTACAGAACTCAACAGTAGGTATGTCCTTCTGAATTATTTTCCACAAATCACTCACAAACTCTGTCACAAGATTACATTTTTCTACTTGCTCTTCAAACTCAGAGAAAAAAGCTTCAGAATCATTTAGCACTATATTGTGTTCATTGTACATGCTAAGAACTCTATTCTTAACATCATTGTAAAGCCAGCTCACAGCAATGTTAAGAACTGACAATGCTTTTTCGTTCTTCTCTTCCAGGTCACCAGGCAGTCTAGTATTGTTTGTTCCAGCATGTCTAGATTGGACTGATGGTGTACCATCTTCCTTCCTTAAGAAACCACTGGACTGCATAAATTTCATAAAGGCTGACAAAATTCGATCTTTAGCTTGTGATTCTGAATCTAAACCTATAGAATTCTCTAGTTCTGCACGCTCTTCTTCTAATTTTTCAATTTCTATTGCATATTTATCCACTTTAAGACAGAGTTCATCGTATCTGAATTTGACAGAATTGATGCTGTCTCCATGAAATTTTGCTACAAGATCAGATGCCTGCCTCCTGGCAAGAGAAAGAACTTCAGAGGACAGGGCACTGATTGTTAGTTGCAGAATTTGAGCCCATCCATGAACTGCACTGGTTGTAAGGTAATTTAAGGGTAGGATTCTTTGCAGAGCCAAGGAATATGCCTGCAGTGAGGTTATGGCAGAAGCAAGTCCATCATCTAACTCAGCCACAAGTTGAGAAATTTCCCTATCTATATCATTGCATTGGGCTTGTGTTGGTTCCGGAACAACAGTTAGAGGGACACCAGCTACAAAGACTGCAGATGTAAGAGACAAAGCTTCTTCCATGTTATTCAGCTTATAAGAAGTATTTGTTTCTGGGATTATATTGCATTGTAAAGCATCCAGAATCCTTCCATGTTGCTCAACCCAATTTGTGGCCTCATGAGCTTTCTCTGTGACCAAAGCCTTTGCTTGGGCAAATTCTCGGGCCTGTATTTCAAATGAATCTCGGATTTTATCAGATTTACTGGTTGCTTCAGCAACAACTGACTTTGCAGAATTCTCACGCAGAGCAAGGTTAGACCTCTCTTGGTCAGCCCGATGAAATAAAGTAGAGGCAAGCTCGTATTGATTTAGAACATTGGTAAACCTCTGTACATAAATTGTCGAAGTCAAATTCACAAAAAATGCTAATTGATTGAGATTTACATAAAATTATGATTTAAATGCAGTATGACTTTATCAATACCTCAAGTGCAGATTCAGCAGCTGGCAGGCTAGTCAACAATTGATCATGGTGTTCCTATTCAAAGATTAATAGGAGGAAAGC
>JBAGKO010000008.1:18491198-18511833 GCA_037177275.1 Acacia concinna
TCAACGTTTCATTTTCAAAGCACGGAATAGCTAAAAAAATTCCAAAAACAAATAGAATAAATCAAGCACCTTAGAATAGCACGTGAGAGAAATTCTAAATGTCACATGTAACATAAGATGGATACTAAATATAAATCACACATATATTAATACACTTGTTTGTTGGTTATTCTGAAGCACCTCTAAACCAAGTTAAAAGTACTTGAATTAGAAGAGCTTGGAAAAGGGAGGGGGAACATTATGAAACATTCTCTTCCTCAACAAAAATGCATACACAACTTTTATCTCCTAGTTGGATAAATACCTGTAAGGGAACACGGATCTCCTGCACTCGAGATGCAAATAGACTCAAGCTAACAGCTAATTCCATGCCTTTTCTTTCCTCACCACCAATAGCAGCTTCATCATGAAAATCACCTCGTGTCCACTCTACAAGTGGATCCCAGACAAACACTTCCAGTAACATCAAAAGAATGTCTTTGTTCTTCCTTAAAATGCCAATAACTGTCTCACAGTTCGCTCTGAAGCTACCCTCTATTCCGGTCATCCCTAGAGCTGCTTCAATCATCTGTGTTAGACGGAAAGGAACAATCTCTGGAACTTTTAATCTTTGTCCTTTATCGAAACAAACATTATAATCAATGTGTACAATACTCCCACTACCAAAATCTATAAGAATGTTATCTAAATGTCTGTCACCCAGTCCCAGAATGTGTCCCACCATGCTCATTGCTGCTACACTCCCAGAATACCTGCAGATTGAAAACTATCTATAAGTGCAACTGTACATAACTTCCCTTATATGTCATATAATTTAATTGAAGGCAAATACTATCCAAGGATGAGTTTGGAAAAACATTTTAAGATAATCATAAACAAATAGAAATTTCCATCATTTACTTGATATCTAAAGACAAACAAGATCATGGGCAACTTCAATTTAGTTTTGCCTGTAAAGCATGGACCTACCAATTTTCAGGTGCGTTAGACATGGACTGGCATGACATGTGTCCAACATGGTGCTTTCTATGAGACATGTGATGACCCAGAAAGTTACTTATTTAGATTGAACAAGCAAGCTAATTCCAAAAAGAAAAAGGCATGCAATTTTTCGGTTGGGGGGGAAGAAAACAGATGGGGTTGAGATACTCTAATACCCCGCCTGATGAGAAATAAAAAGTTCTTTCCTTACAGTTTGTTGAGTACAAGAAAGTTCTAAATTCATATGTGCGCACATACAGCAGGTCATAAGCCCAGTGAAAGCTTTGCCTAAAATAATTTGGCATCTTTTATATGGGAGGACTTTTTCATCACAGTAGTGTAAAATGCTATAAATATTGGATAATGCTGGTTGTGTTTTTTCTTTACAATTATGTTGCTAAATGGGAAGACTGAAAAATAGGACTTGAATATGCCATAGCATGGTGTATATAAAATGTCTAATTTTTCTATGTTCGATGTCTCTGTCCATGTCATTGACTGCACTTCAGAACTTACTGAACATTTGCCATCCATCATAAGTGTATATTGACATCTTAGATTTTTGGGTTCGAAGGTAATTTCAATCCCAAGTTTAAAAGTGGTGAAAGCATGCCCAGAAATGCATCCTAAACTTGATTAAAAAATCTAGATCCGTAACAATGGGAAGGACTTGGGTATTGTAAGCAATATAATGCAACCGTGAAATTTGCAAATGAAGGTTTAAGAATTAATTGAACGCACCTCTTCATTTTTGAGCTAAAGGCTTTATATCCTTCACTAGCACACCATAATTCTTGGTGTAGAAGATGCTGTGGCACTTCCTTCATGAGATCAAGTAGAACCTTACGTTTGACTTCATGAGGCCAATCCCTTCGAGAAATCACCCTTTTAATGCCTTTCTCTTTAAGAGCTGGTATGATCTTCCCATAGAACATATCGCTGGGCCGGGGAACGGGTGGAGGAGCAGAGTGTTTTGTATTCCCAGCACCAGCTGTTGTGAGCTGTTGTAGCTGGACACGACTTTGCCAAGATTTAAATACACTGTATATGCTTATTACGTTATCCACCCATTGGATAAGCCCTGCCCTGCCACTTATTGGAGTTACAGAATAATGGCGAATGCCAAGTGAGTTGCCCTGGGTAGAAGAAGAATGCAGAAAACCATTTATAGCCTGCAGCAATTGCATTATTCTAGCATCAAGGCGCAGATCTTCTCGCCCTTTAAGGAGATATGTGTACATCTGACCATCTGAACCCAATATAACAAGTTTTTTAGGTTTGGTCTTTGTTGATAAGATAGTAACTTGTTCAAGGAAAGAAGCAATTTTAACAACACCCTGGAGATCAGTAGCTTTGTCAGATTCAGGTATCTTGAGTTGTTTCTCAAGACCTGGCATTGGAACATCTGATGAAGACAACTGAGCCAGATGCGGTGCAACTTCTTGCAAAGAAATTGTAGACTTCCTCTGATAAGAAGCCAAGGATGCAGCGATACCATCAAAAAGTCGCCACACATCTCCTAGACCTGCAGCAGATGTGGGGGGTGTTTTAAATGATAAAATTGCTGATTTTAATTGTTCTTGATACTCTTCCTGGAACCAAGCTTCATGAGGGGTCTCAGGTTTTCGAGCAGTTGAAGCTAAACGGCGTTCCAAGGCCACAACAATTGGAGCCATCATTGCAGAATATCGAGCAGAGTTTATCTTGTTCTTCTCATTCTGACTAAGACTGACATTTTCTGAAATCCTTGCTGCTTCCTCTTTCAGCACATTTACACGCCTCATTACATCTGCAACAAGACCAATTCAGGCCCAATTCCATCATCTAATACTATATTCTAAATAATGCAGTCAAAAGAAAACAGAAAACATCCCCTAACTAGAAAATTTCATCATATACTCCGCATTGTAGGGCAAGGGAAAGAGGTATAATTATCAACGAAAAAGCAACCTGTGTGTAGATCCTGAAGAGTACTGAGCCACAATTCCTCCCAGAGAACAGTAACATTACTGAGTTCGTTTATCATCAGCTGAACATCCTGAACCAACCTAGGGTAAAGTTCCCTCTGCATGATCAAAAGTAGGTTTTAATCATCTCATACAGTATGTTGCACAAGCAAGCTAATAAAATATTATTTCACAGCAATAATTGCTCTTGAAGGTACAGCCAAATTGATGAGTGTATATCATGAAAAATGTCTGGTCAAAAACAGATGAGAACATATCAAGAAACTTACCAAACAGAAAGCTGGATCACCCTCTTATGAACCATTTTAAAAACAAGCTATTGAGTGCATATCATGATAAGCATGCTAGTCCCTTACTACCATTAGGCAAACACTCCATACCCATTTGAGAACGAAAATTCAAGCTTCAGATAGGCTTACTACTAGTGCTAGTAGGTCCTCAGTATTCTGTAAAGCTGGGAACATATTTTAGCATGCCAACCAAGCCTTAGGTAAATGAAAAGGCAGGAATAGAATACTGATTTGGATTCACAAAGTCGAGGCCATGAGAACAGAAGAGGTGCACTAGGAACAAACCAGGATACACAGGCCTCATTTCATTTGCAGAATAGAAGGCTATAGAAATGGAAAGGAATGATAAATGAATTGGATGGAAAAAATCATGTTTGGTATGGTTAATAACAGAATAGGAATACCTTTCCAATAGGTTGTCTGGTAGGATAAAAATAAAAAAGGAATGGAAATAAATGAGAGCAAGACAGCAATGATACCCCTAACTGAATGTGTGTGTGTGTGTTTAATTCAGGATTTGTAACTAAATTTCAAATTTAGTCACAACATTTCATAATTATAACTAGATTTAATAAAATTTATTATTTATTTTATAATTTCTCATGTTAAACTTTTGTTAATATTGCATGCCAATGGAGGACAAAATGAGTTCAGACCCTTCAAAAAGCTTTTATATATTATGTATCCCAGGGCAATGGGGCATATTTGGTGATCAAATTTTTCCCTGTGGTATTTTGTTGTTGACACCAAAACACAGCAGTCCCATTTACCATTTCTTTTCCATTCAAGGCAAAGCAATGTGTGAACCAAACATATTAGGATAGGCATTCCTTCACTGTTTCCATTTCCAACAAGCTACCAAATGGGCCACAGATGGATTTTTTTCCAGGTTGACAGGCAACAAAAGAAAAGCTGAATTATGGCAAGCAAAGGCACATCCAAGAATTGGTAATTATTATTGTTGTTGTTGCCAATGAAATATACTAGTAATTATTGAGACATCTGTTATGTAAATATAATATGAATCCCTAATAGTCTAATAGTCTATTAATGATATGTTAATTAGGGATTAGTAATAGGCCCAATAAGCATTAGTGTAGGCAGCAAGCAAGTTAGGTGTATTACATTAGCCTATATAAATAAGGCTAACCATTCCAATGTACAGATGACTTTGATTGATGAATGAATTCAGTTTGTTATGTTCTCTCTTCCCTCTCGGTTCTGTCTTTCTGTCCCTTTCCCCTCTGTTTCTGAATTCTTTCATTTGTCCCCTTTGAATCTATTCCTCTATTTCTAATTCCCCTCTCTTCCCCAATCCTAAACCTAAATATTCAATTGATTCTACAATTAATCTAACAACATCTTACTCTGCAACAATTTAACACCCATGAATAACATGATGTGAATGGAATATTAAATGGTGAAAATATAAAAGCCATATCTGAGACAAATTTTCAATACCAGACAACTCAACACATGATGAAGCTCCTCTGAAGGCTTCTCTTCATAAGCATTAACATCAACTAGTGTTGGGTACACTATAGAACAGGGAGACTGCTTGGCCAGCATAATCAATAAGCCCTCCAGATGCTTCCGGATCACTTGTTCATGATGAGAACTTATACGAGCAAATAATTGAGGGGTAACTTCCTACAAAAGACAACCATAGTTAAAATTCCAGAAAAACTATCCTCAGTTGAAAAAAGAAATGAAAGGATAAAAAGTAAAAATGCCATGATCTAGCATGCAACCTGCCATGGCAACAAAGGAACAATCGTAAGAGCAGATTCAAGTGTGTCCTTCAACTCCACACCATAATTGAGGAGTATATGCAATATATATAGTGTAGCCCTCAGAGTGTAACTTCCAGTCTTTTGCCTCAGAGACTCATCATCTGAAACAGGCACCTCATTCTGGCAAAGCAGGGTAGATGAATAAGAAAGATATTGTATGAAACCATAAGCTGCAGACCCAAACAGGGACACTCTCCTCCGCCTCAAAGACCACCAAATATTGACTAAATCATCCAAGGTAGATATTACATCAGACTCTCCCAGCCCAAGATTTGCATTCAGCAAACAAATTTTTAACCGAGAAGATAGCATGGCTGAAAGACTTTCCCCAACACAGTGTTCTGCACCTGGTGCCCCAGCCGCTGTTTCAATAATATTCACTAACTGCAGCACTAATGTTGTTAGAGGGTTGTCTCTACTTAATTGCTCTTCAGAATCAAGCCAAAATTTCCAATCTTGTTCATCTTTGAAACATTTCATATCACCCATGCCCTGTAAAAGATGCAAAACCAATGATTTAACTCGTTGCACCTCATCCTTAGTCAACTTAAATCTCTCAGACGAAACTTCCGGAATAAGTATCGGAGAGAAACACGAATGAAGGGTGGCTTCTTTATTATTATGTAGTGAGTCCCTGGCTTGCTTGAAACACCAAGAAGCATAAGAAATCCATGACTTGCCCATGGTGGGGCAAATATGAGTAGACAACTTCGTTGCTGTGCCAACAATTTCTTCAGTAACCTGACCCACACTTTGCTTAAATCTTATATTCTTGTCATTGCCATCATTATCAACTGAAGAGATTTCAGCACTTCCAAAATCTGCAGGCATGCTAAGAACTATATCATTGGGACTCCAATCAGAATAATTTTGTCTCAGCCACTTTGCAAGTTTCAAGCATGCTTTTGCCCTCAGAATTTTCTCATCAATATCAGGTATTTTATATTCTGAAGAAACCATACAAGGACGCAACAATGACCAGAGGTTTGTGAAAGCATCTTCAAACTTGTTTTCTGCATACAGCAGTAGAATGCTCTCATACTGTAAATTTAAAGAGAGAAAATTATATTGCCTCTCTTCAAGGGAAGTAGATATGCTTTCTTTGAGACAGTTTTTCAAACGATTTGCCAACAATAGATTTCTTTGTCTACGGGCCAAATTAAGCAAATTTATGCAGAGCTTCAAAGAAACTGGAGAAGTTGAGAAAATTGTTTGGTATACTCGAAGAACCTTCAACCATGGACTGCAATCTTGACGGATCTTGCTAATAGAAGATGGAAACAACTTAACATAGGAATTTAATATTGACTGAGCTTGTTTGGCCTTCTCATGGGTTGATCTAAGCTTGATATCCTCTTCTAATAAGAAAATACAATGCAACTGAATAGCAAGAGGTGTTGCTTCAGCCAAACCATCAAGTGGCAAAATAGATAGAGGCTCCTCCAACATTGATCTGGCCTTCTGCAAATCAAGAATCACATTATCGCTCTTCCCCTCCTTCTGGAAAAGCAATGATTGCAAAAGCATCTGCTCACTCCGTTGCAATGCTATTTTTGGATCAAGGGTGAGTTCACTGCTACTTTTAGGAGTCAAATCAAGGCAAGACCATGCAGACTGGTAATCACCCTCATCAAAGTGCGCCAATGCATGGATTGCATTAATTTCATTTCCAGCCATAGTCAGAGCACCAGAATAGCTTTTTCCAACATGCTTAGAACGAAGTAGTTGCAGCTCCAATAGCCAGCCTTCAAGAGATTTCCAATCTGATACAGAAGTATAACTCTCAATTATTCGTGCAATGACAAATTGTACTCCATCAGAACCAAGAGAACTAAGTGACTCCTCTGTTTGTAACAAGTGAGTGAAATGAGCAGCAGCATATTCATATTGGCCTCTTGCCTGATATACAAGCCCAGTTATCCACGAGAGAGGCCTGGCTGTGCCAGAGTCATTGAAGGATTGGTTATCATCCCCAAATAAGGAAGAGAATGTTATTGAAACCCAATTTTGCAGGCCAATCAAAGACTCTGGTTCAAAACTCTTGCAAAGGGCTAGTGACATGTGCCTTAAAACTTTTAAGACATCTCCTTTATACCTTCCTCTAATATTGTGGAAGTTCTCAGCTACCTGAGCCCTTGGTTTTTCCTTCAAAGCTGACATGGAAAGATTTTTTAGCTCCTGCAAACGTAGCGTACAGTATTGAATAATAGCATCATTGCAATGTAAAGCCAATCCAGCATTCATCATTGGTTCAATCATACGAGAAAACCACTCTTCACAAACTTTTTTGTTAGCTCGAAAGAACAACGAACTCTGGCGGGTAGCAGATGGTAAAATGACAGAACCCTCGTATGCATTGTATACATTTTTCTTCAAAGCCTCAACAAAATCCAACAATAACCTCATTGGCAACAGATGAGCACCAGAAGATCCTATCATACTTAAATTTCCATCATTTTGCTCATTATCAAGTTGTAAAAGGTGTGCCACCTTCAAAAGCATACTCTCTAGGGCAGCAAATGTTTGAGCAGGTCCACCAAGATTAGTCCTAAGTCGTGCAGCAACACAATACCTTGCTGCTTCTTGAACAGCCCACCAGGCACCAGCTAACGAATTGACAGAACATGTTCGTTCAAGAATGTCTTCATCCACTTTTACATCCAACCATATAGCACTAGCACCAAAAGTTCCAGTATCTTCAGACTGACTGAAAATAGAATCTCTTGAACTCTTGCAGCTGTGAATGAGCCTCTGAATCCAGGAAGAAAGAGGAACCTTCCATTTTTGTGAAATGTAACTTAAGATAGACACAAGTTGTTGTAATTGAAATTGCAGTGGCAGCTGCTTCAGGGCAAATACTTGCTTCCAGTGCAAGTTGGAAGAAATTCCTAAGCTCATGTTAACATGCCTAAACCTCCCATAATCATAGAGGCCACAAGCATATGCAGTAGTGGGCAAAATATGGGCAAGTAGCCTTACATATGCATCCCGTATTTCAACAATTGGATCACCAAGCTTCTCCAGTATCACTTCAGCTAGAGGATAAAAACAAACTGGATATAAAAGCTTTGCTTGCAGAAACATCTCCAAAATTATTGCAGCATGTGATCTCACTTCCAATTCTCTGTCAAATGTAGCACCCAAGAGTGAGAAAACTAAGTTCATTACAATATTAGCATGTCCACATGATTCATAGGAGCAAGTGTTTGCATTTGAGATATCATTAACAGCCATAACAATCTCACAGAACTTTTGCACCCAATGTAGGGCTTCCAGTTTAACTGCAAGAGGAGAAGAACGCTGAAGGCCTTTAATCAGGAGCATACTATACTTTGCTAGATACCCAGTAATTAAAGCTGAACGGCCATCACTCAAATGGCCATCACTGCTCTCCTTTTTAGTTGGAAATTCTATAAAATCTTTGTCACTATTCTGGTCTCTTGCAGAGCACTTGATCAAAAGCTCAACTGTAGTCAGCCTCTCCAATGACTTCAAAACAGCAACCTGCAACTCCAAGTATGGTTGAATAGGTATTTCAAAAGGATTCAGCTTTTCCATAATAAAAGACACCAACTTTTCTGACCTCCTAATATAAGTGGCAACAATTTCAGTATGGCCAATTAAATTGCTATCCACACCTGAGGGAAGACATGTTAATAGAACTTTCACATCAAACTTGATTAACGAAAATAATTCAGGTTTAGAAAATATTCTTGAAGCTGTGACAGTATTGAAATGATTCGTATGACCATTATTTTTTCCTAGCATAGCCTTCAACAACTCCAATTCTTTAATCAATGAGGTAACTGCTTCATCAACCACTTCCTTATTACCATGTTGAAGCAAGAAAATATAAGTAGCAGCACAACTTCCTGTTACTAAATGATTAGGATGGAACCGTAGCTGAGAAATCGGTGCATCAAACTGCAATAACTTCTGTACAGATGATGGGAGGAGGCCAAGCTTTTGCAAAGATAATAGTTGAAGATTAGTTTTTAGAACCCCATGAACTTGAAAGGATGTAATTTTTCTAGATCCTGCATGGTGAGGAGTAGCATCCAAATCCAGGCTTTGAAATAAGATATCAGCAGCAAGAGAATAAAAATTTGAAAATCGTTCACACAATATTTCTGCTAATAGGGTCAAACACTTCCAAAAGTCTTCAATCCATTCAGACCATCCAAATTTCTGCCCAACCACTGCTAAGCATCTCAACAAGTGAGGTAGCATTGTGCTAAGGGGTTCACTTATTTGCTCAAGAAGATTCATTTCCAGCAACCCAGAAGCAGTACTCTGTAGAATTGTTGAAAAGCAAGAAAGTAATGCCAGAAGCCTTCGAAATTGAGGAGGGGTTCCAGGAGTTCCATCCTGAAGCAAGACCTCCATGTCACCCAAGAACTTTGTCAGTAACCTTAGAGACATAGCCAAGCTACCGACCCAATGTTTTTGAAATTGCAAAAAGCTATCCATTATAACACGTCTTTCTGATTCAGCAAGGTCTGGCACCAATGCCCATCCAAGAAGGAGGTCAACAATGTCGGGAAAATGAGGTTGAAAGCATCTTGAGAATTTCACTGAGATCAATGTTATGGTGCCCAGAAGTCGATGTAATAAACTCAAGGAGGTTCTTTCATCCTCAAAGAGCAGTTGACATGCTTTGAGAATTGGCAAAACATACCTCTCGGAACCAACAACATCTCCAACGTTAAGAAACTCTCGTAGACCATCCAACGCCAATTCCTTACTTCCATCAACTGCGCCAACATTGCTTAATAATGGCAACGCCCAACCAATAAACCTGTCAACTAAACTTGCAAGTATGACATGGTTCTGTCTTCCATTTGATGTAACAGGAATGGAACAGATGACAGCACAAAGAGCACCATATGCTATAACTGCTGCCTGACGCACAGCATAAGATCTGTGGTGGGATTTCCCCAAAAAGGAAAGAAAAAGATTTCAGCAGAGTCGTTATTTGGACAATACAATGAAGCTCATAGTCCAGGTCAAAGTCGACTTCATTTGCTTATATTAACAATAATAATTCAAAATAAAATCCCTGCTAACTGGTAATGTAATATACCACGAGGCAGAGTACTGCCTATAGTTTTTTTAAAAAAATTAAAGAAGTAAAATAAGTTACTCAATTAGAAGAAAAATGATAAATTTTAATAGTGTAATTAGCTTTATTTTCCAAAAAAGTCAACTGTTATTATAGGACCGGAGGGAGTATTAAAATAGAACATTTCTTTAGCAAAAAAGAACGAAATTGGAAGAAGCCTTGGGGAGATGGTTTGGATTACCCTTCTGCCTCTAACATTATGTATATAAGATCAGCAATTGGGAATATAAACTGCTTTTCAAACAGACGGATTCTTCTTTAACAAACGAAATGAACCATACAAAAAATAAAGTGAATGACTTTCTTCAATGAGACCAGTTCAGGGGAAAGGCTCAAATAGAAACCCACTAATAAAAGGGAGAATGAAATAAGAAAACTATAGGCATAGTCAGCAAACACAGTTGATCAAGCAGACCCAAAATTAACTAATAAACACAAATGGAAAAGGGGGATACTCACTTATCAGACAACAGTTGAGAAAAGCCTTGGGCGAGGAAAGCGGCGGAGTGAGTGACAAGGAGCGAATTGTGCGGGTATACAATTGCGCGGTGAAGTGAGTTAGTGGCAGCGAGTCGAGGAGAATCATCGTCGTCGGAAGGGGCGGTGGACGAGGTTGAATCGTCCTTTGGGAGAGCAACGGAGAGAAGTGCTGCAAGTTGTTGTTGTTGATGATGGAGTCCTTGCATCATTGTGTCGACGATTATGGCTTCGCATCTCGTGCTTACTATGACTTCCTCCTTCTCTTGCTTACTGCATTTCTTTTGCACACTCACAGCGCAAGTCAGCTTACACAAAGGATGGGCCTCTCTGCCGATGAAACTGTATTGGCGTGCACAGGAAAAATATTGATGCTGAAGTTTTTAGAAGGATGCATTGCTTAACAATTTTAGTATCGCATACATTTTTAATTTATCAGGGATATTTTGCCTCCTAGAATCACAATGTCGGTTTTATCAAGTAAAAAATATATTCAAAAGGGTTAATATAATATATTTACACATTTAATATCTTTTTACAACTATAAAATTTATTTGTCTTTTACCATTTTAATTCTACTTTTATATCTTTTTCCTTACATAAATAGCTTAGTATAAGGAAAAATCTCAATTAAATCCAATTAAAATGGTCAAAATTAAAACTGGGCCTACACTTTTGACAAATTATTAATGAGGCGTAGGGGCTTAATTAGATATTTTTAATATTGTTAAAAGACAAAAATGCCCTATTAGTCTTTAAAAGGAAATTTGAAGGCATTTAAAAATATAAAGAGTAAAATACATCAACCTTTTTGCTTAAAAAAGTTACTTCATATATAAACATCCATAATACACCAAGTTCATAATAAAAGCAAATCATGACAGAAAAAACTAACCGAACAACTACACTAATTAAACAAGCAAAGACAATCTAACGAACACCATGAGTAATAGACAGAATTACAACAACAATAAAATAACAAAGACATCCTAACCAACCCCCTTTTGAGCAGTGGAGTGTGAAGTACCACTAGAGACAACAACAACATTTTGGGCATCCAAAGGTAGGA
The DNA here is from genome assembly GCA_037177275.1 of Acacia concinna. Lineage (NCBI taxonomy): Eukaryota > Viridiplantae > Streptophyta > Magnoliopsida > Fabales > Fabaceae > Acacia > Acacia concinna. The sequence goes on from JBAGKO010000008.1 coordinate 18,502,898, forward strand.
GATACATTAAAGGAAATGATGGTTGGGAAACCCACTCTGTAGGGTACACATCCTTATACGCATCAATTGCAATCAAATTAGCTACTTTATTACCACCTCTAGGAGTAAAGGTCAGAGAAACTAGCCTTAGAGTCCAACATACAAATGATATATTGTATAACACTTCTGCTTCTCCACTCAACAAAATCAGGTGATCTAGATTCAACGCTTTGAAGAAGAGAAAGGCAATCTGTTTTGAAAATAACTTTATCATGGCCCACATCCAATGCTAATAACAAAGCTCTCCTCAAAGCTAGTGCTTCAATCATGAATGCAAAGATTGACTTAATTTTATCCACATAAACTGGCCAAATGTATCTCTACATACTACACCAATGGCACCAAATTTGCTATGCAGATGAAAGGTTTCGTCACAATTCACCTTCATGTATCCAGAAGGTGGAAAAGTTCATTTAACATTCGGGGTTCCTTGTACCACTAAGGGCGCTACAGCTTGGCTTGACAGCATTAGTGAGATCCAATACTCAGAGTCATACCTTAGCGTGCTTTCAATAACATTAACCAGGTTAGGAGATTGGAAGTTAAAAACAAGCTTGTTCCTCTATTTCCAAGTAAACCAGAGAAGCCAACAAATCAAGGAAATATCATGAGGAGAGAACGAATACATACCAGTGACCTACACCGACCAAGCATTAAAATTAGAAACATTCAGTACATCTAAGCGCACTCCTAGAAGGCTTCCAAACCGCATACTTCGAGTCCATGAGCAATGGAAGAACAAATGTTCAATGGTTTCCACTTTAAGTGCACAAACAGGGCAAAGCTTGTTACTGGACTTCTTCCTCTAGTACAGTGTTGCATTCGTTGCAAGAGTACCATTAAGAACACGCCATATGAATTGCTGAACTCTAGGAATAACTTTAAGTTTCGATATATGCTTCCAACAACCATCAAGAATAAAAAATGAGGAGCTTGCTCTTTCAGTATTAGGTAATGACACCTTCTTGCCACTGATATATCCCATTTTTACTGAGTATTCACCATTCTTCGATTCTATCTAGACCAACCTATCTTCTAAACCATTTTGGGGGATGGGAATGCTAAGAATTGCTATTTTAATATCATCATCCAAATAAGAATTGATCGGTGTAAGGTCCCATTCTCTATCCACAATAAGGTCACTAACCCTACCATATTTAACAAATAAACCATCACAATTAGAAGGTAATTCAGGAAACTGCACTTTTAGAACCCAAGTATCTCCCCAAATCTGGATTGTCAAACCATCTCCTACTTCCCATCTTAAATTCTTCTTCAGAAAATCTTTGCCCGCTAGAATACTTGACCAACACCATGAAGCTTTTCCTCCTTTTTTGGCATCTATGAACAAATCTCGAGTAAAATAAATGCTTTTGATTACCTTCGCCCATAACTCATTCGGATGAGTCAGTAATCTCCAAGCTAATTTGGCGAGTAATGCCTCATTAATTGTTTTAAAGTCGCGAAAGCCCATCCCACCATCTCTCTTAGTATCAGTAAGATAATGCCAAGCCTTCTAGTGTGTTCTATTTCCAAAGGGGTTCCCCGACCACCAGAAATTAGCCACAAGACTATTCAGACTTTTGCAGTTAGAGTCTGGAAATTTGAAGTAATGCATTGAATAAATTGGAATTGCTTGAATGACAGCCTTAATCATGACTTCATGTCCAGCAAACGAGAGCATAGAGTTACCCCAACCTTGCATCTTCTTTACTACCCTTTCCTTGGTAATCATCTTCTTCACGGCTAGCCAGTGCTTGGGTTTTAGTCTTACCTCATATACTTTGGATACCCAGATATTTGCCAGGATCGTCAATAGTAGGAATACTCAATATCTGACCCATCATGTTTCTCACTTCCGCTGGAGTATTACTAGAGAAAAACACACTATACTTGTCAAGGTTGGCGATTTGACTCGAAGCTATACAATACCTGTTAATGATATCTGATAATTGAATACAGTTTTGCTTGCTAGCATTCATAAACAAAAGGGCGTCATCAACAAATAAAATATAAGTTAATTTAGGGCAAGTACGACTCAATTTAATGCCTTTAAGTTTCTAATCCTGTTGGCTAGACGTAAGCATAATTGAGAATACTTATGCAACCAAAATAAACAGGTATGGTGAGAGCGGGTCACCCTGTCGAAGACCTCAGTTAGGAGCAAAGGAACTGATATTTTCACCAGAAACACAAATATTAAGCCTCACAGAATTTACACACTTCATAATGAGGGCTACCCAATTAGAGCAAAAACCAAATTTTAATAAGACTTGTTCAAGGAAATCCCATTCGACACGATCATAGGCTTTGCTTATGTCTATTTTGAGGGCAAATTCATACTTCCCTCCTGCTTCTTCCGACATAAGTAATGGTAAACTTCATGAGCTATAATTATATTATCTTGGATACAATGACTTGGAACAAATGCACATTGATTAGAAGATACACAATTACTAAGGATAGGGCGCATCCTATTGGCCAAGATTTTAGAAATTATCTTGTAGGAAAAGTTGCATAGGCCAATTGGGCAAAAATGAGAAACATGCTCAGGTTTATCCAATTTAGGAATGAGAGTGACATTAGTCTCATTAAGCTCAGATAAAGTAGATTGGCCAGCAAAAAAATCTAGAACCGTAGAACAAATAGAGTTACCAATTTCTGGCCAAGCGGTTTGATAAAATTTACCCAAAAAGCCATATGGGCCCGTTGCCTTGGAACTTCCTCAATTGAATGCAGCACATTTGATCTCTTCTTTCGTTAAGGGTGACGTTAGCTTTTGATTAATATCTTCTGAAATTATTGGCTCAATGAAATGTAGAACCGAATCCATAGATCTGGCTTCTGACACTGAGAAAAGACTCTGAAAGAAATTAGTGATATTATGATTTATCGCCTCTTTCTCCATAAGCCATGTGCCATTATTATCCTTTAGACATATAATATGCTATTAATATTCCTGCGTTTAATGGTAGACAAATGGAAGAATTTTGAGTTCTTGTCTCAAGCTGTCAACCAATTAATCTATGATCTGTGCCACCAGTATTGTTCCTCCTGTGCATATACTCATTCCAATTCAGCTTGAATTTTAGAAATCTCTTAACAAACATCACTATTCAATTCACCCTGCATAAAAAATGCTAATTGCAATTTAAGTTGATCAATAACTTTAGCGTTATTGGGAAACAATCACTTACTCCATTGAAGAAGGTGCCTTCTGCAACTCGAGAGATTGGAGAGAAATATCTGTAAAGGTAAAAGATTATGCACTTGAGCCAGCTATCCTTGATAGTTTGCAAATAATTCCAGTGAGATGCCCAAGCTGATTCAAACTTGAAGGACTTGGATTTGCGCCGCGTATCAACACAACATTATATGAACAAGAGGTAGTGATCAGAACTGTGAGGGTTAAGATGAAAGATCTGTAGATTAGGGAATTGTTCTATAAGAGAGATATTGCCCAAGGCCTTGTCAATACGTTCTCTGATAATACATTGCCCCAGTCTATTATTGCACCAGGTGAAACAATAACCATTGAAACCCAAATCAAACAAATCACAATCAGCTAATAAGCATCGAAAATTTAAGATTTTCCTCCAAGCTTTCGATTTACCTCCACATTTCTCTTATTGCAGTAAAATATCATTAAAATTCCCAATACAAAGCCAAGAACCATTAATGTTTCTACTAATTCTTCTAATTTCATTCCATCATAAAATTCTATCTTCTTCAATTGGGAGTCTATATATAAAGGTTACATACGATGGTGTATCAAAACCAAAAGATGAGATACAAGTATGAATAATATTAGCAGAGGAAAACAAGATATTGACTACATCATATTCATTCCACCAAAGAGCCAATCCTCCACTTCTTCCCATCGGGTTTACAATCCATTCTTAAGAAAAACCACATTTCCATTTTACTTTTCAAACCACTTTAGCCTTCTGTTTAATTTCCGTCAAGAAGACTACATGGGGTTTCCTGCGGAAGCACTCTTCCTTTAAATTTTGAATTGTCAAGGCAACCCCAAGACCTTAGCAATTCCAAGTTAAAAGATTCATGGTGAATTGGTGGTTGGTCCCATCCAATCACCGGCTTGAGAAGGAGAATCAAATGCCAGAACCATACCATTTTGGCTATCTTGCAGGATTATTTGAGAGTCAGAAACAGTATTACTCACCATCGGCTTCACTATAGGCAAATTGGTGGGGCTAGCATTACATGTATGGTAGCGGAACTGTTGTTTAAGAGCTCAGAAGGTACATCTTTAACCCCTTATTACTGGAATATCCGAACAGCATGGTGCAGGTACTGGGTCACTATTCCCAATGAATAGTTGTTTTTGACTTTTACGAGTGTCTGGTTCTGGTTCACACTGTAATGCTCTTTTCAGTTGGATGCCATTAACTCTCGTAGTGACAACTGACACTAGAGACAACCCACCGATAGGAATAATGGCCATTGGGTTGGGTTCATCATCATTTGGAAAATCCACTCTATACATGCTCTTTTATACTGAGCCGAGACTTTCCTACACCGTTGATTTGTTAGAAGGGATATAGACCATGGGCACAATAAGGCCTACATCATTCATATGAATTATCACACCTTCGATTTCCATCATATTGCACTCCACGTCAAAACAATTGAGAATTCCCTCCTCTGCAATAATATTCAAACTTGAAGTTGATGTTGTAGGGCCCTCGTGACCATTATGTGCCGAAGAAGACACCTTCACTAATTTAGCCACTATGGGATACTTGCCCACATTATGGTCTCTAGTTTCTATAATTGAATATGCTCGAAAGGTCTCAGGGTACACGTGTAACTTACTAGTGGCATTCATCATGGGTTTACTTGAAATAGAAATTGTAGTTCTAGTTAATTTAATGTGGCCATAGTTGAACGATCCCTGAACAGACTTCCAATCCAACCCTTCTTGCTAATCTCCAAAACATCCTCATAAGTCCGAACTGATGGAGTACTTAACCAATTACCAAAGGAATTCTCCAAATCATCATCCCTTATCTTACAAGTAACGAATGTAAAACCTTTAGATTCATGTCCAAGATGGCCACATTGATAACAATAGTTCTAAAGGCGTTCATATTGAACGTTGATCCAAGTAAGGTCATTCTCCTTGCGTGTCACCCAGAAGCCAGTAATTAATGGATCTGCTAGCTTATGTAAAATTCGAACCCAAATAAAGCTTCGCACCAGTTTTCCATCTAACAATGGTTTCTCAAACATAACCGTGTCTCCTAAAGTATTCCCTAATATCTTCGCATTGGCATCATCAAAGGCTTCTACATGAAGGCCGTGAAATTGCACCCAGAAAGGAGTGGTTGAAAAATCAACATCTTTGAGAACCATATAGTCTTCCCAAATCTAAAGATTTAGTATATAGCCTTGAATAGACCATGGTCTTCCTTTCAATACATGAAAATAATCTTCTTTTTTAGCAAATCAAAATAGGAAGATCAGTTTATTTCTATCAAGATCATGAACTTCCAGCCCTTCGTTCAACTGCCACCCTTTTTTATCATAGTAACAACTGTCAGGTAGTTGAGATTTTTATGGGTGAGTATCTGCCCCACCAAAGATCCACCACATTGCTCTATTTCCCTATCCAAATTCAAGAGAACCTCCTTCGATGCTTTCATCCCACTTCCTTGTCCTACCTCCATGCCCATAACCACCAAGAACTACAACACACTCACCCAGATTCACACGCACGCTCTCAGAAGTTAAATGTCAGATAATCAAGAGAAAAACAGAGAAAAAGGGAAAGGATAGAATACGACCAAGTTTGAATAACAGAGACTGGAAATGGCTTACCAGGAAACCTCACTGACTCTCACTATCAGAGAGAAAAACACTCTCACTTTTGGAGAGAGAACTTATTGTAAAAATACATTAACCACCCTTATATTTTGTTTTAATTACATAGACCTCCCTTCTATTATAAAAATATACACATAGGTCCAAACTGTTAATTCTATCAAGAATAATAGAATATTCTAAAAATAATATTTTAATTAAAATTTATTTATAAAATAAAATAATTTACCCTTTACTAGTAAATCCCAAATTTTAATTGACATCTTATAAATATTACAAACGTTTAAAAGTTCAAGGAATATTTTGTTATTTATTGAAATAAATAAAATTATAAATTTAAATGACTTATACAATCTCTAAAATATATATAGTTTATTTTACTTAATAGGAAAAATGTGTTGGATATATATTTTTATTAAGAAACTAATAAATAAAATTCAATTAATATGGTGAAAAATTAGAATTATAAATTTAATAATTTCAAAATTAATAATTTTTTGACATATTAGAAAGTGAAAAAAAAAATCTATTAGAATTAAAATTTGGTGATATAAGTTTTTTTTGTGCCCACACACACATATGCGAGTGTGTTTAAATAATTTTAATGTTGGGGGTATTTTGGTAAAATGTCTAAAAGCAAACTTAACGTTCAACTAACGATTTGAGCGGATAAAAATAGAATCTTAAAATATAAATGAGGTTTGTGTAACATACATTTTAATTTTAAGAGATGTCTATGTGTTTTTAAAATATAAGAGATGTATATGTAATTAAGGCAAAACATAGGGGTGATGAGAGTATTTTACTCAAATATAAAAGGGATTTCTAAATTAGGCCTAATCTAACTTAAATTAACTAATAATTATACGATATAATCAGCTTGCATATGTTATTTAATTTTAATTTTCAACAGAAAAAATGTTATTTTAACTTCACAGGTTTTTACATATTTCTTAAAATATTATCATTTGTTTATATATTTATATTTATTATAATAAACGTTATACTTAAATCATGTGAGTATCATGATAATATTTCAATTGAAGAAAAAATTCATTAGATATATTGTATATTTGAGGATTTCACATATAATATCACTTAGATATATAAAATATTTAAGTATTTAACATATAATACCACGTCTAGCTTTTTCAATTTAAATAAACTTATTTATTATTTTATTCACATAAAATAACATTACAATTAATTCATAATTGTTTGCTTCATTGCCTGCAAATATCAATAAATAAAATATGTATGCCCAAAAATAATAGGAAAAATTCTATATAAAGACGTCTAAATTACTCAAATCCTATATTAGATTGGTAAACTCAATAAATCTTAAATTAGGTCAATGACCAAATTTAGAATATGTAAATTTAGCTTCTTTTCCAATTATACCATTGGCCGTGTGCAAAATAAAGAGGAAAGGGGTTAGAAGAGAAAGGGTTTGATATTTATGAAATTTAACTAAGAACAGTGGATAGAGCAGAAGACTGATCTATAGCTTTTAGACCATATGAATTGTCAAAGAGATTAAAGGTGAAATCTCATATAAGCATATTTCTATAGGCTTTACCTTTTTTCTGGATTATATTCATCTGTTCGGAAATATTTTACCTCTACCGATTTCAGGTATTCTTAGAAGAAGGAATATGCGGGTTATGGGTTGAGATCAACTAACTCCATTTTAAAAAGAAGATGAATTTCTTGATGAATCTTCACAATGTTGACAACTCAATGATTAAATACTAAATATAATTCTGGGTTATATTTCTTTTTTCTTGTAAGAATTATATGTATTAACACAAATGGATTAAGGAATGAAGATTTAACCTCATAACAAACTTACTGTGATCTTCTTTGCTAATTTTCTGATTATGCCATGGTCTCTGATGAATTTTCTACCATTAGGGTTTTAATGTAGTGTGTAAATAATATAGTGTACTCTCCAATTTTGTGTTTTAATAACTAAAGAATAAAAAGATAATTTGAGGTAATTTGACCAAATTTCTAAATCCATAATTGTATCATATAATCTAATCCACAATCTCTTAAATTTAGCAATCCAAATTAGGATTTTCTAAATCAATAATCTCTTAAATTTAGCAACCCAAATTAGAATTTCTAAATCCATAATTGTATAATATAACATAATCCATAAAGTGTGTGTGTATTAAAATCTGATCATTTTCAAAAAAAATTGTCAAATAGTACATAATTAAAATACCAAATCATACTAAATATATTGAATTGATATTAATTAATTTAAGTTAGAATATGTCTAATCTTGAATCCTTTTTCCTTTTTAACTGCCTTCAATGTTCATTTTAAATAATAGAGAGGGGATTCTAATACTTTAACAACATTAAAAAATCCCTAATTATAGGCCTCATTAAGAATTTGTTAAAAATATAGGCCCAATTTTGATTTTAACTATTTCAATTAGATTTAATTAAGATTTTCCTTTAATAGTGTAAAGTCACAAAAAATTTTAATTTTAATTTTTTTTTGCAAATGACTCATAATGTTTTAAGAAAAAAATTTAAGCACCAAAATTTATATATTTAAGATTTAAGATACAAGTATTGTTTTACAGTTAAGTATTTTTTAACCAAACTTTTTTCAGTTAAAATATTAATAATAACAGTGAGTAGTAACTAATAAGTGAATTTTGGCCCAAAAGAAATTAATAAGCAATGTTTTAAATGGGATACCACACATCGAGCTAAAAATATTAACGGTTCATTATTCAAATTAGAGGGGGAAAACAAGCCAGCCCACTAGCCCGTTTAGGCCCGACTCCTAAAATATACCATTATTTTGAAGCCGCACCAAATTAGTCAAGGGCTTGGGCTGGCCCATCAAGCTTTACTAGAAAAATTATTTTTAAAAATTTTATTAAATAAATTTACTTAAACACTAAAATTTTAAAATTAGGACAAATATTTTTAAACTAGTAAATGCTTTTTTTTTTAATAAATAGAATAAAGAGACATTTGTCTTAAAATAAAATTCTTCAAGAGATAGAGACTCAACCTTTTCATTTTCCA
>JBAGKO010000008.1:18518758-18533493 GCA_037177275.1 Acacia concinna
ATATTAACTAATATTTAAAATTCCATCCAGTTTTAATAATAAGATTCAATTGATTTTTTTGAAGAGATTAAAGAAATAAAATAATTTATTTAAGGAGTATATCATATGTTTTGTTATGCTATATTATATATTAGTTTATAAGTTAAATAATTTTTTTTAGAATTCTTTAAAAAAATTAACTGAGCCTTACACTCAAAATTCTAATTCTATTATGGGTTAAAATACAATTTATCTTTTTAACGTTTTTAGATATGAGCAATTTTAGTCCTAACATTTTTTTGCTCAATTTCAGTCATAACATTATTTATTTGGGGTAATTCATATTTTCACTAATATATTTGTTAAGTTTACTATTAAGTGAGGTTAATTGACTAATAATGAAGCCATGTGGATGATGAACCAAATAAAATAATATGAGAATATGGATTAACAATATGTTAAGTTGACTTTTAAGTGCAATATATGATTATTAAGTGAGATTTTTTGACTAAGTAACATTATTTATTTTTCGTAATTCATATCCTCATCATATTCTTTTATTCATCCCATCCCTCATCATTAGCCAACAAACCTCATTTAACAATTAATTTAACAAATCTATTAGTAAGAATATGAATTGTCCGAAATAAATAACATTAAAATTGAAATAGGTAACTTATCGTCTGTGGGTTTAACCGGCAAGAGGTTTGACACCTCACAAATAGAATAATGTTCGATTATGAGAAGACCACTTAATTGTGGTTCCAGTCGCGGCGTTTGGTGAGGCATCATCACTATAAGGTTAACACGTGAGGGTAATTGATGGCTCGGCACATTAGTATTACTTGGGAGGAATGAAGATTTCACTATGCCCTCAGATCGTGAGTGAGCCTGACCCGTTTCTAAAACTTTTGTTATAAAAAAATAGGTAAAAAAAGAAAAAGGTTAGGGCTGAAATTGTTCCTTCGTAAAAATGTTAGGGTAAATTGCACTTTAACCCATTCTATTATTCTAAGGACTATATTGCAATTAACAGGAGATTCCCAGAATCGCCTCCAAGGGGTTGTTACAATAAAACGGTCTCAGTCTCCGTCTCCGCGGAGGAATCTGAAACAGCGTCGGTCTCTTCACTTTGAACTCCATCTCTTTATCGTCTTTCGGTCCTTTGTGGTGCGGAGAAGAAAGGGGGTAAAAAAAATGTCGTACGACGATGTAGAGATCGAGGACATGGAATGGAATGAGGAGCTCCAAGCTTATACGTACCCTTGTCCATGCGGCGACCTCTTCCAGATAACGAAGGAAGAGCTTAAGCTTGGCGAAGAGATTGCTCGATGCCCTAGTTGCTCGCTGTACATCACTGTCATCTACAACATGGAGGATTTTCTCGACGATCAAAATTCTAAGAAGAATCTTGAGCCGCCAAAACAACAAGCCGTTACCGTCGCCTAAATTGCAGGTTTCTAATAATTTTTTACGACCTTTGTTTTCTTTTGATTCATTCGGTTTTTTGTCTGCTTCTATCCTTTAGATATTACTAGTCGGGGATGGATCGTTCTATTCATGAGTTCAATTTCCTTCCTTAGGGTCTTCGCCACCTCCGCCGCCATATATATTATGTATTTATTTTTCAATTCGGCCGTTTTGATTGTCAAAACTTGATAATCCTCTTCTATTTGAGCTCCTGGGATTGCTTGCGGGCTTGTTTTCTGATTTGTCTATCTCATGGAGGCGATTATTCTAGCGTGTTAACTATGTTTTTGTTTAGATCCTGTAATTGATTAATCTGTTGCCTAAAAGTTCAGTAAAAACTCTCCCCTTTTCTCTCTTTGGGTATAGGATATATGGAAAACAAGAGGGCAAAGATGTTTATTGTAGGAGTTTAAGTTTTCATGCGCTCTGGCTGTTAATGGATTATTATACGTGTTCTGTTAATTGAATTGGGTAATAACATTTGTAAGCTTTTCCTGGTCTTTATGTGTTTCAATTCCCTTCCTTCCCCAAGAAGAGAGCACTTGTATGTTTGCTATTTCTAGACACATATCCCGCTTAACATGGCTTGAAGTCAAAAAGAATGAGCGTGTAACTTGTTAAAAATTTTATTGATGATGATAATGTATTGGTTCTTTGGCTTTTAATTTCAGCCTTCCTATAGGTATTTATATTTTTCTAGTACAAAGGCCTAGGTTGGATTACTTTGGAAGGGTTTGAATCTTGGGTCTTGATATTCCTGAACCATCTTGCATACGGATGGTTAAAAAAACGTGAGAGGCTGTGTCTAAACTTCAAGTTGTGCATTGGCTCATTGGTAGTTTTTTAGTTGGATGGAGAGAGCTAGGATTGAAGCAGGTTTGCGGTTTTATCATTCAATAGTCATAAAATTATTGAGAATGAACTTGTAGTCTAATAGTTTGAGCTTCTTAAAAGTGCAAGTTTATTGACTTTAGTGCTACTCATTTCTTATTGTGTTTTTTTTATGCTTGGTGGAGTAGGCCTCAAATTATAATTGTTTGTTTAATGGATAATTAACTTGTATGTAGATATTTAGGTGGAGATTAAAATCGTGTATGTTCAATTGTTCACTCCTAATTCGTTTTTGTATGTTTTCGTTGTTTGCCGATTTGCCATATTAGTTTTTTCCTATTTTGGCATTTCTCACCAGCATTTCCATTACCTTTTGTTGGCGACATCAAGGCCCTGTGGCACAAAACTATATCGTCAACTGTGAATGGATGTGAAATCTTTTCTGTTTGGCGTTGCTGATCCTTTATGTGGATGTCAGTTATTTGAGTTGTGCTATGTATTCCTTCCCACTCGTCACATTTTCATTTGTTTCAATGGTACTTGTGTAGTATTGTTTTTGAGAGGGCCAGTTGTTGCTGTTGTGTTTTTGAAAGTTTGAAAAATATTTCCTCCAGTCCTTATTATAAGCACCTCTTCTATGGTCCTTAATACAATACCTTTTGTATAAGACATTGAGCTTTTTCTCAAAGTATCCTTTGATTTGATATTCCTATTTCCCGCACAAACTGAACAAACTCCCCACCAACTAAGGAACCCCCTCTAATTAATGAATTATATTAAGGTTAGCTTTGAAATTCTATAAGAATTAGTCGACTTTATCTATCTCCCTTAATATAAAAAATTGCGGCGTTGATCGATAGAGTAGTGAATGATTTCACTTCTTTCGGGTATATGACTGAATGCTTTTGTCTTGCAGATATTCTGAAATGGAGACAGCTATAGATTTTTGGTGCCGCTTCATTGATCATAGCATAGACGAACCTTTTCTTGCAGACAGGAATTCTTTACATTTGAGATGACAAATGAGAGAGAACTATTATAATATGGTGTAGTTTGACAAGAATACTATTATTTACTTGAACTATTCTTATTCTTGACCCTTGACGGACAAGTGAGCCTTGTGGTGTAACTTCTCAGGAATTTTGTTACCTTCTATTGCCTGAGGATATTTAAACAAATGGTGTACGCCAATGGATGTGACAAAGCCTTTTCTCATTTATTTAGGACTGATGGCTACTTTAGGGTGGAAAAATTATTTTGAAATCTGTATCTAAGATCAGACAAATCAAATTGTGGGGCATGGGCTGCTCATTATAAATTTAAGTTGTTAAGCTTGAATTTGGATTATTTGAAGGGCAAGTGAGTAAAAATACTTATAATCTTTTTTCTAAGGAGTATCTAGCACCATGAGCAATTTTAGGGGCCAAAATGCCCATGTTCACTGATAAGTGGAATAAAAATGCCTATGATCTTTTCTCTAAGGAGCACTTAGCACAATTAACAATTTTTAAGGGTTAAAATGACAATGGTCATTGAAAAGTATAGCAAAAATACCATAATCATTTATTCCAAGTAACATTTGTTAGCCTATTTATCAACATGTCTGAGTTAGAGTTCAACGTGGCAAGTTGCAGGTTAGGTGAGGATGATTAATAGTGAGATCGTGAGGGTGATCTCCATTAAAATAGAAAGCCAAACGCAATAATTGAGGAATAAGAGAGGAGAGATATGAGATTTGATTAAAGGAAGGAGATGTCTTCCTCATCTTGTTCGACATCAAGAAGGAGCAAAAGAAGCGTGGCTTTAATTAGGTAACCAAGAAGAGTTGCGGAGGTATTACTATTACATGAGTTGTTGGTTCCACATTTCCATCGATTTTGTCATTATCTCAATTCTCACTTATAATTTAAACTTTCTCGCTTTTATCTACATCCCATGGTGATTCACTCTTACTCAGATTCGCACATGTTTACTCGATGCTCGCTCGCTCGATTAACCACTCACAGTTTTTTCACGATTTTCCTTACATCCTATCGCAATTTGCCATTGCTCGCCATTCACGATTGCTCACTATTAACCATTTCTTGCGATTCACCTATGCTCCTAGTATTCTGTCAAAGTTTAAGTTCTATCCAAGTTCTATTTTGTTTTTTCCAATTTGCCAAGTCTTTTGTTTTACTCATTAAAAAAACCCATCAACTTAACTTCTATGTTAGCAATTTTGATTAAATTTCTAAAAGCTCTTGTCAACATGGAATAAATAGCTAGAGTATTTTTACTCTACGTTTTAATGAATTAGGGCATTTTAGCCCCTAAAAATTGTTTATGATGCTGGGTGCTCTTCAGAGAAAATATTATAGGCATTTTTACTTTACTTTTCAATAAACATGGGCATTTTAGCCCCTAAAAATTATTTGTGGTGCTGGGTGCTCTTTAGAAAAAAGATTATAGGCATTTTTGCTCCTTTGCCCTTATTTAAATTTAATCTAATTTAATTTTATGTTTATGTTTTTTCAAAATTTTGTTGTAGTTATGGAACCTTAAATAATATAACACCAACTTTCATTGTGGTAATAAGTGAGCAGTACCAAATACCAATACGGCTCATCATAATTAGGAAAATTGATTTGGGGACTCATTATCTCTTGGCCAGTTTGGTTTGAACTTTAAAGGGAGGGGATGGAAGGGAAGGGAAAAGGTAAGTGATTGCTTTGTTTGGTTTGATAGGAAGGGAGGGAAGGGGAGTGGTATTTAATGATAGTTTGTTTAGTTTAAAAGGGGATGGGAGGGAAGATAATAATTAATTTACCATTTTACCCTTATATTTTAGATTTTATTATATATATATATTATATAAATTAATTTACATATATAAAATATATATTTTAGATCATTTGTGTGGTTGAATGAAGAAATGGATTTCTTTTATTTTTTTTATATGAAATAAAGATAAAATATCATAAAACAAAAGGGGATAAATTGTTCATAAAATTTGGCTCCCCTCAAAGAAAAACCTAATTTGGAGGGAGACAAAATAAAAGAAGAGAAAGAGAGAGAAAGACTTATTTTTCCTTCCATCCCCTCTAAAATTTCAAATCAAATCAAGGGAGTGGCTCATTTTTCTTTCTCTCCCCTCCAACCACATAGGCCATCATAGTACAATGATACATTCAACTCTGCATTTTGTGTCTGTGATCCAACAAGTGAATAGTCACAGTATATTTTTCTCAAATTTAATGATATTTATGCCATGTGACTTGTACTAAGGGCAGGGGAGTAATTCTTTATGAGTTTACACGTATCCTACCACATATTTGTCATGTGATTCTCTAGTAGTGTCTACATTAACATATTAATCAATTCTACAATACATCTCAATAGTTTGGACCAAACCTAACCTACAAACATATCAACACTAGACTTAAACCTAGGATCTCAAGCAAATGTGGCAGGTGGTGTTGCACTGAGGCAATTAGCCGTTGATATCAAGAACCTCAAACTTTAGTAATTAAGTTGTGACAGTAAGTTGCAATATTTAAAATTACATATAAATATTAAAGATTTATCCTACACACGCCTTGTAGCTATATTGTGTGCAATATGCCAATCCAACACAGTTAGTGGAAGTAAATAATTTCTATGAAGTGGCTGAATCAACTTCTCCGTAGTGGATCATGCATGAACTTGGATTATTATTAGTTATTAAAAACAAACATCACCTGTCGCTCATCATTACAGTGTTAAGATAACATGAGATGAGGATCCTGCAGGGCAACTTTTGCCATGATTCGCTTGCTCCTTAAAATTGACCACACGGGAGGATTTTATTATTTGGTAATTTGAAGGACAAGTGGAAACACGTTGGTGGCCACTGTGAATATTCATTGGTCATATTTCACTTCCACTCCATAAATTATTGCAGATGAAGATAGGGTCACCTTTTGGGCTCACAAAAACACTAATCATGAGCCCTTTTTTTATCAAGTGAGGAAAAAGCAGCACGTATGACTGAGCGTATGGTTCAAAACTGATTGAGAAAGTGGTAGAGTTTTGGCTACGGAAGCGGAGGCTCGAATTGTTGGTTACTGCTGTTAAAATTGCCATGTTGTAGATAGTGGTAGTGGGAGTTATGTCATTATTATCTCCCAATTATCATTCTGATGAGGATTTCCAATTAGATATAATAAGTGGTCTCTCCTTTGCACCATCACCAAGTTTTCTTCATGGTCAGTGGAAATCTGACATTAAATTTGACAATCATATTAATATAAAAAAATGACACATCGTTTGTGAGAGGGAAGTAAATATTTTACTCGATATCGACCCACAAGCCTGGCCCATTTTATCAATCCTGCCTAAGTGTGAGTATGCATAAGCTTACTAACGAGGGATGACCCTGATAGTAGGTATCTTGACCCTTTAATCAACTGATGTCAAGTTCGATTTCTAGGTGTGGAGAAAATTCTTGTTAGGACATCAAACCCCTTGATTGGACCTCTGTTGGATGGTGTTGGATTAGTTAGTTGTTTGAATACATGATGATATGATATAATTTTGGTGGTTCAATCTCATCATCAACAGCATAAGAGAGATATTTGAAAAATATTCATAATTATAAGATGATGTTTAGAAAAAAGTTGGATGGAATCAAAACTAGATTTTGACAAAAGCAATCTTTGAGTTGTTTATTTCAAAATCCTGTTATAGTCCCTGTCAAAGTGTCGACATAATTTCAAATACACACTAAAGCCACGTAGAAGCATGTGCAACTATGATTTGGCTGTGTTCTTGCCACAAAACCAAACTCTCCCAAAATATTTAAATTATATAATCCTTCAGTCTTTAACATAAGACATAGTTGGAAAGTTGATCTTAAACTTACGTAAGATATGCTTTTTATTTTTGTCAATATTTTCTTAATTTATCTTTTTTTATGCTCACTCAATAATAATCAAGTACATAATGCAGTAATTTTTTTATTATGTTTTTGTTATTATCACTCAAAAGACTGAAAAGATGATATTGACCTTGGCCGTCTTTTTCAAACTTTAAATTAGCGATAGCTAAACGAAGGAAGTTGCGTGTGTCTATATATATATTTTCTTATCATGAAGTTTTATGATTTTCCTAAATGATCTTTCATGTGGCCAGGCTCATAGTAGGATTGAAAAGATGCTTTTGGGGAGTATATTGTTTTTTCTTCCAAAGAGTATGATGATTCATATAAACTTTATGAATATAAATTACTAACAAGCACCAAAACCAAAATATGTGGAGGGAAGTTACAGGTATTTTCAAACTCCTTTTTTCCTGATAGTGGTAAACCCATTTTGATTCTCTTCAACTTAGCTCTTAGACTGTCTTCTTGTGCAATATGTTGTTTGTGGAAACACATGCTCAAAGCACCAAGAGCGTGAGGACTATTCATAAATTTACTTTCCTTGGCTTTTGGCTCTCTATAAGTTGAACAAACGCCTCTTGTATTTAGTAAGAGCACGAATTTGGAAACACCTGATTTGGGAAGCCAAAAACAATATAGAGCTCCCATGGGCACGTTAATAGGACATATAGTACCTGGGTTGGCACTCTTCCTTCTTGGCCTATGGCACACCACCAACGCCATCAAAGCCTATTTTGCAAAAGGCCCCTCCAACTTCACAGTAAGATTCTGGTATCCATTCAGTGCCTTTCATTCTAGACTCAAACATTTGGAGCTCATTTCCATTATATTCTTCTCCATCCTTGCAATTTCCCTCCAAGTTCTCCATTTCCCTTCCATTCACTTTGTCTTTGAGCTGGACAGTTTCGAGCATGTGACCATGTTCTTACAGCTCACTGTGTTTGCAAGTTTCATCCTTTATGCGGAACTTTTGACTGATTCTGAGCTTTTGTCTGGGTTTGTTGGAATCCTTGCATCCTCAGTTTTTGCCCAAGAGTTGTTTTTGCTTCATTTCCACTCCACCGACCATGTGGGAATCGAAGGACACTACCACTTGTTGCTTCAGCTCATAGTATTTGTCTCACTTCTAGCAGCCATTGCTGCAACTTCTTTCCCAAAGAGTTTTGCAGCAGCACTTGTTCTTTCCATTTCTGTCATGTTCCAAGGTTGTTGGTTTCTCAACATGGGATTCATGCTTTGGGTTCCTGCTTTTGTCCCTCAAGGGTGTTCTATGAATCATTCAGGCAAGACCAAAACTGGTCATCATAGTCATAGCATGGTTGGAGCAATCTCTTGTGTCTCTCATGAGGCTGATTTTAGAGCCAGAGCTCTTGCTAATTTACAGTTCAGTTGGATCTTCTGTGTTCTTCTGGTAGTTTCAGGAGTAGTTTGTCTCCAAATGGCTAGAAGATCCGCCATTTCAAACAGATTGATAGAGTACCAGAGACTTCACATCAGAGTTGCAGATTCCACCATAACTACCGAAGGTTTGAAGCTTGTTAATTCTCAATTTGTGAAGCAGGAAGAAACTTGAAGTGTGACATATGAAATATGTTATGCTGCATCAAGCATCATTAAGTATTTTCAGTAGCACTCTATATCATGGACTAAATTTTGGCGCATTTGGCAATCCCAAGTATTTTTTTAGATTGTTCTGTCAACATGTACAATGCAAATCCTATGAATACTAGATTACAACCGGAATGTTGCTATGTTATTATTCTGGAATACTATGAACTGTGAAATATGTTTTTACATATAATGTCACTTAAGTTTGAATCCTATTGAAGAAAAATTTTGTAATATCTAAATTTGGATCACTTCTTTTGGGAAAGGGTATGTTGCGAGAATAGGTAGGACACACTTGTGTTTGGGTGAAACGGAACACCACATTTTTTGTTGCAAAAGTGCACACAGATTTGACTTGTGCGACTCCAATAATTAAAGCTTCTCTGATAAATAAGTATAAAAATTAATCTTTAATAAATGTGTACGATACTAAGATCCTTTCTTCGGCTTCTTTGCGCGCGCGCGCGCGCACAAGGTTTTGGGCATAATCAGGGATTTATTAGTGTTAAATTTTAATCGTGACCCGAATCTTTCGTTCTATCAGTATTCAATCTCAGTCTAAATAATAATTTAGGAAAGCACGAAAATGTGAGGAACACTAGGCAGTTAGTTTCCAAAACGTAGTCCACTGCGTATTTGACGGTATATCAATTCTTTCCAATCACGTGCCACTTAATTTTTAATCTAATTTCTTTTTATAATATATAAATTAGGGAGAATTCCAGAAAAATACCTCCCTAAATTTAAAAACCCCAAAAGGGATGTTAACATTTTAAAAAGACACTAAGATACTATGAACCAAATTAAGTTTTTTTAAATTCACTGACATGAACAGTGACTAGCGCGAAGTAGCGAAAATCATTACTCAAATAGCGAAAATCCAACATTGTTCATGTCACGGGTAGATTCCCCTCTTTTTTTTGTCAGATAAACAGTGTCAATGTCAGATAAATAATGCCGACAGAGGGGAGAGAGAGAAAGTGATCAGCACAAAGTGGTGAAAACCATTACTTTTCTTGCGAAAATCTATTACTATTCACATTAGCGAATTTTGAGAGGGAGAGAGAGTGATCAACATGGACCAGACTAGCGAAATCCATTACTCTTCTTGTTAAAACTATTACCCATCTCGTGAAAATCTCTACTATTCACGTCAGCGAATTTGAAAAACTCAATTTGGTCCAGGGTACCTTAGTGTCTTTTTGAAATGTTAACATCTCTTTTAGGGTTTTTGAATTTGGAGAGGTATTTTTCTGGAATTGTCCCTATAAATTATATGAAAAAAATAGGGAAAATTGCATTTTGGTCATGACCAACAGAATATTCCACAAAACGGTCCAGTGAAATCGCATAATTGTAAAAAATTCCCTTGGGACTTTTTTAACATTAATTCCTTAATAAAATATCATTTCTCTTTCTCCCCTCTGCTGATGCGATTGACGCGTCAGTCAGCCTCCCTCCCCCTCTCTCTCCCCCACTTCCCCATTAACAACTTTATGTGCTTCGATTAAGGTGCTACTATTGACAACTCAACGTTATAGTTGTGAGGTATAATTGTCAATGGAAACACTATGGGTTGTCAATAGGGACACATAAAGTTGTCAATGAGGGGAGAGAGAGTGAGTGAGATATAGTTATCAATGGTAGCACTTTGAGTTGTTAATGGAAACACCCTAAGTTGTCAATGGGGGAAGGGGGAAAGAGGGGGAGAGGGATAAAGAGTCTGACTGACGCGTCAATTAGTCAGTCTCCCTCTCCCTCTCTCCCTCCTCTTCCCCATTAACAACTTCATGTGCCCCAATTGACAATTGAGGGCGTTTCCATTGACAACTATACCTCACAACTATAACATTGAGTTGTCAATGGTAACACATAAGTTGTCAATAAAAACATCCTGAGTTGTCCATAGAAAATACCCTGAGTGGTTCATGAAAACACCTTGAGTCGTCAATCGGGCACATGAAGTCGTTAATTGGGGGGAGGTGAGAGTAAGCTATAGTTGTTAATGGTAGCACATTGAGTTGTCAATAGAAACACTCTAAGTTGTTAATGGGGGACAGAGAGTGAGACAGAAACTGACTGACTGACTCGTCAGACTCTCTCTCCCTCTCCTCCTCTGCCCCATTGACTACTTTATATGCTCGATTGACAACTTAAGGTGGTCCCATTGACAACTCAAAATGTTTCCATTGACAACTATACCTCACAACTATAGCATTGAGTTGTTAATGGTAGCATCATGAGTTGTCAATGGAAACACTCTAAGTTGTCAATAGAAACACGCTGAGTTGTCAATAGGGGACATGAAGTTGTCAATTGGGGGAGAAAGAGAGAGTGAGGTATAATTGTCAATGGTAGCACATTGAGTTATCAATGAAAACACATTGAGTTGTCAATAGAAATACCCTAAGTTGTCAATGGGGGGAGAGAGAGTCTGACTGATGCATCAGACACGTCAGTTAATCAGTCTCCCCCCTCTCTTGCTACCCCCAATTGACAATTTAGCGTGTTTCCATTGACAACTATACCTCACAACTATAATATTAGTTGTCTATGGAAACACGCTAAGTTATTCATATCACACATGAAGTTGTCAATAGTGGGAAAGAGAGTAAGTGAGTTATAGTTGTCAATGGAAACACGCTAAGTTATCAATGGGGGAGAGGGGGGAGAGAGGGAGGGGGGAGACCATCTGATTGAAGCATCCTGTCAATCAGAGGAGAGAGAGAGAAACTATTTTTTTATTAAGGAATTAATGTCTTTTTACAACTACGTAATTTCACGGAACCATTTTATCATTTATTCTATTGGTCGGGATCAAAACACAATTTTCTCAAAAAAATAAGGCCCAGAAAAAGGAAACCTCATATACAATATTTCACTTACCAACACATTAAGTATGATTGCGTGATAATAAAAGATTTAATTATTTGCCAACATAATAATTCTTATTTATAATTTATAAATAAAATGACATGAATTGATTGGCCCAAAAATGATATGAATGTGAATAATTATTTTTATATAAACATAAACGAATAAAAAGCAATTCATCCTGATTAAAACTAATTAATGCCTCAAAGGCCAAAGCTTCGTTTAACTTTGGGTGTTTAATATTGTAAAACTGCATTTTTTTTTGTTTGGCCAAACTGTAAAATCAACATTGAGAAGGCAAAAAAAAAAAAGGAAGTAAAACCAACATTGAATTCTGTTTTTTTTTTCCCAGAAAACCAACATTGAATTCTGTAAAATAGGCTTGAAAAAGTATTTTTCCAAGACCATCAGAAAGAGGGAAAAAAACTCGGGGGAATGGAAGAGGGAGCAAATCGCCGGCGCCGACTAGCCTTTCCGGAGGGGAAACCGGCACACTTTTTCAAGATAATACTTCCTACTACGATTCTTGACAAAAAATTGGTAATTTTCAGTCTTCTTTCCTTCGTTTTTAGGTTTTGTCCCCACCCTCTAAAACTATGAATGTTCTGTTTGGTTTATGACAAAACATAGTGATTTGATTTTTACAGGCTAGGGTATTTCCATTTTAAAGTGGTGGGAATACACATATGCTTTTTTTAGTACCGATCGATTTAGATGTAGTTCAGTTTCTGTGATTTGAAAAACCATGAAAGGAACTTAATTCATTTATTTTTTGGGAAAACAGAGACTGGCTTAAATTCTGCTGAAGCTCAGAGAACAAAATATATATTTTCGTCTTAAATATAAATAATGCATGTGTACATCTTTTAAGAAAATTGGATTTTAGAGAGTCCTTTTGTTTAGAGTTAGGAAGATTTTGAAGCCAAGAATGAGTTTTGGCTCTGTTTTATGACCGATAAAACAGAGACTCACTTGAATGGTGTAAATCGTATGTTTAATTGCAAAAGAATTAAGCAACTACAATGGTTTTGGGAAGATTCTTTTGTTTTTATGATTGAGCTGGATAAGTCTTGTTCTTGATATTTTCAGAGAGTTCCTAAGACGTTTGTGAATCATCATGGTGATTATTTCTCTTCCATTATTACTTTACTTGATCCTAATGCACGAGAATGGAAAATTGGTTTGGAGAAGATTGAAGAAGATGATGACCTTTGTTTCTCAGAAGGCTGGGAAAACTTCATGGAATACTACTCCATCACCGATGAACACTTTCTGGTTTTCAGATATGAAGGAGATTCAAGATTTCAGGTTCTAATATTTGACATGACTGGATCAGAAATTCAATACCCTTCCCATAAGCCGAGCCCTGAGAGAAACCCAGCTGCCTTATCAGGATCACCAAAGAGCATCGACCATGTTCAGCACCTGCGTCAAAATCATTATGATAACAATGGTGTTGATGGTGATGATGAAGGCGGCGATCATCATTTGAGTCAAAAGCATAATGATAATGGTGGTGGTAGTGGGAGAAACCAGGCTGCGTCATCAGGATCACCAATGAGCAACGACCATGTTCATCATCCTAGTGAAAATCATAAAGATAATAGTGGCGGCGGCGGCAGTGGCGATCATCAAAATCATAATGATAATAGTGGTGGTGACAACGAAGGTGGTGGGAGAAACCAGGTTGCCTCATCAGAGTCATCAAAGAGCAATGGCCATGATAATCATTGGAGTCAAAATCATAATGATAATGATGTAGGTGGTAGTGGCGAGCACCACGAAGGTGGTGGCAGTAGTGGCGGCCGCCATGGCGACAGCTATCACTTTACTGAAGAATATTTTCCTGATGATGAGGATGATTCTTGTCATGCACATGAAGAAGATAATTTCTACTACAGCATTTCTTTATCTAAGTCCACCTCTACTTCTCCATCTAAGTCCACATCACCAGCAAAAAAAAGACAAGGCTTCACCAAAGTCATAGATCCATCATCAACAAGAGAAAGAAGAAAACATCATTCTCCTCCTCCAAAAAGAAAGAGGCATGAACATAGCAGTGAAAGTGAAAGTGATGAACACAGTGATGGAGGTTCAAATAGAAGAAGAAAAAGAAGAAGATGGAGCAGAAGTTCCATTAGAGGGATAGAAAAGAAATCAAACAACCACGTGGAACGGATTCGCAAACAAACACTGAAATCAAAATCATACAGAAAGAGACACATATCAGAAAGAGCAAGAGCCAAGGTTATCCAAGCTGCAGACAGCTACAAACCAGAGTTTCCTTCTTTCAGGGCAGTCATGAGACCTCACAATTTATACAACAGTATAGTGGTAAGTACAATATCATCCTTTATGACTTCTCTTAACTTTTATTAATTCATAACAAAGATGATATGCGATTTTTTTTTGTTCGTGTGTGGGGATAATGCAGTATGTGCCAGCAAGTTTTGCTGTGAAGTATTTGGGAGAAGGGTCAGGGAAGATAAGATTGGAGAATGTGAAGGGAAAACAGTGGGAAGCTCGTTGCTCTAGAAAGAATGGTTCGGGCAATGGAATGAGTATAGGAGAAGGGTGGGGTAAGTTTAAGACGGACAATGAGGTTAAGGAAGGAGATGTGTGTGTGTTTGAACCTGTGAAGAGAAGAGACATTGTGTTGAGAGTTCAGATATTTCGTGTCAGACAATATGTAGATCGATGAATCAAACTGTTGGCGGAAAAAAAAAAAAAAAAAAGACCAATGAATCAACCAGTATAAAATACAAGATCGCTCCCGAGGACCTTACTAGTGAATGACCTATGAGTATCTCTCTGAGTCTTTTTTGAATCTGAAGGTATGCCCTAACCTAGAGCCGGTAATATGGGCGGACCACTGGTCTTGGGCTGGACCACCACGGGTTGAGACCATATGGGTTCGGGCTTAAAAGACCCATATTTATATGGGCTAACATTTGCCAAGCCCAAACCAGGGCCGCTGGGCTGGCGGTTTGGGCGGGCCAGCCCATATTTTTTTCCCCTATTTTACAAACTTTTTTTTTAAAAAATAGGCATTGAAATTTTTTTCTCCAGAACG
>JBAGKO010000008.1:18543683-18556075 GCA_037177275.1 Acacia concinna
TTGAATCTCCATCTCTTGAAGATATATATAGAAAAAACTAATAATGTTATTCATATTATTTAGTATTTAGTTCATAGTATGTGACTTTATAAAGTTATTTATTTGATTGAGATTTTGTAAACATTAATTTTTAGACTTAGTATTTGTATTTTTGTTAAACATAGACAATTTTTGATATTTTAACTTAATTTTAATAATATTTATGTTTTAAATTAGGTATTTTAGTGCTGAAATATATAAGAAACAAAAATATAGCAAATAGGCTTGAAGCATGTGGGTCAGCCCATGGGTCAACCTGTGAGTCAACCCGTAGCCCACAATGAGACGTGACAGGCCTAAAAAAATGATCACATTGTTTAGACTCATAAATGATGTTGAAAGTGATAATGGTTTTGGGGAACAAAATGATAATGTTATTTGTATTGTTTAGACTTTAATATTTAGTTTATGATTTATAATTTGATTTCATCTAGTAAGTTTTTAGATTGTGGACATTAGTTTTTAACCTTTTAGACTTCGTGTTTATATTAATTTGGTGTTTTAATTTAATTTTGATAATATTTATGTTATAAATTAAGTATTTTAGACTTCAAACGTATAAAAAATAAGAAAATACATTAAACGGGGCCTAAACAGGCACGGGCCAGCCCGAATTTCTGGCTCTAATGGAAACACTCAAAGTTGTCAATCGGGCTACATGAAGTTGTCAATGGAGGGGAGAGAGAGTGCGCGCTATAGTTGTCAATAGGGCCACCCAAAATTGTCAATGGAAATAGCCGAAATTGTCAATAGGACCACATGAAGTTGTCAATAGGGGGAGAGAAAGAGTGCGTCATAGTTGTCAATAGAGCCACCCGAAGCCATATGAAGTTATCAATGGGAGAGAGGGGGAGGGAGAGAGGAGAGGGAGTAGTTGACTGACGTGCATCAGTCGTCATGTCAGAGGGGAGAGAGAGAGAAATATTATTTTATTAAGACAATTAATTATAGAAAAGTCTCACGGGATTTTTCTGCAATTATGCGATTCACGAGACCATTTTATCATATATTCTCTTGATCGGGACTAAAATTCAATTTTTCCTTTATTTTACTTTTAATTAAATGGGTCCTCTTCATAATTTAATTCTCCGTACTAGCCCCGATCCTAAATAGAAGGATGCATTTTATTCAAATATGATATTGGTTATATTTAAACCCATTAAATCGGCAAATAAAACAAATATAAAGTCTGATAATATCCCAACAAATTAGGATTACAGTTCTAACTTCCAAGAATCCCGCCAAATGAGCAAACATCAAATCAAACACGCGAATGAACACAACAACAGACTCAATTAATTAAAAATAAAACAAGAGTTCAAGCTAGAAAATAATCTATAAAACTTTAAATCAAATCTAAGAATAAATAAACATGTAAAATTTTTAAAATAAAAATAAAATTGGCTGAAAATTTCATTTTTTAGGGGGGAAAAAACCTCCTGATGAAAACATCCAAAAGCAAGAAAACAAAACAAAAAAGTCATGTGAGAGTTGAGGCTTGAGAGAGTGAGGAAAGATAGAAGAAGATAAGGGTAGATATTATATAATATTTGTTATATATCTCTTCTCTAAAAATCATTCTTGCCTATCTATATAAATTATAACTCGTTCTTCTAGTGAAAGATTTTGAATACAGTATATTGCTAAATCCATTTAAAAATGTAGCATTTTGATAATTTTTTTTATTATACACGGGGTATTGATAACACAAAGCCTTGTTGTTGTTACATCCTATAGCAGTACTTGCAACATAGATCAACCAAATGTGTAGTTTTTGGGCCAATGATTACGAGAATGACTTGAAGTCCAGATAAGCGATACGGTGGTTGATAATTCTTCTTTAGTTCAAAATTTCAGAGATAGATAACATTCTAAGATTCCAGTTTTTTACCTTCGAAGCTAATATAATTTGAAATATTCAGTCTTATAATGAAATATTCAATATTTATTCATCTTCACACTTCGTTTTTATCACCGCTAGGCTTGTCCTCTTCTTCGTATTATACAACTCTCTAATTTTCTCTTCCCTTGGTTTTCTGTACAGAAAAGAACCTCTCCAAGAAGAAGAAGATGACGATGAGATTGAGAAAAATGGAAGTAGAAGAAGGCTTTGCAATATTGAAGATGGTCATCGTGATATTGATGATCATGTTTGGTGCTGAAGCTGCAGATGGAGGAAATGACGTTTTTGGCCCATGTTCTGATGCTAAAGTTGAGAGAGGTCATGGTTTTAGCTTTGGTATTGCATTCTCCAACAAGGATTCCTTCTTTCTGAATCAAGGTCCTCAACTCTCTCCGTGTGATAGCCGTCTCAACCTCTCCAGCAAGGCGGCTCAACTCGCTGTATTCCGGCCACAGGTTGATCAGATCTCTTTTCTCACCATCAATGGAAGCTCTCTTGACCCGGTATGCAATGGTTTTGTCTATGCATATTTAATTTATAGGTTTTGAAGCTAAGTCTAACCAACTTAACTAAAGGTAATTTCCTATTGAACTTTTCATATGCACATAAAGGGAGATGATATTGGGTTATACTAGTGCTTGTGGTTTAGGAGGTCAGAGAAAAGTAGTGATATTATAATAATAATATATATATATATATATATATATAATCTTCATGTTTAGAAGTTAATATGAAGAGCATGATAATATGGATCAGGCAAAATCAGGTGGATTCATGGTAGCATTTGCAGGACATCAGTATGCAGCAATATCTGCTCCAATTATGTTTACAGACAACTCTCACACCATAACCAGTTTCACTCTGGTAACATCTTTTGACTTGCTTCAAACATGTGGGCACAACAATTTTGTTTTGTTTTGCCTAACTGTTTACCATCCAAATTCTCAGTTGAGCCATCATATGTTAATAAAGTTGGGCTAAGTTGCATTCAGAACTAACTATGAAGTATTTTTTTAGTAGGAGTCAATATTCTAAAGTAATTTTCATCACATTAACCACCCTAAAGTATTTTTCTAACAGCATCTAGTATTCTAAAGTAATTTTTAGTGTAATTTTGCCTTTACAATAACTTCTTAATAGTAATGAGACACATAATTTAAGGTTTTTAGTACTTTTGAAAAAACATATCAGGATGCCGAATGCACAAAAAAGAACTATAATAAGATATTAAATACGTGGGGTTAGAAAAACACTTTAAGGTGACCGATATGTTAAAAAAATTACTTTAAGATACTGAGTGCTACTAAAATATAATAGATGCAACTTAACGTATTGAATGGAGTTTTATGAATAAATGATTTAAGTATCCTATATAATACTATACAATACATGTGTATCATCCTAAAATGGGATGGATTGAGCAGATTATGGAGTTTAAAGAGGGAACACTTGAGAATCTGGTATGGAAGAGTTTTGGGTGTGAAGGGTGTTCTGGGCCAAGCGTGTGCCTAAACAACCAAGACTGTGCAGTGTCAATTTCAGAGTGTCAAAACAATGGAGGAGGAGGTGGCTGCAGCATTGGGGTTCAATTGGCATTCACAGGCACAGACAAGAACCTCAAAGTCCTCAATTCATGGTACCAAGTAACAAATCTCAGTCCTTATTCTCTCCCTTCTCTCTTCTCTGATCTTCCTGATCCCATCATTGCCCCTTCATAACCTTCATTTTCTCATTTTGTTATTTGTTCATGAACTCTGAATCAAATTCATATCTTTTACCCTACAAAACTTGTACTGATATAAGAGATCCTTTTAGGGGAAAAAAATTATGTGTCTTCTTTTACATCCTTTGAAGTAAAGAGAGGGAAAGAGGAGAGTAAGTTTCACTTCTGCTCACGTGAGTCTCACATGCATGAAACCTACCACTCCTCCATCTTTTTTTTATTTCCTTCTTTAAAGTACTTGGACGATTCTTATTCATACATACGATTAACGTATCACTCGAACTATAGATATTTTAAATTTAGATTTAAGAAGTTAAAGAGTTAAAGAAAAAAACCATATGAAAGGCTTAAACCAAATGAAAAATTCACTTCCTTTGGACATTTTTTTTCCTCTAGATGCATTATATTGTCACTCTAAGGTTGACTATGCCAATCATGCTAGGTCGTTTTTTTTTTCTTTTTTTTCTTTCTTTCAATAGCAATAGAACACCACTAGCCTTTGGCAGTGAGTACTCCTCTCATCTTTAATACTATATAAAACAAAGTTGACTTTTTTTAGAGTAAGTTAGTCAATCATTGTATGTATCATATATAATTTGATTGTATATCAATTTAGACAAATCAATTTAGTAAAAAAAAAATTAATACTTTAAAATAATTTAGTTAACTCCGTTAATCTCCTCAAAAGAGACAATTATGTATAATATTAAAGATCAAGAGAATATTATAAAACTATAATTTTTAAATGAGGGGAATTTTGTGCAGTTAACAGGGTGAAGTATCACTTAGGATTCAAATCATATCCACATGCTCAATATCTATCGATTTCATCTTTTGTCTTTATAGGAAATGAAGTCTCTTAACAACCACCCTCGGTGCCCGTTTTTCAACATTGCAACGAACATTTATAAGGGCATGTTTGGGTGGACGTTTGGGAGACCCAATTGTCTGGTGCTGCCCAGTATGACGATAACAAACATAAAAGAAAAAAGTGATGTTTGGGGGACGATTTGGTGAATTGTGATAGGCTGTGTTTGGCCCTCCGATTAGGCCTCCCAATTGTACTAGTTGAAGCTTTTGCAGAAGCAAAAGTAAAGTAAACAAAAAAAATCATGTTTGGCCCTCCGATTCATGCTACCGTGAACAGTGCCGAGCAGTGCATGAACAGTACACAATTTTATAAGTACCAATTTCATACGTTTGCCACCGATTGCACTGTTCACCGATTGCACTATTCACCTGTTTTTCTAGTATAATTTACTCTTTTTAGTTTTAATTATAAGACTCAGTTGACTTTTCAAAGAATCCTAAGAAAAATAATTACCTTATTTTAAAATATTAAAATTTATCCTTTTTTCAACATTTTTTTTACTTATGAACTAATATATAATATGATAAAACACAACCTATAATATAATTAAATAACCTATTTTGCTTCCTTCACTTTTCTAAAAAAATTTAATTGGATCTTATAATTAGAACTGGAGGTAGTATAAATATCATACTATATTTACATGTAATAAGACTCCCTTCATTCCTAATTATAAGACCCAATTACTTTTTTTGGGAGAGATTAAGGAAGAGAGTCAACTAGATCTTATAATTAGGACTGGAGGTAGTATAAATATCATACTATATTTACATGTAATAAGACTCTTTTCGGTCCTAATTATAAGATCCAGTTGATTTTTTTTGGAGAGATTAAAGAAGCCAGAATAGTCAACTAGATCTTATAATTAGAATTGGAGGTAGTATAAATATCACAATATATTTAGATATATGTGTGTAATCTATATAATATGATTCATGCTTTTTTCAGTCATTTCCCATTAAAAGTTACTTTTACAAAATTTGAACCAAACAAGCTTTACTTTTGCATAAGTAACTTATAAGTAACTTCTGTAATCTTTATTCCAAACACAAATTAAATTACCATATCTTATTTTTACCCAATCTTACTTTAACTCAATCTTACTTTTTCAAAAGTACCAATTACAATATTTAATCCAAACACACCCTATGTTAACACTCGCACTTCCCTTCAACAATTAGACCCACTAGCAAACCCTCACTCATGTGTAGAATCTCATCATGATCCTAACCCCGCTCAAGATACCTTTCATCGTGCCATTATAGATCTCACGCACCAACAATTTTCTACTATTCTCAACCAATTGAATATGATGGACGCCGACATAGTTGGTTTGAAGAAATAGAAATCGACAGAGATTTTACAAGGACAGACAAGTAATTCAAACAAAACGAATTTTGTGGAGATGGACGAAGCTGATCAAAATAATCCTTGGTGGAATCGAAATCTTTCAAAACATCCACATACCAAAGTGGATTTTCCAAAATATGAAGGAGCCGATCCCAGAGGATGGATGATGAAGGCAAATAAGTATTTATGCTATTATCAAACTCTAAAAGATTTGAAGGTGGAAGTGGCAGTGAAGAACCTTGAAGGAGATGCATTAGATGTCTTCGCTTGGGTTTCTTCTACTCGTACAATTAGGTATTGGTATGAATCAATCCAAGTCTTCTAAGAGAATTTTGGTCCTACAAAATTTCAGAATCCAGACATTTTCCTTTGTGAAATCAAGCAAACATGATCGGTGGAAGACTACAAGGAAGAGTTCATAAGACGATCATCCCGAATTAATAACTAGCCGAAGCATTGTTTGTTGGCACTATTCATTAATGGCCTAAAGGAGGAGTTGAACGCAGATGTAAAAATGCAAAAACTGAGAACAATGTACAAAGTAGCAAGCTTGGCAATAGAAAACGAAGCCAAAATTCATAACCAACTTGCGCATAAGCAATCCCAGCGTTTTTCAGCTCCATATAGCAACGATAGGAATTTTTATTTGCGGGATGATAATAAAAATTTCTCGCCATGTTAGCCCTGGACTTCAACCCAAAATCCATTGCAAACTACCACTCCATATTATAAACCTCCAGTCCCCATCGAATACCCCACTAATCTCACAACTACCAGCTATTAATGACTCCGAGCGTTAATTTAGAAGAGAAAAAGGACTGTGTCATCATTGTGGGGAACGATTCTCTCCTGGACATTGCTACAAGAGTTCTTCATTCAAAATTATGGAAGTCACTGAAGAAGTGGATGAAGAAAATGATGCACCTATCGAAGAACCACTAGTGGATGTCAATTTGGCTGAAATTTCACTCCATGCCATCCTCGGGAATCCTTCGGCAACCACTTTAAAGGTTAAGGGGAACATTGGAACAAAACAGGTACTAATCCTTATTGATAGTGGCTCAACTTATAATTTCATTTCCAATAAAGTTGTGACAGAACTGGGCATTATCACACAACAGCTTCCTCTTTTTGGGGTGCAAGTTGGAGATTGATTGATGATTGCATATGATTCCATTTGTAAACAACTTGAAGTTTATGTTCAAAGCTTATGGATTACATATGATTCTTCCCTTTTACTCTCATCAATGTAGATATGGTCTTAGGAATTAAATGGCTAGCGTCCCTCAATATTGTGGAAGCAAATTGGTAGAAGATGTTCATTGTCTTTTAGGTTGATGGAAAAAGATATAAGCTTCAAGGCATACATCATTTTCTAGCATCTCCTACAACTATTTCTTCTTCCTTTTCAATTTCCTTAAACAGCTATTCTTGCGACAAAATGATTTAGGAAATTGAGACTTTAGATGAATTCATACCAAGTCATTCCTTAGTGTTTCAAGAGCCTACGATCTTACCTCCATTGCGAGACAACCTTCACATAATTCCATTTATATCTTGGTGCTTTGCCTCCTAATATATGACATATAGATACCCACATGCCCAGAAGAATGAAATAAAAAATCAGGTGACAGATTTGCTCAATAAAGGATTCATACGCCCAGAGCTAGTCCTTTTTCAAGTCCTATCCTCCTGATGCTAAGAAAGACTCAACTTGGTGTTTATATGTGGATTATCGATATTTGAATAGAATTACTCTTTCTTCCTAACAAGTATCCTATTCCAACAATTGATGAGTTAATTGATGAGCTACATGGTGTTGAATATTTCTCTAAGATTGACTTATAATCAGGTTATCATCAAATTCGAGTCTCTCCTAATGATGCGCATAAAACTACATTCAAAACAAATTTGGGCCATTATGAGTTTGTAGTCATGCTATTTAGATTAACCAACACCCCAGCTACTTTTCAGGCAATGATGAATGACATGTTCCGACCTTACTTGAGGAAATTTGTTCTTGTCTCTTTTGACGATATCCCCATATTCAGCAACTCTTTTTAGGAACAAATGGAGCATCTAAGCACTGCCTTACTTACTCTGAGGCAACAGGAGTTTTATGCCAATTCAAAAAAAAAATGCAATTTCTTACAAACAAAGATTCCCTATCTAGGACATTTAATTTCATCTAAAGGGGTGACAACAGACCCTAATAAGCTGGATGATGTCTACATTTGGCCTCTTCTTAAGAATGTCTGAGTTGTGTGGGGTTTTAGGTCTTACTGGCTATTATAGAAAATTTGTTAAAAACTATGGACAGATTGCCAAACCTTTAACATATATGACTAAGAACGATGGTTTCTAATGGGAATCACACTCTTTGCAAGCCTTCCAGGATTTACAAGAAGCCTTGGTGCACTCTCCTATACTTCGCTTACTAGATTTCACCAAGAAGTTCTGTTGAATGTGCTACATCATCTTTGGGCATAGGTGCAATACTACAATAGGAAGGACGTCCAATTGCATACTTCAGCAAGGATCTTTCTCCTCTTAATAAAAACAAATCAATTTATAATAGAGAACTCCTAGCTTTGGTTTCTGCCTTGGATAAGTAGCGCCATTTCCTCTTGGGAAGGAAATTTGAAGTCCATACTAATCATTTTAGCTTAAAATACTTGCTGGAACAAAGAGTCATGATACCTAAACAGCAACGACTCATTCTTAAATTGCTTCCCTTTGATTTCACCATCATTTACAAATCAAGCTCATCTAACTGGTTGCTGATGCCCTGTCCAGAGTCCAAAATTCCAGAGAATTTTTTCCCTCGCTATTCCACGTGCTACAATCTTCGAAGATCTCCCATACCAGTTGCTTCATGACCCATATACAACTCCAATAATGAGTTCCTTGCGCACTGATGCTACTTTTGTCTAAAACTTCACCTTGAATGATGGCAGATTATATTTTAAGGATCGTCTGGTCATGCCAACAAATTCTGAATTGACCAACACATTGATTAAAGAAACACATTCAACACCAACAGGGGGCCATGGAGGGATTCTAAAAATTCTGAAATGTCTATAAAGGTATTACTATTGGAAGAACATGAAGAGTGATATTCATATTTTCATTCAACACTGTGAGGTTTGTCAACGAGGTAAATACTCTACTCAAGCACCAGCTGGTTTACTGTAGTTGTTGCCTATTCTGGATCATATTTGGGAGGATATTCCCTGGACTTTATCGCCAGTTTACCAAAATCTAATGGTTGGGAAACCATTTTTGTTATTGTTGACGGTTTCATTAAGGCTGCACATTTTATAGGCACTCTGAGATCATTTACTACTAAGTTTATAGCAAATTCATTTTGCAAAGAATTCGTTCGTCTACATGGATTTCCTAAATCTATTCTTTCAGATAGGGATCCCATATTTCTCAGCTCCTTTTAGCATGAATTATTTAGATTAAGTGGCACTACTCTCGAGATGAGCACTTAATACCACCCACAAACTGGTGGTCAAACGGAGGTAACCAATGCTTAGAAATTAACCTCAGGTGCTTCTGTATGATCATCCAAAACAATGGGGTCAATTTCTTCACTAGGCTGAATTTCATACCACCTCCGGTTTCACCCCTTTTCGGATTGTATATGGAAAAGAGACACCAGTCCTACTACCATATGTTAAAGGAACCACAAAACTAGATGATATGAAGGAATTTTTTAAAGAAAGGGACGTACTGTTAGCAACTATTAAATCTAATCTGTTTGATGCTCAATCTCACATGAAGATACAAGCTGACTCTTCAAGAAGAGACATGCACTTTTCTCCTAGTGACTTAGTATACCTCAAATTGCAACCTTTTAGACAAAAATCTCTAGCTAAACGAAAGCTTGGAAAGCTGTCTCCACGCTATTTTGGGCCATTTCTTATTCTAAGAAAAGTTGGAGCTGTAGCTTACGAACTTGATCCTCCCACCTAAAGCACACATCCACCCTATCTTCCATGTGTCACTCCACAAACCTGCTCACAGGCTACCAGATTCAGCTCCAATTCCACCACTGCCAATATCATCTTATTGGGAATTAGAATTAGAACCTGCAGAAATCTTGGACTCTTGCAAATAAATCAGTATTTTTATATATTTTATCCTGCCTTATTTAATTAATTTAGATTTGTTAGAGGATATTTGGATAATTATATAATTCTAAGAGATAAATATAAATCTGAAGTAATAAGATATTATTGCACTTAAATTGATAATATTTTATATTTCTTATTTTATGATAGATTAATATTTCTAATTATATGATATATCACGATCTTATTTAATTCCTGCAGGATAAGAAAAAGATTAAATCCAATAGTGCATAATTAATTTGGGAATTTTGATGAAGATCTAATGGAAATATTTTATTGGGCTACTTAAATTTTGATAGATTCAGATTGATATCCAAAGATTTTCCTTCATTCCACCTAACTCCTATCTATTTATAGGAGAGAAGGCGCCTACACATCATCGACACAAAACACCATCACCGCCTATCTCTCTCTTTCACCTTTGCCATCCGCCACCATCCGCCACCACATCTCTCTCACGTTATCACCCATCAGCCATTACTTTTCCTTTCCATTATCCATCAATTTCATTGCTCCTTTATCTGCTACCCACGCATACGTCATCCTCAATCATCAATATTTCACACACCCATCCATGGCGGTCACATGCGTAGATATGCGTGGAGGATAAAATAATTCCATGGCGTGATTTATCTAGGGAGGCAACTTAGGAGGAGCGTGGAGGAAGACTAGAGCCTAAGAGCTATAGTTGAAGACCATAAAGGAGTTTCTTTCCAATTATTATTTTAATTTAAGAATTTGAGTTATTTAGTTTTAAGTAATTTTGAGTTTGTGTTTATTGAGAACAATCTAATTTTATATTGTAGACATATTTTTTTGTGAACTAGATTAATGTTTTTGATTGATTTATGCTAAAGCATTTGATAGATTTTTTGTTTGCAAACCTTTAAATTGCATTTGAGTTATTAATTGAGTTTTTATTATTAATTTAATTGTCAATTTAGTTTATTCTCTTGATTGTTTAATTGAGTAGGATAATTGTTTAGTTTTTTAATTAGGCAATTGTAGACATAAATTCTAAAATTAATTTGAAAACATTTGTGATTGGTTTTAATGAGGTTGATTAACTAGCTCTTAGTCTGTTATGAGTTCTCTAATAGATTAATTGTTATGAACTTGAGGTTTTCCCACATTTTAATTAGGTAATTATATTTTGTTAATTCCAATAATTTTAAATCTCCCTTTAGTCTTCTGATTAATTAAGTAATTTAGGAGAAGGAAGTTAACTCCATGTGAATCATAAGTTGTTCCTTTTACCATAACTGAATTGAATTCCATTTTAATTAGTCTTTTTATTTTAAATTTTCATTTACTCTTTTATAAAAAAACCAAAGTCCCCCAAAAATTGCATTCTCATATAGATTTTAGAGTCATTGCATATTTCATTTAATTAGTTTAGTTGCATTTAGATAATAGTGTCTCTAGGTTCATAAATTTGCATCTTTTCTCATCCATAAACTCAATTCTAAAGAAACACACATATTGTTTATTAGGAGAATGACCTAGGTTGACCCTAAACTACATATTTATTTAGGACCTAGTTAATTAACTACTTTAGTGACAAAGGCAGGGTAACATCATTAGCTTTTATTTAATTTGTGTTTACTCAACTTAAGTAAGGGTATAATATCATTGTTCAATTGCATTATTAGTAACAAGTTATTGTAGAAACAATTCTTTACTCATTTTTTTATTGCTTAATAGGCCTATGCAATGGTGCCACTCGAGTGACCAAGGTTCGATCCACAACAACATGTTTGAAGCCACCAACATGCGTTGATTCTAGTAGAAGGAACTTTAGCTCTTTAAATGAGAGATCTTGAGTTTGAGTCCATCTAAATACAGAAAACTTCTAAGAATATATATCCCTACTTGAATCGAATAAACAATACTCAAATCTAACCTACTCATATATAGCTATATGAAAAAACCCAATATAGTATAAAGATTGTGAGACACATAAGTAGTAGGGTTTTACAAAGTAATCCCTTCGTTTCATAACATGAGAACAATTGTCACATATGCTCTATTTGATATTCTTAGAAATATTTAGAGATTGTTTTAATTTTTATTTCTTATTTTCATATTTTACCCTTATAATGATTCTATTTAATGTTAATATATTAACACCACGCATTCTCTCTCTCATGCAATCACATTTATTACTTTTATTTTTAAAATATGTATTATTCTCTCTTTTATATAGTACTCTTTAGAGTAAAATACTCTTACTTCCCTTACGTTTTACTTTAATTACACAAACCTCCCATCTATTTTGAAAACAAACACCTAAGTCTAAACTGTTAAATCTGTTAATAATTTGTATTTTTTAATTAAAATTTATTTAAAATAAATTTTCTTTACTAA
>JBAGKO010000008.1:18556175-18569824 GCA_037177275.1 Acacia concinna
AGAGGTAGTATAAATATCATACTATATTTACATGTAATAAGACTCATTCCATTCCTAATTATAAGACCTAATTGATTTTTTTTGGAGAGATTAAGGAAGCTAAAAGAGTTAACTAGGTTATATAATTAGGACCAGAAGTAGTATAAATATCATATTATATTTACATGTAATAAGACTCCATCCATTTCTAATTATAAGATCTAATTGATTTTTTTTGGAGAGATTAAGAAAGCAAAAAGAGTCAACTATGTTTTATAATTAGGATTGGAAGTAGTATGAATATCATACTATATTTACATGTAATAAGACTCCCTCTACTTTTAATTATAATACTTAATTGATTTTGTTTTGGAGAGATTAAGGAAGCTAAAAGAGTTAACTATATTTTATAATTAGGATCGGAGGTAGTTAAATATCACAATATATTTAGATATATGTAATTCATGCCTTTTTTAATCATTTCCCATTAAAGTTACTTTTATAAAATTTCAACCAAACAAGCTTAACTTTTACATAAGTAACTGCTACAATCTTTACTCCAAACACAAATCAAATTACCCAATCTTACTTTTACTCAATCTTACTTTTCCAAAAGTACCAATTGCAATATTTAATCCAAACACACCCTAAATCATATATGCTATAAGCACTAAAACAGTGCTTCTTCATCTGATTGGGAGTGTGACGATTGACTAAATATTTTTACTCCCTCTGCCTTATGTTTTAATTATAAAATCTAGTTGACTTTTTAAAAAAATTCTAAGAAAGCTAATTATATTACTTTAAAACATTAAAATTTATTCTTTTTTTAAATTATTCTGTTTGACTTATGAACTAATATATAATATGATAAAATACAACATATGTTATACTTAAATAACTTATTTTGCTTCCTTGATTTATCTCAAAAAAGTTAATTATGTTTTATAATTATGACCAGAGGTAGTATAAATATCATAATATATTTATATGTAATATATACTCTATTTGGTTACAATTATTAAACTTAGTTGACTTTTTTAAATAATCTTAAAAAATTATTTAATCATGCTATTCATTATTATATGTTTTTTTTAGCTTTTCGTTTTTACTTTTCTGGACATTTATTTTTATTTTTTCTGTTCTAATTTTTAAATATCACAATATGTGTGTGTAATCTATATAATAAAATTTATATCCTTTTCAATAATTTTTTTATCAAAATTTTAATTTTTACACAAGTAACTTATAAATTACTTCTGCAATTGTTATTCAAAACACAAATTAAATTACTCAATCTTATTTTTACAAAAGTAAGATTGCAAATAAATTTTATTTTTGCATTAGCAACTTATAAGTTGCATCTACAAACATTATTCCAAACACAAATTAAATTATCCAATCTTACTTTTATAAAAGTAAGATTACAAATAAGTCACTTTTACAATTTTTATTCCAAACACACCCTATATCTATGATAAATTGTTGAGCCTTGGGTAACAAGTTATGGAATCAAAACGCGTATCTAGAATAATTTACCAATGACAGGTTATGAATTGTGATCATCCAATTTTTCAGATAATAAGATATATAAATAACACCGAATTCAATTCGACCCACATAAAAACATGATGATAAGATTGAAAACAGAAGTTCAGAAAATGCACGAGACATCTTCCAATGTTAAACGAATAAAGAATATTCACTAGACTAAATTCTCGAGTAAGCATCAATACAAAAACCCTCTGGCTAGTTATGCCTAGAGAGTGCAAAATGAATCAACACAAAAAAAAAAAATTACAAAAAGAAAAAGGCCAAAGAGGAGTTTCTGTACATGATCCTAAATCTAAACCTTTGTACAGTGACTGAGAGTTAAGAAGACAACCCGTTAAACATTGCTCCTGAAGAGAAATCAAACAAGCAAAGCCATGGAGAAAAATCTGTCACCTGGAAACAAAAACTTGGTCTTCCCAAGTCCAATGATCTCCACTACAACAAATGCAGGCCACTCTGACAGGACTATACTGGTTGTTGCACTTGCGTATTCTTGTGAACACTCATCACTAGATTCCGCATCTCGGGGAATATCGATACGAGTACAAGTTCAAGGATCGCATAAGCAAGTTGCTTCATGCAAATAGTAGACTAAAATGCAGACAAATTATGTAAATGTTAGCACATAGCAAAATTTCACGGGTCAAAGAAGATTATAACCATGCCAATGCAAGGCAATAAAAAAAAGAAAAAAGAAAAAAAGGATCCCCATCAAGCGAATACCATAGTGCGAAAGAGAGAGATGTTAAACCTGAGTAAAATAGTATATATCTCTGGCACAACGCCTGTACTGCTTTTGCCCGATTAAGCCGACCAAGGTAGTTGGGGCACCATCTGAAAAG
The DNA here is from genome assembly GCA_037177275.1 of Acacia concinna. NCBI lineage: Eukaryota > Viridiplantae > Streptophyta > Magnoliopsida > Fabales > Fabaceae > Acacia > Acacia concinna. Next base: position 18,558,551 of record JBAGKO010000008.1, read on the forward strand.
ATTAGAACCGAATTAAAAGTATTAATGGCAGGAATGAAAGCAAATATAGACGTTAAGAAGTCTCTGAGGGAGTTGTGCAGTTTACATTGAAGTAAATACTAATCTTTGAACAAAGAAGGAACGTAATTAATGGGAAGAAGCTAAATATACAAGTGTAAAAATGCAAGAATATTCATCAAAAGTTGATGTCAAACGAATGTGTTAGACTGGAGAAAGAAGAACTAACCAAAGAGCAGTTTCTTGACAGCATTAGCCCTACGAGCAGCTTCAAGTTCTTCCTCAAAGGAGCCTGACTCAGATTTAGTGGTCTTGCTTCCACTAAACCCACTCAATGTTTGAGAAAGTTTTTGATACATGTCATCAGCAACAGTTGACATCTGAAGAGCCCTCGCTCTAGTAAAAAATATACCACCAGGCCAGAGCACCTGAAAGCATATCAATAGAAAACATGAAGCATTTTTACATTATACTCTCTCCGGTCCTAATTATAAGGGCCTGTTGACTTTTTTAGAGAATTCTAAAAAAATTCTAAGAAATATAATTACATTATTTAATCATATCATACAATGTTTTATTACATTATATATTATAATGTATTAGTTCATAAGTCGAATAACATAATTTGAAAAAAAACAATAAATTTTAAAGTCTTAAAATAATATAATTAACTTTTTTAAGATTTTATTAGGATTCTTCAAAAAAGTTAACGGGTCCTTATAATTAAGACCGGAGGGAGCATAAAATTTATTGGAAGCTGCACTAGTTATGATTCATAAACAATGTGACACTGTGGCTCGGCTCAGACTCTGTGCAAATCACAAGCCCCACAATCTAGTTCTTTACAAAGCGAGACCTGAAGAAAAGCTTTGTAGCGTTAACACAATTTATGCAGTCCTTTTGACATGCATTGGTGTGGATAGAATGCCAGGATTTTTAAGGGATAAGAGTATAGGACATGATTTGTTCTGAGGCTCCTTTTAGGTGTTCAGCTAGGACGAAAACTTTTCCAATCAAAATACCTACTAATATGCAGCTACCCAAGATATGCTTTTTAGAACCAAACTGAAATTAGACATGATGAAGTCACAGATCAAACAAAAAATAAGGTCATTCTTACTTTTAGGCTATTTAACAGGAATATAAATCAGGGCCATCACATGATATTCAATCATTTAGTTGGCAAACCATGTCAGTATTAAAGATGAGGTTCAAAATTGGATTCAGTCCCTACATCTTGAATCCATCGAATTCCTTGGGCAATAGTTTCCTCCTGCCTGAGCAAATTAATCTGCCGCAACAGCCAATCATCAATTGCATCTTCCATCACCAACTGTAATATCTGTTTTGATATCCAAAAGACCTGTCTTCTGCATGAACATGAACTAGTTAATGTTAGAAATTCAAGTGACCGGAGAGTGAAACAAATCAAGAGAACCGTAAGACCTAACATTGTATTCACTAAAATTCATTTCCAGCATATTAGACATTAGTGACAAAGTTGAGAACACAATGAAATCTATTAATGCCAAACTACTTTTTTCCAAGCCAGATGAAAAAGAAATCAAGATGATACCATGCCTGCAAATGGACTTTATCTATAATATATACCCTCATACAAAATCTCTTCAGGCTACAAGCATGGACAAATCATAGATCAACTATTCTTTAGTGAAAAAATATTGCTTGATCTTTAGAATAGGGAGATCAAATATCATATAGAAGACTTCACTACGAAAATTTGTGTATCATGTCAGGGAATCGATCACTCTAAATCTTAAGATGGTAGGTGAACATCAGCAGCATACAAAATCAAAACATCAGAATAACTCGCACATTTCAAAAACATGCAAAATGAAAACACCAGAAGGTTTAGTAGCATATTGAAATTAGACATTATTTCTTGCATCACTAACATGAAATTTACTGAGTTTCATAGATTAACTTACCGTAGCCAGCCTCTTTTCTTAAGCTGAAAAATATTGTCGACCAAATTCAGAATAGGCACACTCACATTTGGTGGGGTCCACTGTAAAAAAAAAACAGCTATAAATGTTTAAGAGTATCTTCTAAACAAAAGAGAAATATAGAAAAGATCTTGCTGAAGTCCTTCCTGACAAGTCTCAAGTAAAACTTCAGTCCTGGCCATATAGGTGTATATCATTTTATTTCACTAAGGGAAAGTACAATCAAAGGAGGCCATAAGTAACACACCACAAAACATGATTTTATACAGTTCAGCTAATGATTACTAGCTTTCAAGCAGTTTCCAAAAAAATTGTAACTATATTCAGAAACAGGGCTTTGAACACCTGAACAGGTCTAATAAATAAGAAGCTAGGATGCATGATAATAACTCAACTATCTTGATTGGGAGGAGATAAATTCATAGTAAGCAGCATACTAGTTCGTAACCTGGTCTCTGACAACAAATAGTTATCAAACAATTTATAAAATATCAAAAAGCACAACAGGATCAAGCATCACAATCAATGAAGGTAATGTAAAAAACAGGAAAAAATAAACTCAGTTGACAGCACAGACCTCAGGTGGCACAGCTACTGGATCCTCCATATTATTAGGAATCATGGTGAAATTTGTAGCTAGTAGGCCCTTGACAAACCTAGCATCAACCACCAAACTGTGTTTTCTGTCTTGATCCAATTTAGCAGACTCTCCAGCTTGGTTTATTGCCCAAGGTGGATAACCCTTTGAGCCCAATTCATTGTCAGAATGCGACTCATGAGCTTGTACCATTTCTCTATCAACACCCTCATGGCCAACATCAGCGATTTTCTCGCCTTCCTCAGTATCAGAGCTTAAAACAGAGTCTGCCATATTTTGCCTAGGAATACTTTTATCAATTTCATCTGAATTCCAAGACAAATTCCCAGAGATAGACATTGAAGGACTTTCATTGATTGGAGATGTTGAACCAACTACTTTTTTCATTAAACCATCTGAAACTCCTTTAAATTGGCGTACAATATCATCCACCGCATCATCCACATTGACTGTCAATGTTAAAAATTCGAACATTAATCTAAAGTTTAAAAAACTAAGCAAAGAGTTGTGCGTCTAGAAATGTGCGCACATTGAGATTTGGGATTTAGTTCCAAAAAAAAAATAACACAGAAAGAAACAAAACGAAATAATTTTTTCAACATAACTCACTTGAGATTTGGTAAAGCCCAACCACCTACTGCTACTAGAACATACAGAGAGGGACATAGGGGAGTGGCAAAGAGACAGAAATTAGGGATCTATTGGTCCAAAGGAAAACATAGGGGTTAGAAGTCAGATAAAGCTGAATATAGAGGAGCAAAATATTGAAGCCGTGATGAATGGATTGATGTCAGTGGGATGTATAAAACAGAAGAGCAGGGAAGGTAGAGAGAGCAGAGAAGAACTTGGAAGTGAAACTTTAGCCTGGTGGACAGTGTCAACCTCTATAAATTTTGGCAGATCAGTTGTGTTTTGTTATTCTGTGTTTCCTGTTGAGTTTGTGGTATATGATTTGAGTTTTGAATCCTTTTCTCCTTGTTATCCTGTGTTAGTAATCTGAAGCTGCGTTAGTTTATTTGTAATTTTTGTATCTGGGTGTAAAAGGGCCATGAGTTTGGCTTGAGCTCCCCAGTAATCTGTTTTAGTTGTTCATAAAGTATTATTCATCCCAAGTTATTTCCATTTCTTGTTGTCTATTTCTGGCTTGTGTCTGCCATCAGCTTAAGTGCTTAATAGATTATTATTTTTTTTTATTAAAAAACAGTTGCTACCAATTGCAAATATTAGGAATTTTAAACAACCAAACAGTTTCAGCAGCCAGATAGAAGCCTCCAGCTTCAGCCATTAAAGACATAAAAGAGGCAGCTCATAAATCAACTGAAAGGTTCTGTTAGCCTAAACAATACAACATGCTGACTTCCTATATCATTTTTCTCACCACCCCTAAAAATGACAGAAAACTTTCTGCCTTATGGGCTGGAACCTTCAAATAAAAGAGACATGTGTGCAAGAATGCCAATGATAAAAATGCTCAGACAAATATTTCTCCCTTTTCCCCAAGTTTTAATTTTTAATGGTGCATTTAAATGAACAGAAAACAAGGGATGGAAGTTTGGAAGTTAAAACCGCCAAAACAATTTTTTAGTTACATAGCAGATTAGCAAGCATCCCTCCCTAGACCCCACCTAATGGGAGCCTTGTACACCAGACCCTTCCTTTTTCATAGCAGATTAATAAGTGAGAACATAATGCTAACTTGCCCATCAATACAAATAGAAAAGTTGCCAGCTGAGCAGCTGAACTGTGAGTGTGAAAAACTAAGGTCAGAGTTACACACCTGCCAGGGTCTTCATCATTGAAGAAGATTTCCCAAATGAGTAGTTCTTCAAGGGGGAATAAAGACAACAGTACTTTTGTTAGATTATAATTATCCTTTTAGAAAGTACGAAGATAAATTATATAAAGACCATATGAATGTATAATAAGAAGAGAAAAATACAGATGCACACCTTTGATGATTCACTCAAAAAATCCCATACTTCATGCTGTTCAGCAACGTTAGCTATTGACAGGATATCCTGAAGCAATATAGCATATAGAGGTCAAGAAAGAGCAAGTTCAAGCACAAAAGAAATTAATTTATGCCTTGGAAGAGTTTGTAGTCATGTAGAGAATGACCACAAATACCTGAAGGTATTTATCAAGCTGAATGCCACGCTGGTAGACAAATGAATCCTCTGTACTCGAGGAAAAGATTCTTTTAGGAGGCAAATGTAGCGTGTAATTGGGAATATCTTTTAGATGCCGATGCAATCGCTCAAAATTCCTGTATCTGTAAACCAAGAGAAGGAACAGTCATAACAAAGAAGTTGGAATGGAACAATTTCCAGACTCAACATATTTTCAAGTAAAATGGATAGTTTCAGCTCAAAGGTTGGGGCTAGAGAACCATTTGACAAATATTGTACTTTAAAAATCTGGTCAGTTTATTATATAGATAGAATTTAGCACACCAACCCAATTATACTGAACTTAACTGTAATATTACGAATTTAATAGAAACTGTGGGGTCTAATTACAATCATAATTATAACAAAAACTATGCAAGAAACAAACCTTCTATACACATCCCAAGTTCTGTTTTGTGCGTCTGCCACTTCAATTTTATAAACAGCAAAATCTTTGGACCCACCTTTCTGAAAACCTACCCCCTTAACCTGCAAAGTACAAGCAGGCAAGGATAAATATTTCATTAGTTTAGGCCGTCAGTAATGGCTTGCTCTTATGCCCTTGTAGTATGTGTAGCACATCCACTTTCACGATAACTCCTGCATTTTATATATTCCTACAAACTCTATTAATAGATAAAAGGATGTTGACCATAACAAGCAAGACCTGTTTAATAAAATAATCTTTAATTCTTTATCATTATTTATCTCCTCCAATTCACCCTCTATTCAGATATACAACCACACTAAAAGTATATACCAACAGTGACAATTCATTATCCTTTTAGATGGTGTCTAATATGAAGAATCCAGTTCACATTACTTTCCAAAATAGTACTCCCTCCGATCTTAAATATAAGACTAAGTTAACTTTTTTTTTTTGAGATAAAGGAAGCTAATTAAATTACTTCAAAGTATTTAATTTGTTTTTTCACCAAACTAATTTGTCTACCTTATAAACAGATATATAATTTAATCATATACAACATACAATATGATTAAGTAACTTGTTTAATTTCCTTAATCTTTCCAAAACAAAGTCAACTATGTCTATATTCAGGACCGGAGGGAGTATATCCCAAGCATCCAGCCAAGATGCATACCTTACACCGGAGCTTGGGAAATAGTTGCCCCTCTTTTCGAACAATCATGTCAGAAGCACTCTTCCCCCGAAATCCTTCACCACGCCACTCAAAATCAGGGGTATAGAACTCTGAAATTATGGGCCCTCCCCCTTTCTGTGGTTGAATTGCCAAGTCAGAAGTACTGTTGGATCTCTTGAACCGACTTCTATTAGCAACAATCTCAGTATCTTTCACTTCATGAGCTTGATGCCTTTCCCCAGATAATAACTCCTTGGCACAGTTCTGAGACGACACTGGCTCATTTGTGCTCCCGAAATTCATCAGGGGATCTGAACTCATGGTGCTCCTTGGCGGCAGTGAAGACTTCACTTCTGGAACTGCATACTTAAATGGATTACTTTCTGACTTTTCCACAGTCAAATTTCTATGAGGCTCCACGCTGTCCGTAACAGGACTCTTTGCAGGAAGATCCTGAGAGCCAACTTTCTTTTTTTTTATCTCTTTTTTTTTGTAGTTCCTTCCTTTTGTCCACATGTTATCAAGATTCTCAGGCATAAGAACTTCAGTTCTTCTCTGAGTCGCAGCATCGAACCTCTGTGCCCAACCAGCATGTCTGATCTGCAAAGGATCTTGCTGATAGTGCATTTTAGTCAATGTCTTATCATCCCCTTGATTTAAATATGCAACAGCAACAGCGGAATGCCCATGATGGTGAGTAGGTGCCTTAGAAGATTGATCACTGACAACCCCAAGTGTGACCTCATCATTCAAGCTAAGAATTAGGGTTTCGATCAGTTCATTAATATACCTGAAAATTTATGGAAACAAATAATCATACATTTATGAAAAGAAATTTGAATGAATCGTGAAAATATATAGTCAGAAGTGTCCTGCAAGATTCAAATATATACACGTGTTACATGCCAGGTTTCTTTCAGACATCAAAACTGACGAGGCAAATGAAGTCTTAAGAGTCTTTGTTCATTATCCAATTATACCATATAACAATATGTTTTAAGCTTTAGTTTGGGGAGTTAATTTTAGAAATCAGATGTTACCTTATATATCATAGTTCAAAATAAAAACATAGCTTTAATAGACCAATCCATAGAAGAAAGTCATAGTAATAGGAATCTCTAAACTTGAAGTACACAAAAACCAATCTGGAAACCTCCCCCCACAACCCCAAAAAAATAGGAATTTAGGGAACTAGCATATCATCTGAAATACTAGTTCTTCAAACTGTGCAACACAATAAAAAAAGGGTTAAGGGGCATTTTTGCCACGGAAATTTTTGCTGAGAAGCTAATTTGCCATGGAAGTTTTTTGGAGGGCAATTTTGCCTATAAGTTTCAAAACAAGAGCAAATTTGCCCTTATCGTTATCTTGGTTAATTTTGACCATTAGTTAACCAAATATGCTAAGCTGACAGTCTATATGTCATCAAGTTATTTTTTTGTTAAAGTGCAAATTTACCGTGAAATTTTTAAAGCTAACTTTGAAAAAAATAAAATAAATGACATATGGATTTTTTGGGTAATTTTGCACCTTCACAAAAAATAATTGGGATGACACGTGAATTGTCAGCTCAGCAAATTTAGTCAATTAACGGTCAAAATTAACCGAGATAATGGCAAAGGCAAATTTGCTCTCATTTTGAAATTTCTAAGGCAAAGTTACCCCCGGGGGGAAAAGGCTTCCATGGCAAAATAGCTCCTCAGCAAAAATGCCCCTTAACCCTCAAAACAACAACAAACCATTAATCTGTTCCTACCTAATAGAAAAACTTAAAAATAGTAAACTTGATATTATATTCAAGAACATACCCAGGGCTTGCCAAATCCATGATAGGTTGCAAAACCAAGCAAGTTAATAGTTCCCTAGCTATAGATCGAATCACTGAGCATTGAAGTTCTTGTTGTCTGAGTACTATAGCAATTATCCCGCCCATTAGTCTTTGAAGAACCTACACAAAGGTGAAATAGTTGGACAAGATACAAACCATAATGTCCAAAATCAAAAAATGGAAGATGTCAGAACACTCCACTCACACCTTGTACTCACTCTCAGGAGATACAAGCGCAGGATGAAGCTCCTTAGAATTCAACAGATGGAACTTCAATCGTTCATTCCTCTCCTCGGAAGATAAGGTTAACATAACATCAACGCCTATAACAGCTTGATTTCTTCTGAAAAGATCTAAGTGATCACCTACTAGATCAATTATATCCCTGTCACATGAGAGAGACTAAAATCAATAAGTAATTATGAAAACTAATAAATTCAAAATCACATTTAAAATCCTAACCAAGAACTCACCACATTCCTAATCCTATCTTTCTTTGAAAGAAAAAAGGGGGGGTGGAGAATCTGATACCTTGTCAGCAAGTCAACAAGGTTTATTTCCTTAAGCCTTCCTGATACTTCACCAAGAACATCCATTATAATTGCATGAATGTGCTGAGGAAACTCTTGATCTGGAGTAATATCTGAGTACCACAAATCTATGACAAAATCCTTCAATATTTTCCCAATGAAATCGCTGGCGGCAGCCTCCACAACTGGAGAATCAATTTTCCTCTTCCATTTTGCGGGGGGAGGTGGAGTAAAGAGGCGTGGATCATTCAGAGATAATTGTTTCTTCTCCAAATGAGATAAGTATGTCTGAGATGTAGGTGTTTTAACCTTCCAATGGAACTCTACCTTATTCAAAAGAATGCGCAGTGCAGAAACAAGTAGAATTGAGATGGGTACATTCATCCACATTGACTTGCTTGTATCTGTGACATAGCATAAAGAATGTCAATACAGAAAATCGGTTGACTTTAATGCCATTGTTAATGTATTCTTCTTTCTTTTATTAATAAAGATATGAATGCTACATTGGAAGTCATGCCTATGAACAGAATGAAGAAACAAACTGAAGTGCAATCAATAATTAGGGGCTATGGCCGCCAAATAAAAAAGCATAAACCACCAAGAAATGAGCTACAGAGTGGGGTTAAGCCAAGGAATCAAAACCAAGCAATCATAGCCTTTGCACTTATGACACTTTAGCGGTTGTAAATCATAATTATTATCGCTCGGCTTATATATGTGAACTATAAGCAATCAACTGAGCTAAAGCAGCATGGTAATGAGGCAAAGCAGAATTTAGCTACAGACGGCCAAGCTAAAGTTCAAACTTTTGCCATAACGATAGCAATAAATAGTTTTCAAAGCAAAACCCAGAGCATATGAAGGTACGCAGATGCAAATTCATTCACCATTCATTCTGGAAACATCATATTTATCACGAAATTAACAAAAAGTTAACATAATCCGAACCGAACCAAATTCGAATCACTTACGAGTTAAGAAATAGGTAATGGCGAATAGAGAAAGGGCCCACCAAACTGTTCGGAGCTTGGCCTCTTCAATCAGATCATATATAGTATTCATGGGCTTCATTGTTCGAAAAGCTCCCAATTTTTCCGGTGCGATTCACCTACGAAAGCGAATCCCCAGCTTTAAATTTCAAACACGAGGCCAAAACATTAGGACACCAAATCGGGAAAAACAAAGCTAATCCTAATCGTGTTGCGTGCGTCCAGGTCCGGTTCGATTTTCCTCAGACTGTGGCTTTCCAGAAACAATCTTTAAATTCCCAGGGGAAAAAAAAAAACCAACTGGTATTTGGTTTGTCCAGCCTTTTCCCATGATGATGTTTGTCACTTTGGTCTTTAATTAATTAGTGAAAAGAGATGCCCTCTGAAAATATTGGAGAACAAAAAGTTAACAAAGCCTCGCTAGTTGCTTCCACGTATACGGTCCTTCGTTCTTTCTACAATCCCATCTCCGATTCATCCTTTGAAACTCGAATAGTATATTTATCGTCAAATATGTATCACATTCAAGTTCTTTCTAATTTACTGGTAAAAAAAAGTTCTTTCTAATTGAGTTTTAAAATCACTTTTATTAATAGGATATTCTTTAGAAAAATAACATTTAAATATCATTTAAAATTTTAAAATTTAAATTAGTTTTGTAACATTTTAAAAAGACACTAACGTATTATAAACCAAATTGGGTTTTTTTTTTTTATTTTTTTGAAGTGAAAAGTGATCCAGAAAGTAACGAATTCCATTACTATTATTGCCAATCTCATTATTTAACTTGCGAAAAATCCCATCTTTTTTTGTTTTTCAAATTTACTGATGTAAAAAGTGATCAGGAAAGTAACAAATTCTATTACTATTATTACAAATCTCATTACTCAACTTGTGAAAATCCTCTTTCTCCTCTATCACGGGCACATTCCTCTTTCCTCTGTCACTATACATCAGTCAATGTCAGTATTAGATGAACAGTGACAGATGAATAGTGATAGAGATAGAAAAAAAACAGAGATAAGAAAATTATAGTGAATTTCATTACTCTTCTTGCAAATTTCACTGCTCTTATAGCGAAATCTTGTTACTGTTCACATTAAAAAATTTGAAAAAGCACAATTTGGTCAATGTTTTTTTGAAATGTTAAAAGATCAATTTGGATTTTCCAGATTATTCTCCCAATTCTTTACTCAACTAAAATTAAACCATTAGTAATTTAATTTGTTCTGTTACTAAAAGTAAAATCAATATATTGGCAAAAAAAAAAGAAGTAAAATCAATATAGAATGCTCAGGTAAAAAAAAAAATCAATATAGAATGCCGGACACGAGATCAATCTTACATTGAAAGCTTGAAACTTTTTCTTTTTAAAGAAATTGTTCCTCTACATGAAATTTTATTTTTAAAGAAATTAGAAAAACATTTCTGAAATATACATCTATTTACAATGTCATGTGCATCACGTGCATTATATAAAGAGTGGATCCAGACTTCTATTTTATTTCCTACGAATCCGTGAGACTAATTATCATGAAAAGAACTTTTGTCATGATACGAACAACTAATTCAATATATTTAAAAACGTGGATGGCAATAAATACATTAAAAATAGGGAGAATTCCTATTAAATACCATGTGAATTTGTAAAATCTAAAAAGGTCTGTTAACATTTTAAAAAGACATGGACCAAATTGAATTTTTCAAATTTTCGGATGTAAACAGTAGTATGATTTCACTATAAGAGTAATGAAATTATCCATAAGAGTAATGGATTTCGCTATAATTTTCTGATCTTTGTTTTTCTCTCTCCTTCTGTCACTATTCATATATCACTGTTCATCTGACACTGACTAACGTATGGTAATAGAGGAGAGAGAAATATGCCCATGATAAAAGAGAGGAGGGATTTTCGCAAGTTGAGTAATGGTATTTGCAATACTAGTAATGGAATTCGCTAGTTTGTGGATCACTTTTTACTTCAGCAAATTTGGAAAACAAAAGAGAGAGGGAATATTTTCGCTATAAGAATAATGGGATTACCCATAAAAATAATGGAATTCGCTAGTTTCTGAATCACTTTTCACTTTT